>JAJIBD010003042.1:0-221486 GCA_021461705.1 Cryptotis parvus
TCTCTGTCTCTCCCTCTCTCTCTCTCTCTCTCTCTCTCTCTCGCAGTTTGAGGTTGGCAGGTTCAGATCTGGTTATAAACTAGGAATCGGGCTGGAGTGATAACACAACAAGGAGGGCATTTGCCTTGCATACAGCTGTCCTGGGTCTGGTCCCTGGCATCCCATATGGTCCCCTGAGCACTGCCAGGAGTAATTCCTGAGTGCAGAGCCAGGAGTAACTCTTGGTGGTGCAGAACATCACCAGGTGTGACCCCCAAAAAAAAAGCAAAATAAATAAATAAATAAACAAACAAGGGACCAAATTAATTGTTATTCTGCAGGAGTATATTCTCTAGTTGGATATAGCTTTTTTCTGATCATAGTATGAGTTTCTGGAGAGATATTTTGATATTTTATTATTTCTAAAAAGAAATTTTATTTGGGGTCATACCAGATGACCCCAAATACCAAATTCTATTGGGGGTCATTCTCAGAGGCTAGTATCTATGAGTTTGTTGACTGTCTTTCAAAGTCTATGTGGTAAATGCATTTTTTGAAGATAAAAAATCAGTGGTATTTTATTATACTCACATCATTGCTATCTAATTCGAATTATATCCTCCTCTTGCAAAGACACCACACACTTGTTAGTGGTTATAATCCTCTTCCTCTCCTGATCCCCAGGCAACCACTAATCAACTTTATGTACATTTGTACATTTTATATACATGGACTTGCCCTCCAATGGATCCTCGTTAAAGGATTTAAAGTGGACTCATTCCAATGACTCAGACATGGGGCAGAGCGGTTTCTTGCTCTCCCTGTGCCCAGCCGTTCATGAGGCAGTCGGGAGGCATGGTGGGTTCCAGCCTTGGCCCACCACCCGGCAGAACCTCACAACAAGCCAGACGACCCCCACCCACTCCATGGGCGCCGCCATTTTCCACATTGGACTTCCCTCTCATCAGAACTCCACCCAGCCGACCAGCCCATCACAGCCCGGCTCGCGCGACATCTGCGGCTTGCGGTTCATCAATAAAGGCTTTATTTGGAGGTGTTTATAGAGTATGCCTCCCACGGCAAGCCTAGCAAGCTGCTCGTGTTGTATTTGATATGCCAAATGCCAGTAACAATTATATTAGATCATTCTCATGACCTAATATAATGGTTTGAGGCTCTTTATGTTCCTGTACCAAGCCGATGCCCTTGGCTCTACAGCATGTGACAGGACATATTGAGATATTACTGGTGCCCGCTCTAGCAAATAGATGATTAACGGGAAGATCGTGATCGTGATCGTGATATACATGGAACTGTTCATGTGTGAGCCCTCATTTTTGTATGGGTAACTTCAAGACATAGTTGACATGTTTATCTCAGGTTTTGAGAAAGGATTACACTTACTCCCTTTTCTATAAATAGTATGGTTAATTAATTGGCTTATTTTCCTTTCCTGTCTGATACCCCTATTTCCCCACCAGTGGTAAATGCATTTTTGAGGTGCTCCTTTTCCTCTACGTGCAGACCAGGGGCACACACAGATTCAGAGACACAGACTCAAAGGACTCCTTTAAACCGCTTCCTCTCCCGACAGCTGCAGTGTAGAGTCGGGAACAGTCATCAATTAACGCTAAAATTTCATCGGCACTAACTTTAAGTAGTTTGATCTCTACCCACACCCCTCAAGAAGGCACTGGTGGTTCAGTAGTAGAATTCCTGCCTCCCATGCAGGAGACCCCGGGTTCGATTCCCGGCTGAGTGCACTTTTCCTTTTACTGTCCTTCCTGTTGCACAAGCAGGGCCCAGGAAGAGCCAGAAAGGCGGAGGGGGGGGGGGTGAGACCTCAGTGCAGAGGAGGCTGGAGGGATCCAGGGTGAAGTAGATAGAAATCCCAACGTCCAGCTTTTCCAGCTACTCCAGCTGCTGCATTCAATACAGACACAACGTTGTTTAATTTCACCCAGAAACCTAGGGGAATTTCCCTCACCTGAGAAGACAGATGACATTTGTGGAGGGTTTTTATTTTTCTTTTAAAGATCATTTATTCCAGAGGCCGGAGCGATAGTCCAGCGGGTAGGGCGTTTGCCTTGCATGTGGCCGACCTGGATTTGATCCCTGGCATCCCATATGGTCCCCTGAGCACCGCCAGGCGTAAATCCTGAGTGCAGAGCCAGGAGTAACCCCTGAGCATTGTCGGGTGTGACCCAAAAAGGAAAAAAAAAAGATCATCTATTCCGTTTCGGGTGTTTCCTTTTTTATTACTATTTTTATTTATTTAATAACCTTGCTTTTACATTGCTGTTAACAATGTGCTTTGCTGTATACTACCCCAGTCCTTCACCGGGGTCGTTTCTGTTGGAATGAGGTTACCAGTTTCTCTTTCGACTGCTTCCTTTTGTTCTGGGGCTATCTTGGCACTGCCGAGACTTACTCCTGATTCTGCACTCAGGCAGGGCTCACTTCTGGAGGGAACCATAAAGGATGCTAGGGTTAGACCAGGGCTGGTCCTCCTGCAAGGCAAAGTACCCTTCCAGCTGTGCTATATCTACAGTTATAGATATATCTGCAATTATGTCTGTGACGAGTATGCTACCCGCATGGCATAGCCTGGCAAGCTACCCGTGTCGTAGTTGATATGCCAAATACCAGAAACAATTATAGACCTCATTCCCATGACCTGATGGAATGGTTTGAGGCTCTTTATGTGCCCTTGGGCTCTACTTGAATGAGACAGGACATATGGAGATGTAACTGGTGCCCGCTCGAGCAAATAGATGATGAACGGGAAGACAGACAGTGATACAGTGATGTTTGTGACTGTCCTTGTACATTTGGAAAATAGAGACACTATTTAGAGCTAGCCCGCCCCCTCCCTCCATCCCTCCCTTCTTCCCTCCCCCCCTCCCTTCCTTCATTCCTTCGTTCCTTCTTTCTTTCTCCCCCCCCCAGGGGTAATTTATTGTACATGTTTTACATTCAGTTACAACTGAGCACAATCAGTGGTTTGTCACAAGGGCAAAGGACCAAACAGGACAGTTTTGGTACGCGCCAGGAGAGGGAAGGTCTCTCAAAGGCGGTCGCTGCAAGTGCCTGAGGCTGAGTCCAGACCCCTAGAGAGACGCAGCGTCGCGCGCCTTAACAGCACCAACGGTACCTGCCTTGCTCCTCCTCCGGCTGCCCTCGGTCCCCGGGCGCGCAAGCCCTGGGTATGCACCTTGGCCTTAGCTCAGACTTGGAGTCTTGCCGCACCGGTCGCGCAAGCCCTGGGTATGCACCTTGGCCTTAGCTCAGACTTGGAGTCTTGCCGCACCGGTCGCGCAGGATGCGATGGGAGGGGATCGTGGAGCGGCCTAGGGAACCCCGCATCCTCCTTCCTCATCCCAGAGGCCAGAAAGCGCCGCATCTTGCGGGCGTTCTCTTCTAGCGGGGCCTCCTCAGGAGCCTGGAAGCACGGGCCGGGGGCGGACCGGCTTGCTGGCAGCCTGGCAGAGCACTTGCCCGGTCCCAGGAGGTAGGAGATGCCCAGGAGTCCCGGCTGCGGACAGGTGCCCGCTGACCAGCCGCGCGCGACCAGGGATTCCAGGCCCGACTCGGGGTCTCGCGGGTGGAGCCACAGAGGCCCTACACACTGGATTCCTAAACGTGGTTCCAAGGCCCCGGAGGGGTCAGCAGGTATTTCCTGGGGCTGGGGCAGGGACAGCACAAGCCGGGCTTGAGCAGAGAGGGGGCAGAGGCCGCGGGCTGGGCTCATCTGCCGCACAGTGTGGGTCTTGCTCTACCCAACCATGAAGGACTTTCCAGGTTTTAGGGAAGTTGACTATGACTGTCACGTGCTTATAGTTTTCACGTTTGTCTTTTAACCTGTTGGCAACATGCTCTTGACTAAAAGCAAACTTCAAATAATACAAAATCCTTTGTATAATCAATTTTATGTGAAACATAAAATAACTATTTTATTAGAAATCACGGTGGAAAATATTCCCGGAGTTTCCCCCTCTCCCTGTTTTTTTCCGGGAGAGGACTAAAGGCAGACTCTTCACCTTCCCTCCAGCCGCTGCGTGGGGACTGTGGGCCTGTGGGTGTTGCTGAGATACCAAGGGGGCGCTTCCAGCCACTGCTCCCACCTCTGCAGTTTTCTCTCCGGAGTTATCTTTTCTGGAACTTTCCTGTTCTCTACAGCCCAGGGGCAGTTCGAAGCTGCCCGCTCAATGAGGAAAGGAACCTGGTAGTTAGGTCAAGGCCAGCAGGTTTTTATTCAACATCCTCTACAAAACATGCACTGGTGTCGAGGGTGACTGAAGGAAATCGTTTGCTTTCTTAAAACAAAACAACTCATAAAAATGGCAACCCTGGACCAGCCATATCATGCCTGGCCTCCAGACGCTGCTGGGGGAAGCTGGAACTCAGCTCTCCCCAGGCTCAGCTGACCATGGGGCCCCCAGGTGGACAGATGGGTTTTGGGAGTGGGCCCATCACCTCTGGGGGGTCCCGGAAGCAGCTGGATGAGACTCACCCACCACATTAGCCGCCATATTCGCTGTCCATACGCTGCAGCAGATCAACCCGCCTGCCCGGGAGGGATGCTACCTCAAGACCAGATTAACAGAACAAAACGAGTTCGAGCCCAGGTAAGCAGCTCCCAGAAGCGGGAATCAACGGGAATTCATCCGATGGAGCCGGGGCCAGCCCTTCCCCCTCCATTTTGTCTGAGCCGGTGGCCCCGCCCAGGAGCTGCCCTGGGGCGACCAGCCATAGCATGCCGGGCCTCAGACGGGGCTGGGGAAGCTGGAATTCGGTTCTCCCCAGGCTCAGCTGACCATGGGGCCCCCAGGTGGACAGATGGGTTTTGGGAGTGGGCCCATCATCTCTGGGGGTCCCGGAAGCAGGCAAATGAGACTCGCCCACCACATTAGCCACCATATTCACTGTCTGGACGCTGACCATGCAGCCGTGCGGTCCATCAAACTAGTGGAAACAGTTATGTTCTTTAATGTACTGCATTCTACGATGTGTAGGAAAGGTAGGTGGGAGGGAGAGATAGAGAAGAGAGAAAAGACATACAGAACCCGCCAAGCAGTTGAGGTGTGGGAGGAGCGGAGGGATGTGGGGGGCATTGGTGATGGGAGATGGGTTTGGGTGGAGGGATGGGTGTTGGAACACTGTAGAACCAAAACTCGACATGAGCATCTTGCAATTGTATGTCTAAAAGTGGGTAATAAAATTTGAAGGGAAAAAAAAACTGGCAACCCTTTCAAATTTCTTCACGATTGGTTTCTCAAGGAGCTAGAGGTCATTTCCCAGCTCTGGGATGGGCCCTGAGCAGTTTCCTCTCCTGGGCAGATCTGGAATTCTCTTCTCCTGGGTCTTCATCTTAGATTTCAAACCTCTTCTTCGACGGTAGGGAGATCAGGCTCTTTGTCCTGCCTTGCCTGCAGCTAACCTACATGTCTCAAGAGCCGCAGAAGCCGCCGAGCCCGGGTGCTGCTTGAGCCCACGTGGCTGAGCCCACGTGCCCAAGCTACATGTGTCGCCCGCATCAGCCTTCTTGAGATGTGTGCTCCCTCACTTTCCCTCCTCCTTGCTCTTCCTAAAACCTCCATGATAAAGTCTGGTTTAACTTCACTGCTCGTTGACTCCTGAAAATTCCTTTTCTGCGAGGAAGACAAGGTCTCTGAAAACCCTGGGTAAGGCCTAGGACTGACTTTCCTTTCCAAGAGCAATTCCTCGCTCCAACCTTTGTCCTTGGCTCCCCAAGAAATCTCGGGTGGTGGGGATCAACTCCCATGCCTAGAGATCAAGCCGGACATCAGGTGTGGCTTGACGGCCACCTCATGTGGCTGGTGGGGCTCAGCCCACGCTGTGCAGAGACTCATCGCAGACTTTATCAGTCCTTAGCCCGCCCAGCGGGACCCGGTGGTAGAGGCGGCTGAGGAGAAAGTGATCATCTCTCTCCCCTCCCTGCCTCCACATAAGCCACCTGTGGGGCCCACCTACATCAGATGGAACTCAACATTGGCTTCTAAGCTATACGGTTTCAGATATTTGTTCCAAGCTCTAGTTTCTCTTCATGATCATGGGTGGACTTGGACTGTGTGTATTGTTCTGGTCAAAATAATCACATAACAAGTCATCTCCTATTCATTGGTCCAAGGAATGTGTCTATGGGATGAAATCTGAACTGTTGCGTTTCTACTGGGATGGTACAGTGCGACCAGAATGAGGCAGTGACTACACATCCAGCATGCAGTAATTCCACTCCCCACATCTGGGTCTTAAATGTAACTTTAAACAAATAAGCACATGAAGCACATTTAGTCATAGTCAATTACAAGGCAGCTATTCTCCTGCCCTGACCATGAAGCCAGTCCCGGGTTAACACCTTACAAGCACATTCAGCCTTGGATTTTTGCAGAGCACTATGGTATGTGCTGGTGGTCAGATAAGAAGGTGCCAGGCCCAAGCCATACCCTAACCCATGAGGGCTCAAGATGTTCCTCATGCAGTGTGACTGTGCTCTGGCAGTCACGTCCCATGGACCCGGCCTAGCTCAGAGTCTGCTGCTCAGAGGACGGCTGTCTTCTAGCAGTGAACCATGCCCAGCCCTCTCTCATTGGACTCAGATCGGCATCACTTTTGCACTAAACCTCTAGTTTTTATCAGCCAGGGTGATCACAGAGGGGTCAAAGAACATATCGGTTACCTTCTGGGTTCTTCAGATATTGCCTTTATTTACATGCTGATATTCACATGCACCCCGGTAGCAGGGAATATTATACAGTCTGTTAGGATGAGACAAATTCTGACACCCAGAACATAAACAGTTCCAAGATCCAATAATTATTCATTTCCTTGCATATCCCATGAGTTGCATCATTATGTCAAGACTAGACAAGAATTATGATGTAGGGAAGGATTCAACATGGGAGACTCTTGGGCTTGACGTTCAGGACAAGGGTCTCTTTGGTAGCAATGTGAGTCTTAGGGTCTTTCTCACAAGGAACCCAATGTAGTTTGATGAGGGCTCTGTCTAATGATTTCTTGGTTAGATTCTGATGGCTTGATATTCTTAGGAAATACTAGTGGTGCTTGGATGTTCACCTAGAAGGATCTTGGTGGTTAGATGTTGCCTTTGGAAGGCACTCAAAGTTTAATATCCTCATTAGCAGGGATTTATCTCTGTTCCTTAGGCTTGAGTTCAGGGGTTTCTGAACAACGAGAAGACAGTGATACAGTGATATGCTCATACTGCAATAAAGAAGAAAAGGGGCTATTTATTTTTTTAGAATTAATGTATGTTTAAGATTTTTTTCACAATTTTTTAAATAGTTTATTATACCACCATGAGATAAACAGTTACAAAGATGTTCATAAGATGTTCATATTTGGGGTTTCGGTCAAACAATGTTCCAGCACCCATCCCTCCACCAGTGCCCATTTCCCACCACCAATGTCCCCGATTCCCTCCTTCCTCCCCCCAGCCTGCCTCTGTGGCAGGTTCTTAAATTCTTTCTCTTTCTCTCTCTTTCTCTTTTCCTTCCCTTCCACATTGTGGATTACAATACATACATTAATAGGTTGTCATGTGTATCTTTTTGTCTGTATTTAATGCTCAGTACTAGGTTGGTATCAGCACTTTCGACCGTTATTAGCACACTGTTCCATTCTCTGTCCTACCCAGCCTCTGACTCCCACATATCCGTGATAATTTCCACCTTTGACAAGACCTCCTGTTCCATGCCTCGCCTGACCTTGGATTTTGGTATCATAAATGTACATATATGTGTGTGTGTCATGCAAATAAATGCAGTCATGCAAATAAATCATTCTATATCTATCTCTCTTTCTGGCTAATTTCAATCAACATGATCCTCTCCATGTCCATCCATTTATAGGCAAATTTCATAACTTCATTGAAAAGGGGCTATTTAACAGGTAAAAATAGGCCAATAAAGTATTGGGAAGTTACTGGAACCATTGAAAGTGCCCCCAAGATAGTTAAGCACTCTACTGGCCAATAAAACTAATACTGAAATAGTTAAGGTAAATAGCCTAGTAGATGCCTTAGCTAGGAAGACAGCTCTTAATTCTTACTCAATTTTAGGACTTATACCCCATCCAGAGAAACTTTTCTTTCTTTCTTTTTGGGTCACACCCGGCGACGTGCAGAGGTTACTCCTGGTTCTGCACTCAGGAATTACTCCTGGCGGTGCTCGGGGGACCATATGGGATGCCGGGGATCAAACCCGGGTAGGTCGCGTGCAAAGCAAACGCCCTACCCGCTGTGCTATCACTCGGGCCCCGAGAAACTTTCTATTAACTCAGATTTCTATGACGAGGAGGAACAATGAGTATGGCCACAAAGTTTTCAAAAAGTAAACTAATGAGTAGTTTATTAAACAAATGAAAATAGGGAAATACTTATTCCTGGTCCAATGCAGTGGGAAAATATTACATGGATTACATGAAGACTTCTAATTAGGAAAAAGATGTTTTACATTAGTAAAAACCATCTAATAGAACAAAAAGAGAAATAATGGGCTTGGTGTGTTGTTAGTGAGCTGGTTTGAATCCTTGGCGCCCTCTCCTGGTACCACCAGGTCAGCATTGAGGAATCTCCCAGGGGAAGCTTGACTTCACCACACAAATGCCTAAAGGCTCAGCATATAAATACTTATCGACTGTTATTGATATCTACACTGGATAGGTAGAAGTGATCCCCACCCATACTGAGAAAGCCAGAGAAGTGTCTGAAGTGCTACTTAAGGAAACAACCCCTAGGTTTGGCTTGCCTCTCATTACAGAGAGACAATGGTACTTCTTTCACTTCTAAAGTTACAGGCCCACACAGCATGGAACCCCCAATTGTTGGGAAAAGTGGAGAAATTTAATCATACTCTAAAAAAGATATTGGGAAGATTTTTATCAAAATATTTATGTTTAGATTCTTGCTCTTGCCCAGAGAGCTCTTCGGACATAAAATAGCCACTAAGGGGCTGGAGCAATAGCCCAGCCGGTAGGGCCTTTGCTTTGCACGCGGCTGGCCCATGCCGGCCTGGGTTTGATCCCCGGCATCCCATATGGTCTCCCGAGCACCGCCAGGAGTAATTCCTGAGTGCAGAGCCAGGAGTAACCCCTGAGCATGCTAGGTGTGACCCAAAAAAGCAAAATAATAATAATAATAATAAAATAATAATAATAATAATAATAAAATAGCCACTAAGACAAAATTTCTGTTTAGTCCTTTTGATCTATTGTATTTAGTAAACTGACTCCAACAAACACTGACCAAGTGGGCTTAATATATGACCAAATGAGCTTAATAAGCGCACGTTAGTCAACATAGCTGACATACAAGGAAAATAAAAATCATATGATGAAATCAGCAGATGTGGAGAGAGCAATCGATCAAATCTACTCAGACCCGCATCCCATAAGCAACAGCCCAACTCCACTGCTTCACCACTAATCTTGGAAGAGATGGAAGCCAAGCTGAGAAAACTCACGGGTCCACTGGTCTTCTGCCCCCTCAGGAGGGGCAAAGCCCCCCCCGCAGCCACACCCATAACCTGCAGCTCCCACAACGCAAACTATGAAATGGCCCAACCTTACTGCTTTATGACTAACCTGTGCAGAGATGTCGAATAAGGAAACATTCCAGCTACACTGATTGAGACTTCTGAGGGCATCTCAGAGTGGGGTCCGGCAGCCTCCCTAGCCCCTCATTGTTGGGTGACACGTCCTGCTTTAAGCTCCAGCTACACTCAGCTTGCAGCCCCTCCCAGCTCTGCTAGGGAGGCTTTGAATCAGCTCTGGCACTAAAGCCAAAGGCCCACATGAAATGCTGCTTTTCAATAGAGTTGTTTACCTGTATTCATCTTCTCAGCTGGGAAGTTTTGGTGGATTTCTATTTATACAATAAGCTGGGAGAAGAGAGAAGGCCCTTTTTTTTTTTTTTTGCTTTTTTTTGGGTCACACCCGGCGATGCTCAGGGGTTTCTCCTGGCTCTTCACTCAGGAATTACTCCTGACGGTGCTCAGGGGACCATATAGGATGCCGGGGATCGAACCCAGGCTGGCATGGGCCGGCCGCATGCAAGGCAAATGCCCTACCCGCTGGGCTATTGCTCCGGCCCCTTTTTGCTATTTTGGCTTCTCTTGGCGTTTTCCTCTCTCTGTCCTCTCCCTTCTCTGTTGGGCTTCACCACTTGGTGGCTGCCATCTTGGCCTACATGTGGCGGGGGGTCCAGCCAGGAACCCAGAGTCTGGAGTTTTTCCTGTTCTTGGATTGCATATCAGAATCTGTGATAGTAAAGCCTTTTAAAACTGCGCCGGATTCCTGAGTTTTCATCCATTTCCCGCCAGCTTCGGAGGTAGAAGGGAACACGCTTCCTGGTATTGTTGGGGACCCCAGCGGCTCCCTGACACCTCATACTGCCAGAACCCCCAGAAGCTACACCCACATCCTACAGCCACAACCACAAAAGGGCCTTCACAAATTCACTACTAATCTCATGAGACGCAGGCCAAGCCGAGCCATTGAACTCCACAGATACTGGAATTACTGGAGCTACCGTCTGTATACAGGGCAGCATGGCATCTCCAAATCCCACAATAGTCACCGTCCAGCAGGAGCATATAAAATTAGACAGCGTCTAGGGACTCAGTAAACAAAGACTAAAAAAGAAGGTTCAACTAGCCACAGTTTAGTAAACCCACAGACAGACTTTAATGACTACACGACAAGATACAGTAAATTTCACAAGTTTTCTTTTACTGAAGATAATCCCACTTAAATTTTGTTGTAACAAGCAATATAAACTAAGTCATTTTATGCCTACTAAGGGGCAGGCTTGGGAGTAGCTGGGAAACTGGTGGTTGGATTAGTGTTGGAATACTGAGTGCCTGAAACAACTGTATTATGAAAAACTTTGCAAACCATGGTGTTTAAATAAAGTAAAAGAATAAAATAAAACAGGGCAGAGCGATAGTCCAGTGGGTAGGGAGTTTGCCTTGCACACAGTCGGTCCGTGCTCATCAGGGTTCGATCCCCAACATCCCATATGGTCCCCGAGCACCGCCAGGAGTAGTTCCTGAGTGCAGAGCCAGGAGAAATCCCTGAGCATTGCAGGGTGTGACCCAAAAAAGCAAAAAAAAATAATAAAAAAAAGAGAATAAAATAAAACAGTACACTCAGGAATTAACCCTGGCGGTGCTTGGGATGCACTCACAGACATGGGGCAGAGCTGCTACTTGCTCTCCCTGTGCCCAGCTGCTCACAAGGCGTCCAGGAGGGATGGCAGATTCTAGCCCTGGCCCGCCACCCCAGCAGAGCCTTGCAACAGGCCAGACGATGAGGCCACTCCATGAGGGCCTCCATTTTCCACATACGGACTTTTCTCTCGTCAGAACTCCACCCAGCAGACCAGCCTATCACAGCCCGGCTGGCGTGGCCGCAAAGCGGCCGCGGTTCATCAATAAATGCTGGACTTAGAGATGCCTACAAGAATATGCTACCTGCACGGCAGAGCCTGGCAAGCTACCCGTGTTGTATTTGATATGCCAAATACCAGTAACAATTATAGACCTCATTCCGGAATGGATTGAGGCTCTTTATGTTCCTGGAGCAAGCAGATGTCCTTGGGCTCTACTAGCATGAGACAGGACATATGGAAATGTTACTGGGGCCCGCTCCCAGCAAATCAATGATGAACGGGAAGACAGTGATACAGTGACAGTGATACTCAGGATATGCCTCTCTTAAAAGGATACTAGTTAAGGAACTAGGGCACAGCCTTGCATACAACCTGAGGGCTGACATATAGAGCCCCCCAAACAAATAACAAAGACACTACTTAAAACTATGGTCACATAACTCTGACCACTAACTTTATTGATTTTTGTTTGGGGGTCACACCTTGCGGTGCTCTTTAGTTCAACTCTATTAACTTTGGTGTGATACATAGCTTTCTAAACTTTTTCTCTTTAGAAGAAAACCAATGTAAGACCCCTGGCAAATACTACAGTCAAGTGTTTGGGTACCGTAACCAAGTCCAAGTGGCCCTTGTTATTGCAACAGCAACAATAAAGGGAAAGAGGGGAAGTACTTTGTTAGTAAAAATGAAAGTTGAAAGATTGGAATAAAAATAAGAAATCCGGCATCTAGGTAATTAAAACTACTTATAAGGTACCAAAAATATTTCTGGTAATGGTAGGAAGAAATAAACAACTCTTTGATTTTTGATTTTTCAGTGAGCATTTATATTTTAAAAAATGCCAAGCATATAAAGTATGCTGGATCATGAAAGATCAGAAACAAAGTTGAAGAGACTGAATACTGTTCAAGGGTAAAAATTTCACATGACAAGTGTTTGTCAGGAACAGGATGGTTTCAGGGCGCGAGACATAGAAGCCCCAAGACTAATTGCCAGGTCCAGGTGTCTCAGGTACCAAGAGTATGAGCAGCATTATATTGGGGTCTTCTATTGGTTAATAGAAACCCAGTTGGCCCAGAATTAATGTTAGGGTGCCTGGACATCCTTAGAAGGTACATCCCATAACAATGATGGTACAGATAAATATATCACTTCACTTGTATCACTTGTCTTCCCATTGTTCATCAATTTGCTTGAGCGGGCACCAGTAACATCTCCATACATCCTGTCACAAGCAAGTGTAGCCCAAGGGCATCTGCTTGCTCCAGGGACAGGAAGAACCTCAAACCATTCCTTCAGGTCATGGGAATGAGGTCCATAATTGTTACTGGCTTTTGGCATATCAAATAAAACACGGGTAGCTTGCCAGGCTCTGCGGTGTAGGTGGTATACTCTCAGTAGAAGGCTCTCATCTTGAGCATTTACTGATGAAACTTAAAGGGATAGATCAGGTGGAGCTCTGAGGAACTGTGGAGTCTGGATGTTGAGAATGACTGACCTCATGAAGTGTGGGATACTCTGGTTTCTTGCTAGGCTTACTGGGATGACAGGTATCAGCTAGAACCTGCCTAGAAATGTATACAGTATATACACCTGAAAGATCCTGGGAAGGACCTGATCTTAAGATCTAGTACCATTGATTGTAAGACTGGTGTTTTTGCTGGCATATGGTCCCCCGAGCACCGCCAGGAGTAATTCCTGAGTGCAGAGCCAGGAGAAACCCCCTGAGCATTGCCGGGTGTGACCAAAAAGCAAAAAAAAAAAAAAAAAAAAAAAAAGACTTGTTTTTTTTTTCTGGTGGTGCTCGGGGGACCATATGGGATGCCCGGATCGAACCAAGCCAGCATGGGCTGGCCGCGTGCAAGGCAAGCGCCCTACCCGCTGGGCTATCGCTCCAGCCCCATTGTAAGACTGTTGCACAGCTGCAGAGTGGCCACACGCCAACAGAGCTGTGGGTACAGATAAATATATAAATATATAAAAAAATAATATGCACATAGAGAATGGAAGAGGAGGAGAAATGAGGGATTGCAAAATGATATGAAATCCAAGCATAGCTCTTTTCGATTCCTCTTTGGGATACCCAAATAGCATTCTCATCGTGCTTTCTTAGGCCCAGGTCTTTGAGACGTATGTCAATGCAGGGAGAACGGTGGAGTCGAACAGATGTGCCTGGAGCCGGAGTTTCCCACTGCCAGGTCTCTCTATCATCCATCTATATGCAGGGGACTGGGCACCATCCAGATACCCAGGTCTCTCTATCATCCATCTACACGCAGGGGAATGGGCACCTGACCAGATACCCAGGTCTCTCTATCATCCATCTACAGGCAGGGGACTGGGTACCCTCCAGATACCCAGGTCTCTATCATCCATCTACAGGCAGGGGACTGGGTACCCCCCAGATACCCAGGTCTCTATCATCCATCTACAGGCAGGGGACTGGGTACCCCCCCAGATACCCAGGTCTCTATCATCCATCTACAAGCAGGGGACTGGGTACCCCCCCCCCAGATACCCAGGTCTCTATCATCCATCTACAGGCAGGGGACTGGGCACCCCCAGATACCCAGGTCTCTCTATCATCCATCTACACTCAGGGGACTGGGTACCCCCAGATACCCAGGTCTCTATCATCCATCTACACTCAGGGGAATGGGCACCTCCCAGATACCCAGGTCTCTCTATCATCCATCTACACGCAGGGGAATGGGTACCCCCAGATACCCAGGTCTCTATCATCCATCTACACGCAGGGGACTAGGCACCTCCCAGATACCCAGGTCTCTATCAACCATCTACACTCAGGGGAATGGGCACCTCCCAGATACCCAGGTCTCTATCATCCATCTACACTCAGGGGAATGGGCACCTCCCAGATACCCAGGTCTCTATCAACCATCTACACTCAGGGGAATGGGCACCTCCCAGATACCCAGGTCTCTATCAACCATCTACACTCAGGGGAATGGGCACCTCCCAGATACCCAGGTCTCTCTATCATCCATCTACACTCAGGGGACTGGGCACCCCCCAGATACCCAGGTCTCTATCATCCATCTACAGGCAGGGGACTGGGCACCTCCCAGATACCGGGTCTCTATCATCCATCTACAGGCAGGGGACTGGGCACCTCCCAGATACCCAGGTCTCTATCATCCATCTACACTCAGGGGACTGGGCACCTCCCAGATACCCAGGTCTCTCTATCATCCATCTACGCAGGGGACTGGGCACCCCCCCAGATACCCAGGTCTCTATCAACCATCTACACTCAGGGGACTGGGCACCTCCCAGATACCCAGGTCTCTATCAACCATCTACACTCAGGGGAATGGGCACCTCCCAGATACCCAGGTCTCTCTATCGTCCATCTACACTCAGGGGACTGGGCACCTCCCCAGATACCCAGGTCTCTATCATCCATCTACAGGCAGGGGACTGGGCACCTCCCAGATACCTAGGTCTCTATCATCCATCTACAGGCAGGGGACTGGGCACCTCCCAGATACCCAGGTCTCTATCATCCATCTACAGGCAGGGGACTGGGCACCTCCCAGATACCCAGGTCTCTATCATCCATGCTACTCGCAGTCCCCGCATCACTCTGTCCCGAGTAAACCTTCCTCAGCCTGGCACATGTTCAATATCCCTCTGCTCTGAATCTGTCCCTGGGTCAGCTGTGCCCAACAGCTCCAGTTCCAGCTTTCCTAATCTGGGGCCATGTTCCCCCTTACCTAATTCCGTTCTGGACCTCCAGGAAGCAACAGCCTCAGAGAGCTGTAAAAGAAAAGAGAAGCTGGGGGGGTGAGGGGGGGCCTCTATGTGCTGCTATAATCTCCCCACGCCACACAGATCATTTGCTGTTCTGATTGGCTCCCAGTCCATAATGGGGAGTTTAAAGTCTAGCTAAATAAACCTAGGGTCCCGCCCTTCAGCTCCCTCTTTATCTGGAGACCTTCCTGGGCCTAGACCAGATAAAAACAACCTGGTGGGAGGAGAGCCTCGGGAGTCAGCACCCCAAAGACAACAAACGTCAGCTGAGCCAGAAACTGCGATTATCAATTTACACACCTGGACGAGCCCCACCCTGCTTGAGAGGCTCCAGACCAAGCGATTCAAGGCTCTCTGCCTTTGGGGAAGTCTCTCCTCGGGGAAGCTTGTGAAAAACAGTATGAAAGTCCCCTTGAAAATAAAATTTAGGGCCTGAGCAATAGCCCAGCGGGTAGGGCATTTGCCGTGCATGCACCGGCCTGTGCCGCCCGGGTTCGATCCCTGACATCCCATGTGGTCCCCCCGAGCACTGCCAGGAGTAATTCCTGAGTGCAGAGCCAGGAGTAACCCCTGAGCGTCGCTAGGTGTAACCCAAAAAAGAAAAGAAAATTTAATTTTAAAGCAGTCCCCTTAAACAAAGGAAGGGCACGCATAGGCTGCCTGAGCCCATGTGCTGTTTGCGCCCATGAGGCCAAACACTTGTGGGCCCAAGCAAGCACGTGTTGCCCTCGCCTGGAGATGTTCACTTTCATGCTTTCATATCTAACGCTGGGATGTGTGTGCCCGCACCCATAGAGAAGCCCAGGTTCTCTCACTTGAGTGCGTTACAAGCTCACTTTCTCCCTCCTTCCCTTTATTCAGAATCTCCAAAGAAACTGTTTTTGCTTCCCGGCTTGTCTCCTCCTGAAGCTCCAGCAGAAACGTAGGCCAGCAAAAGGAATTCCAGAGATCATCAGATACACCCATTTCTACCCCTTGGAAACCCCGAGCAATGGACATTTACCTAGGTAGAAAGCCCGCACGAGGGCAGCTTATGAAAAACCCTGTTGAAGCCAACTTGACTGCGTCTGCTGCTCTGCTTACAAGGGGCCTGAGCACGCGGGTTTGGTAGCAGGAGACTTTCACTGCATTGCTAAGTGCTGTGGACTCTTATGAAAGTGCTCGGCACAAAAACTGTGAACTGATAAAAAAAAAATAACTTTTTAATATTTCTGTTCACAGGGAAAAACTGGAGTGCTGTAAACTCCTATTACAGTGCTCAATGCACTAGACTCAAATTAAAGTATTCAGTACCAAAATGTTTTAGCAGGGGCTGGAGCGATAGCCCAGCGGGTAGGGGCGTTTGCCTTGCACGCCGGCCGGCCTGTGCCGGCCGGGTTCGATCCGGTGTCCCATATGGTCCCCCCGAGCACCGCCAGGAGTGATTCCTGAGTGCAGAGCCAGGAGTGACCCCTGAGCATTGCCGGGTGTGACCCAAAAAAGCAAAAAAAAAAAAAAAAAAAAAAATGTTTTAGCAATTAATTAAAAAAAAAAGATTTTCTAATGTTTTTTGTTACAGAAATCTACAGGAAAGGAACTGGATGCAGTACACTCGTATTACAGTGCTCAATGCTCTGGACTCATTACAGTGCTCAGGGAAAATGTCAAGAGCCTTCTAGTGTTTCTATTCACAGGGTACACTCGGGGCTGTAAACTATTACAGTGCACAATTCAACAGACTCCTATTACAGTGCTCAGTACCAAATATGTTTCAGCAATTAATGAGAAAGGTTTTCTCATGTTTCTGTTCACAAACCTATAATAAAGGATCTTGGATGTGGTAGACTCGCACTACAGTGCTCAGTGCTATATACTTTTATTACAGTACTCTGGACAAAAAAAGGTTTGTCAAAAAGAGCATTCTAGGGCCCAGCGGGTAGGCGTTTGCCTTGCGCGGCGGCGGCTTGTGCCCGGCCCGGGTTCGATCCCGGCATCCCATATGGTCCCCGAGCACCGCCAGGAGTGATTCCTGAGTGCAGAGCCAGGAGGAACCCCTGAGCATCGCCGGGTGTGACCCAAAAAAAAAAAAAAAAAAGAGCATTCTAATGTTTCTGTTCACAGGAAGACCCTTAAATGCCATATACTTATATCACAGTGCTCAATGCTCTGCACTCTTACTAAGAGTGCTCAGTACAGGGCCAGAGTGATAGCATAGCGGGTAGGGTGTTTGCCTTGCAGCGGCCACGGTTCAATCCTCAGCATCCCATATGGTCCTCTGAGCACTGCCAGGAGTAGTTCCTGCCAGGAGCATTGCCGGGTGGGACCCAAAAAGCCAAAAAAAAAAAAGAGTGCTCAGTACAAAAGTATCTATAAGAAACGGTTTTTTTGTTTGTTTGTTTGTTTGTTTTTTTGCTTTTTTGGGTCACACCCCGCGATGCTCAGGAGCTACTCCTGGCTCTGCACTCAGGAATTACTCCTGGCGGTGCTCAGGGGACCATATGGGATGCCGGGATGGAACCCGGGCCGGCACAGGCCAGCTGCGTGCAAGGCAAATGCCCTACTGCTGGGCTATCGCTCTGGCCCCCAAGAAACGGTTTTTAATGTTTCTGTTTACAGAGAAATATTCTTATGTGCTGTAGACTTGCTCGACTCTTGTTACAGTGCTCAGTTTAATAATGCTTAGCTGTGGGATCTTAAAGGCACAGGACCTCCCAAGGTCTGTTAAGAAGCTGAGGCAGGGTTCTGAACCTGGCCGAGGCTATAAATAGGGGCCCAGGAAGGCATCCTGGGGGGAGGGGGTGGAGCTTCCCGACTGAGAGAGCAGCGGCCTCTGGTGCCTGGCCAGCGCCTAGGCCATGGGCCCCTGGAGCCTGAGCCGGATGGCCAGCACCAGGGAGGAGAAGCTGCTCCTGACGCCGAGGCCAGAGGCCAGCGCCAGTGCCACAGGGCCTGTTCCTGAGCCCGAGGGCTGGCCTCAAAGCCACAGGGCTACAGAGCTTCAGGGCTACTGAGTATTAGGACCATCCGCAGCAGGGCAGCACAGAGAAACTCAAAGAATTAGAGAGGGACTTGGAGACGCAAGACATGGTAGCAAAAGATGAAACAAGGTAACTAGGGAATAGACAGGGAGCAGCAGAGGAGTCCAGAGAAAAGACGCCCAGAGAGGAAAGCCCTGAGCTAACGGCCCCAAGGAAAGGGTCCTGAAGGCAGCCGTCCTGGGAGAGGACCAGAAAGAAGCAGGGAGGGGCCGGAGCCATAGCCCAGCGGGTATATCAGGGAGGGGCCGAAGCAGGGAGGGGCCGGAGCCATAGCCCAGCGGGTGGGGCCTTTGCTTTGCACGCGGCTGGCCCATGCCGGCCTGGGTTCGATCCCCGCATCCCATATGGTCCCCCGAGCACTGCCAGGAGTAATTCCTGAGTGCAGAGCCAGGAGTAACCCCTGAGCATTGCCCATCCCATATGGTCCCCGAGCACTGCCAGGAGTAATTCCTGAGTGCAGAGCCAGGAGTAACCCCTGAGCATTGCTGGGTGTGACCCCCCCCCATAAATAAATAAGTAAACAGATAAATAAATAAATAAATGGGTGAATAAATAAATAAATAAAGTCGTCGAGCCACATTAAAAAGAAAGAAGCAGGGGAGCCTTGGAGAGAGGCATCCGGAAGTGAGACCCTGAGGAGAGGAGCCGCACAGACCCCCAGACCCCCAGAGAGAGCAGCCTGGGGTGAGGGGAGCCTCAGGGGAGAGAGACAGAGCTCCAGGAGAGGTTCCTGCCGGGAGCAAGCAGCAAGATGAAACAAAGAAACACTCAAGAAGAACCTTCAGGAGCCTCCAGGCTCCACTCTAAGCGGTGCTGGCCCGGACAAGGTGGGTGCCCTAATGGACAGTGAGTGCTGTGGGGACCCAGCTAGGCCCAGCTCTGCTGCATGGTCACCCCTGACCCCAAGTAACGTTAAGGCGTCTCCTGAGCCTGGGCTTGGGACCTCCCTGAGGGGGGCCACACTCCCCCCCCAATAGTTATTTTTAAGCCTTAACACTTAGCAACTTAGGAGAAAAGGATTCTGTGATATTCGAAGACTAGGACGTGGAAAAGCTGATCGGTTTGAGTATGACACACACACAGCTGACTATTCTGCTTTTAACAGCCGAGTCTGCCCCACTAGCAGTGATTCCTAGGAACTGGATAAAATTTCCTCACCATCTTCTTTTTTTTTTTTTAATATTTTATTACACCGCCATGTGATATACAATTACAAAGATGTTCATGTTTGGGTTTCCGTCATACAGTGTTCCAGCACCCATCCCTCCACCAGTGCCCATTTCCCACCACCAATGTCCCCACTTCCCCCCCCCTCCCCTAGCCTGCCTCTATGGCAAGTTCTTTTTTTTTTTTTTTTTTTTTCTTTTTTTGGTCACACCCGGCAATGCTCAGTGGTTTCTCCTGGCTCTGTACTCAGGAATTACTCCTGGCGGTGCTCGGGGGACCATGTGGGATGCCGGGGATCGAACCCAGGCCAGCATGAGCCGGCCGCGTGCAAGGCAAACGCCCTACCGCTGGGCTATCACTCCGGCCCCTATGGCAAGTTCTTTATCTCTTCTCTCTCTCTCTTTCTCTCTTCTCTTACACATTGTGGATTGCAATACATACATTTAGAGATCATCATGTATATCTTTTTTCCTATATTCAATGCTCAGTTCTAGGCTGGTATTATCACTTTTGACAAATATTAGCACACTGTTCCCTTCTCTGTCTTACCTAACCACTGATTCCCACATGTTTGTGGTAGATTCCACCTTTTTTTTTTAATTGAAAGATGCTCATGTAGAGCTTTTGGTTGTACAGTGTTCCAACACGCACCCTCCGCCCAAAACCATCTCCCATCACCAATGTCCCCACCTCCCTCCCCCCTCCCGCACCTCAACCACTTGGTGGGTTCTGTATATCATTTCTTTCCTCTTTATATCTCCTTCCCAACAAACTTTCCTGCTCTTCGTGGAATGCAGTGCATTAAAAGACATTACTGTTTCACTATTTTAGTGGACCCACGCGGCCGCAGCCGCACGGACCTGGGCTCAAACTGGATTTGCTCTGTTGATCTGGTCGTGAGGCAGTTTCGCAGCATCCGGACAGCAAAAATGGTGGCTAGTGTGATGGGCAAGTCTCATCCGGCTGCTTCCGGGACCCCCAGAGGCGACGGGCCTACTCCCAAAACCCATCTGCCCTCCTCGGGGTTCCATGGTCAGCTAGGCCCAGCGCGAGCCAAGCGCCAGCCTCCCCAGCCGTCCGTGAGGCCCTGTATGCTGGCCCGTGGGCAGCTCCACGGCAGGGCCACCAGGCTCAACAAGATGGAGGGGGAAGGGACGACCACGCCTCCATCTGACGACTTCCCAGTGATTCCCGCCTCTTGGAGCCGCCTACCTGGGCTCGAACTGGCTTTGCTCTGTTGATCTGGTCGTGAGGCAGTTTCGCAGCGTCCGGACAGCAAAAATGGTGGCTAGTGTGATGGGCAAGTCTCATCCGGCTGCTTCCGGGACCCCCCAGAGGAGACGGGCCCACTCCCAAAACCCATCTGCCCTCCTCGGGGTTCCATGGTCAGCTAGGCCCAGCGCGAGCCGAGCGCCAGCCTCCCCAGCCGTCCGTGAGGCCCTGTATGCTGGCCCGTGGGCAGCTCCCTTCCTCACCATCTTCTTTGCCGGCTTTATAGTTATGAAGCGCTTGGGCCCATTCTCATCCCCCGCCCTAGATGGGTCAGATACACACCCTGAAAAAATCAAACATAGTCCTTAGAATCAAATTCAACCGTGCGACAGGCTGAAGGGCACAGCTAATTTCCACAATCAGGTGAGAAATCAAGTAACACAGGAAGGTGCATATGCGTTAGTATCCACCTAAGTGATTAGCCGAGCAATAAAGCTAATGAACAAAGAATTTATTGCCATGGTCTGAGCGTGTAGCATGCGGGCATGTGTGTGCCTGTGCGTAAAGGTGCATACATAAACGTACATGGACTTAAGTAGCTATGAGTGTGTGTGAGAGTGAGGTGTGTGTGTGAGAGAGAGTGTGTGTGTGTGTGTGTGTGAGAGTGCGTGAGTGTGTGTGAAAAGAGTGTGTGTGTGAGAGAGTGTGTGGGAGTGTGTGTGTGAGAGAGAGTGTGTGTGAGTGTTGTGAGAGTGTGTGTGTGAGTGCGTGAGTGAGAGAGAGAGTGTGTGTGTGAGTGTGTGTGAGTGTGTGTGTGTGAGAGAGTGTGTGTGGAGTGCGTGTGAGAGAGAGTGTGTGTGAGTGTGTGTGTGAGAGAGTGTGTGTGAAAGAGTGTGTGAGAGTGTGAGTGTGTATGTGTGTGAGAGAGTGTGAATGTGTGTGAGTGGTGAGTGTGTGTGAGTGTGTGTGCGAGAGAGTGTGTGTGAGTGTGTGTGAGAGAGTGTGTGTGAGTGTGTGTGAGAGAGTGTGTGTGAGTGTGTGTGTGTGAGAGAGAGAGAGAGAGAGAGTGTGTGTGTGTGTGTGTGTGTGTGCAAGAGACAGGGAAGTAGGCAGATAGAGACAGCACCAGGGCAAGTGAGAGCCGTTCAGGCACTGGGCAACCCTGTGCCTCGTGGAGGAAAATAAAGACACATGGGCAAAGCCTAAGAAGCCGAGCGGCAAAATGTCATCATATGGGGTCTGTGTGCAAACTTGTGGGGAGAAGCACAAGAAGCACCAGAGCGCTGCCGTCAACTTTCCAAGCTCTCTCAGAAGTGCTCAGAGAGGCGGAGGACCATGACTGCCAAAGAGAAAGGAAGAAGTGAAGGCATGTCAAAGGCTGACCAGGCCCATTATGAAAGAGAGATGAAAACTTACAACCCTCCTAAAGGGGAAACGAAAAAGAAGTCCAAGGCTCCCAGGCACCTAAGAGCCTCCTCCAGCCTTTTCTTGTCTGTTCTGAGTATCACCCAGAAATCAAAGGAGAGCACCCTGCCTGTCTGCAGTGATGTTGCAGAGAAACCCCTGAGCTTGCTGGTGTGACCCTAAAAGAAAAAAAGAAGAGAAAAGAGAGTAAGGAATGAAATTGAACTTAGACCTCCTCCTTTTTTTTTTTTTTTTTTTTTGGGTCATGCCGGGCTATGCTCAGGGTTTCTCCTGGCTCTGCACTCAGGAATTACCTCCTGGCTGTGCTCGGGGGGACCATATGGGATGCGGGAATCCCAGGCTGGCACACGCCGGCCGTGTGCAAGGCAAATGCCTTACCCGCTGGACCATCGCTCCGGCCCCTAGACCTCCTTCTAATGCCATGCACAAAAGTCAGATCAAAATGGATTATAGATCTCAGCATCAGACATGAATCTATAAGGCACATCGAAGAAAACATAGGAGAGGGGGCTGGAGCAATAGCCCAGCGGGTAGGGCCTTTGCCTTGCACGCAGCCGGCCTCTGCCAGCCTGGGTTCGATCCCCGGCATCCCATATGGTCCCCCGAGCACCGCCAGGAGTAATTCCTGAGTGCAGAACCAGGAGTAACCCCTGAGCATCGCGGGTGTGACCCAAAAAGGCAAAAAAAAAAAAAAAAAAAAAGAAAACATAGGAGAAACGCTCTACGACATCAAAACTAAAAGTATCTTTAAAGACGACACACCACTGACCAGGCAAACGGAAGCAAAGATAAACAAATGGGATTATATAAAATTGAAAAGCTTCTGCACCTCAAAAGAAACGGTGACCAAGATACGAAAACAATCCATAGAGTGGGAAAGGATATTCACCCAATACCCGTCTGACAAGGGGTTAATATCCAGGATATATCAGGCACTGGTAGCACTTCACAAGAAAAAAACAGCCAACCCCAAAAAAAATGGGAAGAAGAAATGAACAGAAGCTTCCAAAAAGAAGAAATTCGAATGGCCAAAAGGCATATGAAAAAGTGTTCTTCATCTTTAATCATCAGAGAGATGCAAATCAAAACAACAATGAGGTACCATCTCACACCACAGAGACTGGCACACATCCAAAACAGCAAGAACAACCAACCGGTGCTAGCATGGATGTGGGGGGAAAAGGGACTCTGATCCACTGTTGGTGGGAGTGCCGACTGGTCCAGCCCTTTTGCAAAACAATATGGGCATTCCTCCGAAAACTAGATATTGAGCTCCCATTTGATCCAGCAATAGCACTCCTGGGAATATACCCAAGAGACCGAAGAACAAATAGCAGAAATACTATCTGTACTTCTTTATTCATCTCTGTGCTAGTCACAATAGCTAGAATCTGGAAACAACCTAAATGCCCGAGAATAGAGGACTGGCTAAAGAAACTGTGGTACATCTACACTATGGAATACTATGCAGCTGTCAGAAAAGACGAAATTATGAAATTTACCTGCAAATGGATGGACATGGAGTCTATCATGCTGAGTGAAATTAGTCAGAAGGAAAAGGACAGATATAGAATGACTGCAATTTGGGGCCGGAGCGATGGCCCAGCGGCTAGGGAGTTTGCCTTGCACGCGCCGGCGTGTGCCAGCCCGGGTTCGATCCCTGGCATCCCATATGGTCACCCAAGCACCGCCAGGAGTAGTTCCTGAGTGCAGAGCCAGAGTAACCCCTGAGCATCGCCGGTTGTGACCCAAAAAGCAAAAAAAAAAAAAAAAAAAAAGAATGACTACATTCATTAATAGGATATAAATAGATACCAGTGTTTTACTAAATGTGTGGAAATGGTAACAGCAGACTAAAACTCACCATTGAATATGCACAAAGAGACTTAAGTGATAAACTCTAAATATCTGCAGGGCTAGCCACAATGTGAAAAGAAGAGGGAGAAAGATGCTGAGACAGAGAGAGAGACAGAGAGAGAAAGAGAAAACGGGGGGTACCTGCTATTGAGGCAGCCTGGGGGTGGGTGGGAGGGGTGGGGTACATTGGTGGTGGAAATGGGGCATTGGTGGAGGGATGGGTACTGGAATACTGTATTACCAAGAACCATACACTTTGTAATTGTATGTCTCACAGTGGTATAATAAAAAATTAAAAATAAATAAATAAAAACAATTTTTTAAAAGAGAGTAAGGAAAGGCTTTGGCTCCCAGATCACCTGCACCTCCCTCTGCTCCCCAGGAAAGAGAGCAGTGGTAAAGGCAGCTTAGCAATCCTATCTAGAGCTCAGCCAGGGGCTCAGCAGTCTCTCCTCGGAGGGAGTGCAGATGCCGTCTGTGCGCTGAGTCCCGTACTCCTGTCGCTGCGAATGGATTCCCAAAAGGGGTGGACGAATGCGTGCATATTCCCTTTTGAGACTTTAAAAGAATTCAGAGTAACGCGCAGTAAGGATCTGATTCTCCCTATCTTATGGGGCGTCCTGGCTTAGCTGCAGCAGAGTGACCGTTCCTGAAGATTGGGAAGAACTGCCTTACAGTGGAAACAGCTGTCTCTCTCCTGCTGCGTGTTTACGATTTTAAACATAATGGGGGTAAGGCTTGTTGTGGGAGACTGGAAAGGTCAAACCCCAGATCAATATCTCTATGGATCAATTGACAGGAACTGGAATTAGGGCAGACCAAAAAATATAAACTGCTTATAGCAACAAGGTTATTTCGAAGTTCATGACTTGTCTAAAATAAGCTTGGTAGAAATTAGCCTCCAAGAGTCATAATTCAGCCCTTTATTAATTTTAAGCAAGGGCCAAGTAACCTTAAGTAGAATTCATTGCCCAAGTAAAAGATAATTTGACTAAAACTGTTCCAAATCGTGGAGCTTGAGATATGCTGTTATATATCTTGTCCTTTAATAATGCTAAGGTAGATTGTCGAGGGCTTTAAGAGTGGTAAAACCAGCAGGAGGAAAATTAGAGGATTATGTTAAAGCTTTCAGTGACATAGAATATGGCACATAGAAACTGCACTGTGCATACCAGTATACCCCTGTGGGAGGCTATTACTTGGAGAGCATGGTAAGACAATCTGAGTAATCAAGTGGACTTCTCAATCAAAGCATTCTGCAATGGCTAGAAAGTGTATAGCAACAGAACAGAAGACGGAGACGACCCAGTGATGCTCAGGGGTTACTCCTGGCTCTGCACTCAGGAATTACTCCTGGCGGTGCTCGGGGGACCATATGGGATGCCGGGGATCAAACCCAGGCCGCAAGGCAAACGCCCTACCCGCTGGGCTATCGCTCCGCCCCCAGGGAGGGCATTTTCCTTATATGTGATAACCTGGGTTCGATCCCCAGCATCCCATATGGTCCCCTAAGCACTGCAAGGAGTAATTCCTGAGCTGGAGCAGCCATGTGTGACCCAAAAAAAGGGAAAAAAAGACTGCACCATTCAGATCAATGGCTTTATAAGCAAATACAAAAAAAAAAAAAAGCAAATACAGGATTCAGCAAGACAGTGAATACCACTAAAGTATTGTAAGTCATATCCATAATTTCCAAACAGCAACCTGAGCATCCTACAATTTCAAATGAATGACAAGTATCAGTAAATATTTTGTCTGTTCCGTTTGACTTATTTATGACACACCAGTCAACACTTAGGGTTGACTCCTGGCTCAGAGTGCAGGAATGACTATTGCATGGCTCAGGAGACCATAGGTGTGCCAGGGATTAAATCTAGTACACTCATGTGAAAGGCCAGTGCCTTAACTGCTATACCCTTGCTCCAGGATGTGATGACATCACCTTTAAGTAATGTTAAATGAAACTCCCATTGTACTGGACTTGGTAGAAAAGCCTGGTACACAAGGAAAAGAATAAAAAGGGTGCATAAAGCAAAAGGTGTGTAAAGTAATGAAAATAGCCAAGGGTAAGGTCAAACCATATTAATTCAAATGAAGTGAATTAATATGACACTAAGGGGGAATAAAATCTGCATACAGTTCTAAAGCAGAAACCCAAAAGACACAGCTCGAAATGTCAATGTACACACTCGCTACTACCCACAGACAGCACGTCCTCCCAGCCCAATCTTTGAAAAGCCATCCTGCACCGCACCTAACGGAGCACTGAACAACAAAAGGGCTTTTGAATACAGTAAGAAGATAGCCATGATAAAAATTGGAAAAGACTGCACAGTTGAACGCAAGGAAAGCATCTCCACATCACTGTATCACTGTATCACTGTCTTCCTGTTCATCACGATTTGCTCGAGTGGGCACCAGTAACATCTCCATATGTCCTGACTCATGCTAGTAGAGCCCAAGGGCATCTGCTTGCTCCAGGAACATAAAGAGCCTCAATCCATTCCGGAATGAGGTCTATAATAGTTACTGGTATTTGGTATTACGCAGATGCAGATACCCCCAGGCAGCGCAGATTTCATTATATTTGGCATATCAAATACAACACCGGTAGCTTGTCAGGTTCTGCCGTGCGGGTGGCATACTCTTGTAGTCACCTCTGATCTCCAGCATTTATTGATGAACCACGCAACTGCAAGCGGCCATGCGAGCTGGGCTGTGATAGGTTCTTCTGCTGGGTGGAGTTCTGACGAGGGGAAGTCCAGATGTGGAAAATGGCGGCCCTCATGGAGTGGGGTGTCGTCTGGCTTCTTATAAGGCTCAGCTGGGGTGGCGGGCCAGGGCTAGAACCCGCCATCCCTCCCGGGCTCCTCGTGAGCGGCTGGGCACAGGGAGAGCCGGTAGCAGCTCTGCCCCATGTCTGTGAGTCTCTGCATCGGCACGGGGGCTTCTGCACCATCTGCATCTCCACATAATGTGAAAAACTGTGCATGACATGACACACGTACATTGTGTGTGATGGGTGACCTCTCACCTCTGCAGAGCACCTCCACCTCAGACACTTCTGAAGCTGGAAGTTAACAGGGGTTTTGGCAGGAGTAGCAGCGCTCACGTGGGTCTTGGTGGGATACAGAGAGGATCAAGCCATACATGCATGTTGGAGCTCTAGAAGCTGACAGTAAAACCTAGGAAACAGACAATAGTGCATGCTGAAACCCGTGGGTACAAGGCCCTCACACATGCTGAGCTTGTTGCATTCCCACTGACCTTTCATGAAGGCCAGCAGGCAAGCAAGGGTCCAACCTCTAAATCTCAGGAGCTGGGGCTGGGTGATAGTCCAGCGGGTAGGGCGTTTGCCTTGCATGCGGCCAGCCCGTGCTGACCAGGGTTCGATCATCAGCATCCCATATGGTCCCCTGAGCACCACCAGGAGTAATTTGTGAGTGCAAAGCTAGGAGAAACCCCTGAGCATTGCGGGTGTGACCCAAACAAGCAAAAAATAAAAAAAAATTAAAAAATTAAAAAATAAATCTCAGGAGCTCTGAACGCATCTTCCAGTGCCCATCCACAACTCCAAAAAGTAACCTAGTGACAGAAAGAACAGACAGGTAAGGCACATTTCTGGTGCACATGAGGATATTACGTAGCCACGATGCACGCCCCAGCATTGCATGCAACCGTGAACACTTCTAGACATCTCTGACCAACACGGAAGTGGGAATAGGTGGAAATCAGACACATGCAAATCGACTCAGTCCCTGCACTTCCGGGCTCTACCTAGCAAGTCAAACAGATGCACCCTGCTGTCTTCAAACATCAAGGGCTACGTAGCCGTGTCAGGAAAAGCACCTGGACAGGTGCTCAACACCATGCATTAAGTGCTATGGATGATACAGAGCGTTCTACACTGAAAACATGCAGTCCAGGCCACTGAACTCTCTCCCTGTACCTTCACTGATCTGCATTCAAAAAACTATCCAGACACGAAGTAAGAACTTCAGAAAGGAGTCAACATAGGACTTACATGTGCAAAGTCCTAAGCTTCATAGGTGTCACCCAGAGGCCCCCGACAGTAACATAGTATAAAACACTGCATGGGTGAGCAGCATCTTCTGTGGAATGAGGGCTCTCAGTGAACAAAGACGGAAATGCCATTGAACGCCCAGGAAAGAAAAACACCCTCCTCCTGCAGTCCTTGCTTGGCCTTATTCACTTAAAAAATACTAAGGGTGGGGCGGAGCAATAGCCCAGCGGGTAGAGCGTTTGCCTTGCACGCCTGCCTGCCCGGCCCGGGTTCGATTCCCGGCATCCCATATGGTCCCCGAGCACCGCCAGGAGTGATTCCTGAGTGCAGAGCCAGGACTAACCCCTGAGCATTGCCGGGTGTGACACAAAAAAAAAAAAAATACTAAGGGTGCAGGCATCTTAGTTCTGAAGCAATGGCCCCCTTGCTTGTGGGTGGCCTGAGTGCTACTCTCTGCATTAGCAAAGAATCAGAAAGCCCAAAGAGGTAAGTACAAAACAACACAGGTCACAGAGATGGTGTTTTAAAGCAAACACACTTTCAAACTCAGAACATTTCAGTAGGTGACAATGTAAATAAAGATCAGCAAAGAGCAAAGCAAAGTCACAGAAACATTAAACTAGAGCCATTCATTACCATCCAAAATATTTAAGAGATTAAATTTTCTTAAACAATAAAAATGACATGTCATGAACACCCAATCCCTTACATATTGTTGACAATGTACATGAAACCACCAAAACAAAATCTCACAAGTAATGGTGACCCTGCATAGTACCACACCCACATACTCTATATACACCACTGAGAAGAAAATAAAGCATGGGGGCTAGGCATTACAAGGGGTAGGTGCTTGCCTTGCTTGCTGCTGACAAGGGCTGGACCCCAGCGCCAAAGTGGTAACCTGAGCCCCCGGGAGTGATGCCTAAGCACAGAGCCTGTAGTAAAGTCCTGCGCACTCCCAGGTGTGCCCCCACCACACCAAGGAGAAATGAAAGGTTCAAAACCATGCATATTACGGGGGCGGAGTGACAGCCCAGCGGGTAGGGCCGGGTTCGAATCCCTCCCGACATCCCATAGTCCCGAGCACCGCCAGGAGTAATTCCTGAGTGCAGAGCCAGGAGTAACCCCTGAGCGTCACCGGGTGTGACCCCCAAAAAAAAAAAAAACCATGCATATTAGAATAGCCCTCTCTAAAGGTTGGGAAAGACTGCCCAAGTTAGAATGCTAAAAGAGACTTTCTAGGCCGGAAACTATGTGTGTATGTCAGGTAAGAAGCGTGTCTTGATGTCTTGTGTGTACGAAGAGACCTTACCTAGACACAGCACCTCAGCTTCAGGCGGTCTGTGAGCTGGTGATCAGTTTAGTGGCACGAATGGGTCACTGACATCATGAAATAAGCAGCAAGCTGCTGGGAGGCAACAAAGCCATTAGTGCCAGGAAATCTATACAACGTATATAAATCTATATTAATCTATATCATAAATGCGTCCTTAAAGCCTGCTTCACTGGAAAGAAAAAGAGAATAAACAATTTCCTATTAAAAAATTTACTAGCTAGGCGATAGTCATGACACAAGGAGCACCCAGAGCATTGTGCGTAAAGGACACACGGGGAGAGCTGCCATCCGGCTCTCCCTAGCTCAGCTGACCATGAGGCTCCCAGGAGGCGAGATGGGTTTTGGTCCGGCCCATCCTGGCCCATCACCTCAGTAGGGCCTCGGAAGCAGCCAGATGAAACTCGCTCACCATAATAGCCACCATTTTTGTGGTCCGGACTCCACAGCTCATCAGAGCCCCACCCAAGAGAGATGCTGATCTCAAGCCCGGCTCAGCAGAGCAGCTGAGTTCAAGCCCAGGTAGGCGGTTCTCGGAGGCGGAAGTCACCGGGCGTTCGTGGAGATGGAGCTGGGGTCCCCCTTCCCCTCTCTGTCCCATCCGGGAGGCCTGGTGGCCCCGCCCACGAACTGCCTCAGGGCTATCAGCCATCATGCAGAGACTCAGACACACGGGGGAGAGCTGCCATCTGGCTCTCCCCAAGTCTGCGGTCGCTTGTACATCAAACTAGTGGAACCAATCATGTTCTAGAAACTCAGAAAGTAAATTCAAGAACAGAAGAAGTCAGAAAACCTCACACAACACAACCACAGTCACCCTCTGGTCCGGACTCCACAGCTGGACACAGCCCGACCCAAGAGAGAAGCCGAATTCAAGCCCAGGCATGCGGGACTCGGCGACTACGCCAACCAGGTTTTAGGGAGCCTGGACTGGGGCCACCTCCCCCCCACCTCGGCTCCCTCCACAAAGGCCTGGCGGCCCCGCCCAGAACTGCTGCTGGGGCTCTCGGCTGGACACCAGGTATTCAGGTGCAGGGCGGAGTCTCTGCCTGCCCGCCCTGTGCTAGACTGATGGGGCGTCTTGGGGTGGGGGCAGGTTTTTGCTCCTTGGCCTGTCCTCCGCCAGGCTCCCAGAAGTCAGAAAACCTCGTGCAACACAACCACAGTCATCCTCTGGTCCGGACTCCACAGCTGGACACAGCCCGATCCCCATGGCGGCGCGGGCGCCTGAGCCATATCTCAAAACCTGGTATACCACAAACGTGTGGGAGTCAGAGGCTAGGTAAGACAGAGAAGGGAACAGTGTGCTGATAATCATTGAAAATGATGATACCATCCGAGAACTGAGCATTGAATATAGGCAAAAAGATACACATGATAACCTCTAAATGTATGTATTACAATCCACAATGTGTAAGAAAGGGAAGAGAGAAGGAGAGAGAGAGAGAGAGAGAGAGAGAGAGAGAGAGAGAGAGAGAGAGAGAGAAAGGAGATAAAGAACCTGCCATGGAGGCAGGCTGGGGAAGGGGGAGGGAAGTGGGGACATTGGTGGTGGGAAATGGGCATGGGTGGAGGGATGGGTGCTGGAACACTGTAGAACCAAAACTCAAACATGAACATCTTGTAATTGTATATCTCACGGTGGTATAATAAAATATATAAAAAAAAATAAAGGACACATACCCCAAAAATATCCCCCATACCACAAGGTGAGCACATCCCCAAACAGGCCGGATTGTATACAAAGATGTTTGTCCTGTTACTCTAAGACCCAGATGTGTCAAAGCCTGGATAGACAACATGCTTCGGCATGTCACCCAGGAACTCTGTTCTGATGATGATCACAGGTTCCAAGCAATAAGTATTCTCGTGGACGACAGCCAATGCTACCAGTCTATGAGGCTGTTAGCCCACGGACCCAACGCTTTTTCCTCATCTCTTTCCTTGATCCTCGCAGCCTCCCTACTTTAAGCCTGTTCAGCCCAGGATGGTCACCCACACTAGGTGATTAAAGGAAAAAGTGTGTGCCAGTTACACACCAAGAAACAAAAAGAGGGGCCGGGCGATAGCCCAGCGGGTAGGGCGTTTGCCTTGCATGCGGCCGGCCTGTGCCAGCCCGGGTTCAATCCCGGCATCCCATATGGTCTCCCGAGCACCGCCAGGAGGAATTCCTGAGTGCAGAGCCAGGAGGAACCCCTGAGCATTGCCGGGTGTGACCCAAAAGAGCAAAACAAAAGAAATCCAAAAAGGGACCGGGCTCCTCTGAATAACTCTCATACTCCTCTGAGACCCCATCACTGCTGGGGGTCTCAACAGGGAATCAGGAAGCGTGAACCTCACATCACATGCAGCAAGTCAAAGCAGTCTACAGGAAAAAGGCAACCTCTGAACCTGCCTTATTCTAACATTTTCTAATCTATTTTTAAGGCACTTTAATATATGACTATTTAATAAGTCTCAAACCATGGAATACTGCACCTCCTAAGCACATTCCAAATATGCCATGAAATAACAGTTTCGGTGCGAAAAAGGACAAAATAGTCTCCCCAGAGAAATCGTGCTCCAAAGGTTTAAGCTGCACACTGACCCCAGACCCAGGCTCCGTGCCTGTGCTGAGGTTTCTGACAGCAAAGGGCCAGGACTGAGGTTTCCTGAAAACTGAAGCCAAGAACACTCCAGGGTCCACTGTCCGCTGTGCTCAGGACTGAGCCCTCAGACAGGCCATTGCACGGGCTGTATCTCACGGAGGCCGAGTGGGGTCAAGGCAGAAGCAGCAGGTCTTTCTGTTTCTTTTGGTGTTTGTTTGGGGGCCATGGTGCTTGGGCTATTCCTGGCTCAGTACTTGGGAAGGGGACACCTGGTGGGGGGACCCTGTCATTCTGCACACGAAGCACGCTCTCGGTCCTTGGCTATCTTCTCCCTCTCCCTCCTCCTTCTCTTCCCCCTTTCTCTTCCTATTCTTCCTACTGCTCTTCCTCTTCTTTATCTTTGCCTCTTTTTTCTCCTCCTCCTCATTCTCCTTATCCTTATCCTTCTTCCTATTTATTGGCAATTCCAGGAATTCAAGGAAGATCCGACCCATGCAAGACATGAAGTCTTCCAGTGAGCCGTTGCCCAGCCCAGACGGGACTGTCTTTGTACAACCTGATCTCACAAGTGATGTTCACTCTTTCTGCCGTCCCTAGAGAAGAGACACTGCGATGGGGCTTCAAGGGTGCTCCTGTTCCTTAGTGCTCTGCTTTGAGCCCTGCCTCCCACGTCTGTGCGCTTCTGCAAGGTGTGTTCCCTCCTGCTCCCTCCCATAGCTCGCACCCACCCTCACACATTATCAATTTGTCTTCAAGGTCCAGATCCTACCCCATCTCTGCAGCCTGAGATTTTATGTTGATTCATGTAAATGCCCATTGTTGTAGAAGATAATTCATAAGTGTTGAGCTTTTAGCTGGAAAACCATCTCTTAAATGTCCAATACAGGGGCCGGAGTGATTGCCCAGCGGGTAGGGCGTTTGCCAAGCGGCAGGCCTATGCCGGCCCGGGTTCGATCCCCGGCATCCCATATGGTCCCCTGAGCACCGCCAGGAGTAATTCCTGAGCGCAGAGCCAGGTGTAACCCCTGAGCGTTGCCAGGTGTGACCCAAGAAAGCAAAAAAATAAAATAAAATAAAATGCATTTGGGCCGGAGCGATAGCCCAGCGGGTAGGGCGTTTGCCTTGCACATGGCCAGCCTGTGCCAAACTGGGTTTGATCCCTGGCATCCCATATGGTCCCCTGAGCACCACCAGGAGTAATTCCTGAGTGCAGAGCCAGGAGTAGCCCCCTGAGCATTGCCGGGTGTGACCCAAAAAAGGCAAAAAAAAATGTTCAATACAAAGCTGGTTACTGGGCTTGTCAGGGAACAGGGAGACAGCAGAGCCGAGGTTCTCTAGAGAGATCACCGAACTCTTGCTCTTCATCAAGGACACAGCCAGCTTGAGAGGGGCACCAGCTAGCCCATCACTGAATGTGCACTGGGCACCCAGCATTTGGTCTAGTTGAAGGATCTTTCAGAAAAACAGACGTGACTGTTACTGCAGTGTCAGTGAGTCACCAGCCCACTGAAGGCTGCAGGATGTGGCTGTGGAGCTCACACAGGCAGTGGGGCCTTGGAGCCCTGGGCCTTCATGGTCTGGGATTGGGAGCTGGTCCTTCAAGCTCTGCACAGAGCCCCGGAGAACCAGGGGAAGAGGGTGTCCTGGCACTACTCTAAGGCCCCAGATTTCTCCGACCTAGAGTGCACCCTTGGGAACACAGGTGGTGGAGGGGAGGGAGGGGCCAGAGAACGAGAGCGCTAGGTTCCCCGACAAAATAGGGGAGCAGAGCTGGGGCCGGAGCGATAGCCCAGTGGGTAGGGCGTTTGCCTTGCACGCGGCCGGTCTGTGCCGGCCCGGGTTCAATCCCCGCATCCCATATGGTCCCCGAGCACCGCCAGGAGTAGTTCCTGAGTGCAGAGCCAGGAGTAACCCCTGAGCATCGCCGGGTGTGACCCAAAAAGCAAAAAAAAAAAAAATAGGGAGCAGAGCTGGGAGTCTTGGTGGGACCTCCAGTTGTTGGAGAATGCTGGGGTCCCTGACAAAATCGAGCATACCTAGCAGAGTAGGTATCCCATTTTGCCCCAGGGGATTAGTGGCTGGCAGACGAGAGAAAAACTGGGGAATCCAGCAAAGTTCCAAAAGTCTTTACTCATACTTGTTCTGTGGCTTGAGCCACAGACACAGATACACCCGGCAGAGCAGAAACCAGCTTTCCCCCCAGCGCACGATTTACCTCCAAATTACCATGAATATTCTACCCACCCTCTGAGAGAGCCCCACAACGTAATGAGAGTATAGCGCCCATGCGGCAGAGCCTGGCAAGCTGTCCGATGCATGTTCGATATGCCAAAACCAGTAACAAAAATGTTCTGGTAAACAACTCAGCAACAGGAAAACCCCAGACTTTAGGTTCCTGGCTGGATGTCGGTCACGTGTAGGTTTGGAATCCTAGGCCAAGATGGCCGCTACCACGTGTAGAACAGAGGGAAGGAGAACAAGGCAGAGAGCACCCTGGGAAGGGAGAAGAGAGAGCGAGGAAGAGCAGCTACTGCTTTTATATCTTTCCAGCCCTGCGGGCCCACATCAGTGGATACCAGTTAAGGCCAGTCCCTTCCGGTTTGCTTCTCCCAGGACCTCAGCAGTTCCATTGCAATGTTAATACTGCCCCAGCCAAGGTCCATCCTTGCAGTTTCCCTGCAGGCCCTATGCCGAGTGTGGGGAAGGGCGTGTATCTGTACCGTGGATATTCAACAGCCAGGTGTGTGTTTCTCTAAGCCTTCACAAGATCCCTGTCTTTACTTCATAGTTATTTTGGACATTAGCCTTTAGACTTATTAGAGAGCCACGCTTGCTTGCTTGCTTGGAGGCAACAGCATTTCTCTCTGATCTAATTATAACTATATTATACTTAGAGATTCAACTTAGCCAGGTACAAATACTGGTAAGATCTATCTAGTCCCACAATAGTTATTACTATTGTGGTAACATGAGAGAAAATATTTGTGCCAGCTAACATAGAATACATGGTAAGATATTCTGCCACATGGAGTCACAGATCCAGACTGTTTTCCACCCCTGTATCTACAAAGTGGCCTGCGGGAGGCAACTCCAGGCAAGATGCAGAGGTTCTGGGCAGCCGCGTGGGCAATATGAGGGTGGGGGGGCGCTTCTCACTGCTCCCAGGAGTTTGGTGAGCCTCCAGGATGCCTGGCGTCTCCCATCACCCTCTCTCTATAAAGGAAATGTCCTCAGACCGTCTCCCTTCCTTCAGCTTATTCTCTAAAGAGAGCTCCATGGACCAGGCCAAGGGCCTGGGGGCTGGCCCCATGCTGCTGCCTGAACTCTGCTCCTCTCTCTTCCAGCACCTGGACGACCCCGGCTGTCTGCTCCGCTCTTCATACACTGTGTTTACTTGGCGTGAGCCCTAGTCACCTGTGAGGACCATCCTGAGCACTGTCCCCCCAACCTCAGCGCCATGGACACCAGCTGGACAGCAAGGTCTACTTGCCACGCAGACATGCAGTGCTGTCACCAGGGGGCGCTGCTCCACCTTGAAAGGCCGCTTCCAGCAGGGCCTGGCTAGGCAAAGGCAGCCAAGTTGCTCCATTCAAAGCCCAAAGGTGGGGAGGGGGAGGGCCGGGGGGGGGGGGTGGGGTGAGCCCACAAGAAGCTCTTACACAGGAGACTGAACTTCTGAGCAAAGCCTGAACTAAACTCTGGATCTGTCCTAGACCCCCAAAACTCAGGCATGGAGGCCTATGTCGCAGGTCTGCCCCAGACCCCACTTCTGGACAGGCACTGATGGTCCACCTATGAAGGTCCACCTAGCTGGCCTGTGAGACCCCACTTCTGGGCAGGCACTGATGGTCCACCTATGAAGGTCCACCTAACTGGCCTGTGAGACCCCACTTCTGGGCAGGCACTGACGGTCCACCTAACTGGCCTGTCAGACCCCCCACTTCTGGACATCAGACCTCACTTCTGGACAGGCACTGACGGTCCACCTAACTGGCCTGGGACTTTGTTGCCACAGTGAAACTAGCAGTTTCAAGCTCAGATGAAACCAACCTGTTCCCAGGACCCAGCATTTTACCAGCACCAGGGAAAAAAATAAGAGGAACCGTTTTTAGAATCAGCAAGTTCATTCCCTGGAGAAGCTGCAAGTCCTAGATCCCTCTGTAAAGCTGGGTTTTTTTTTCTTTTGGGTCACACCCGGCGATGCTCAGGGGTTACTCCTGGCTCTGCACTCAGGAATTACTCCTGGCGGTGCTCGGGGACCATATGGGATGGCGGGGATCAAACCCGGGCCAGCATGGGCCGGCCACGTGCAAGGCAAACGCCCTACCCGCTGGGATATCGCCTCCGCCCCTGTAAAGCTCTTTTGCCCTGGAGATAATAGTGCTTACAGGGCCAGTGGTCAGTGGTCTGTATGTAGTTCTTGAGACAGCTGGCCCCTCACGTCCCCACTTTGGACACATTGCACTTTGCAAGACCATTGATCCATTGAGAAAACAAGTATATGAGATGTACGAGCCATCTACTACTCCACACCCACTAGAATGATTATATACTTTCTGAGCGAAGAAAAGGGACCAAGGAGATAGTACAGTGGGTAGTTGTACTATCCGTTGCCTTGCACACAGCCAACCCAGGGTTCAATCACCAGCATCCCGTATGGTCCTCTGAGCCCCACCAGGAGTGACCCCTGAGTGCAGGGCAGTGAGACCTGAGTGCCAGAGGATGTGGTTCAAAAACCAATTTAAAAAAACTGCCCACCCCATCCAAGCCTGAGCAGAAGGGCCTGCTCATAGCTCTTCAGGGACCTGGTTTTTGTGGGTCAGAAGACAAGACCAGGGGGCCGGAGCGATAGCCCAGGTGGTAGGGCGTTTGCCTTGCACGCGGCCGGCTCATGCTGGCCTGGGTTCGATCCCGGCATCCCATATGGTTCCCCGAGCACCGCCAGGAGTAATTCCTGAGTGCAGAGCCAGGAGTAGCCCCTGAACATTGCCGGGTGTGACCCAAAAAAGCAAAAAAAAAAAGAAGACAAGACCATTAAAGCTACATGACCAGGAGCCGGAGCGCACGCTGCAGACCTGGGTTCAATCCCGGCATCCCATATGGTCCCCGAGCACTGCCAGGAGTAATTCCTGAGTGCAGAGCCAGGAGTAACCCCTGAGCATCGCCAGGTGTGACCCTGCCCCCAAAAAAAAGCTACATGACCACTACAGAACAGGACAGAGAGAGAGCTCAGCAGGCTGGACACTGCATGTTCCCAGAGCAATGCCTGGAGTGACCACTCCCAATGCCTTCCCCTCCGCACAAAGCCAGTCATGAGTAGTCCCTGACCACTATTGTGTGTGTCAGATCAACGACAAAGAAAGCTCTCGGAGAACAGGTGGAGGGCAGTGGGTTTGCAAGCAGGGAGGGTAGCTTGGGGTCCTGGACGTCTGACAAAGCAGTCTTCCGGCTCACGGGGAGACTTGGATCACTAAGACACAGAGTAAAGACATGAGTATATAAACAACTGTTTAGAACTGCTGAAATCTGAACCTGGGAGACAGATGGGGTTGGTTAAACAGGGCTCCAGGTACCAGAGCTGTGATGCAGTGGCAAGGGTGTCTATGAGGTTGGGAGAATCGGAGGCAAGGAAGAGACTCCACGTACAGAGAAAGGTGGAGGAGGGGAGGGGAGAGGAGAGGGGAGGATGGGGGCGTGGAGGGGAGAGAGGAGGAGGGGGAGGAGAGGGGAGGGAGGGCAGGGGCAGGGGCAGGATGGAGGAGAGTGCAGTGGGCAGGTCCGCTGGAAGCCCAGGTGTGCGGCGGCTGTGCAGAAGTCTGGGCCTGCAGAGGACCTCCTGGGGTCCTGGAGAGCAGGGAGGCTGCGACTGGCCTGTGGCCAGTGGCTTTATAAGCTGTGTCCAGAGCACTTTATCGTCCCAGTTCAGTTGGGAGGAGGAGGGCAAAACCTCTGTGCAGGGCCTGGCAGATGGGGCGGCGGCGGGAGTGGGGTCCGGGGAGCTGGGCCAGGGCAGGGGGCAGGCCCCAGAGTCCTACCGGAGACCCTGACAAACCCTCCCTCTCTACCTGCGGCCGGGGGGGGGGCGGCGAGGGCGGGTCCCCCACAGGGCGCAGGCATTCTGGCTGAGGTCACCCTGAGCTGAGGCCCAAGGAAGGGTTAAGCCTCCGCGTGCCGCAGGCGGCGTCCCGGTGATTGGCTGCGCTGCAGGGCTGGGGGCAGCTGCGGGCGCTGCCGCCAGACTTCCCGGACGCGCCTGGCGCCTCCGCTGCCGCCGGCGGCCTCGGGGGACGCGCTGCCCGGCTGCCTGGGGACAGCTCTGCTCCTGCGCGCCCCCCCCCCACCCCGCCTTCTGCCTCAAGCCGGGTGCGGGAGGGGCTGTCTCGCCTCTGTCCACCCAGGGCCAGCAGGGCTGTCAGCTTGCAGCCAGGCGCCTCCGCCCAGGCCTCCTGCGAGACTGATGGTGTTTATGCTGATGCGCAGCCGAGGGGGCCTTCCGGCGGCGGGACCTGGGGCTAGCAAGCTGGGGTGGGCATCCCCACTTCTCGCTTTACCGCTGTCTGACGCTCCCCACTCCCCGCCCGCGGGGTCTCACGTTTTCATTCCTGGTTCCAGCCCCTAGGAGGCTCCAAGTGCACCACAGACAAGTGGGGTTGGCTGGGGCTCCCCTGTGCCTGGCATACCCTCCTGAGGTGCCCTCAGCCTCTGTTCTGTGACCAGGGACCTGATGCTGATGGACCAGTGCCCCCAACCTCAGGCCCACTGTCACCCTCTCAGACCTAACTGGGACACCTGGAAGAAGCGCCAGAAACTACAAAACTGTGCTGGGCAAACCTTAGCTCTTATTTTGAAAAGTATGGGTCTGTGCAAGTTTGAGACAGTGGCCACTAAAACAGGAGATAGAATGCCACGGAACTGGTGGCCACTAAAACAGGAGAGAGAATGCCACTGAACTGGTGGCCACTAAAACAGGAGAGAGAATGCCACTGAACTGGTGGCCACTAAAACAGGAGAGAGAATGCCACTGAACTGGTGACCACTAAAAAGGAGAGAATGCCACTGAAGTGGTGGCCACTAAAGCAGAGGAGAGAATGCCACTGAAGTGGTGGCCACTAAAGCAGAGGAGAGAAGGCCACCGAAGTGGTGGCCACTAAAGCAGAGGAGAGAATGCCACTGAAGTGGTGGCCACTAAAGCAGTGGAGAGAAGGCCACTGAAGTGGTGGCCACTAAAGCAGAGAGGAGAGAATGCCACTGAAGTGGTTGCCACTAAAGCAGTGGAGAGAAGGCCACTGAAGTGGTGGCCACTAAAGCAGTGGAGAGAAGGCCACTGAAGTGGTGGCCACTAAAGCAGAGGAGAGAATGCCACTGAAGTGGTGGCCACTAAAGCAGTGGAGAGAAGGCCACTGAAGTGGTGGCCACTAAAGCAGAGAGGAGAGAATGCCACTGAAGTGGTTGCCACTAAAGCAGTGGAGAGAAGGCCACTGAAGTGGTGGCCACTAAAGCAGTGGAGAGAAGGCCACTGAAGTGGTGGCCACTAAAGCAGAGGAGAGTATGCCACTGAAGTGGTGGCCACTAAAGCAGTGGAGAGAATGCTTTGCAGATGAAACATTAGGAAGGGCCAGAGCTCTGTGGCTGAGCTCAGACTTTGCATGCAGGAGGCCCAAGTTCTGTCCCCAGCACTGCGTGATCCCCAAGGACTGCCAAGGCACACCCTCGAGGCACTCAACTGGGAGTCACCCTAATCACTGCTACGTATGGTACAAAAAAAACAATAAACAAAAAATCAAAATAAAGGTTGGGGTCACATTCCTGGACAAGTTGGGCAGCTCCCAAGAAGAGTTTCTTCACTGGACAGTGGAGCTAGACACCCACTCCTGTCCAGCCTTGTGGACCCACTAGACCTCAGGCTGAGCAGTACATGAGGGAATATTGTTCCTTTCCTGCCGCATAGGGTTCCTCACAGGGGGTGGGGCCCGGGGGTGCTAGGCCTGGTCTGTCCTCTCCGCTCCCACCAGTTCCGATCCAGACCCAGCCAAGGTCTGGCAAGATTCAACAAGACAAAGTTTCTCCTACCTCCTTGACTCCCTCCTTAGAACAAGACTGGAGTCTCCTTCAGCCTCCCTCTCCGAGGAGGAAGGAGGAAGGCAGCGGGGCCAAGCCTGGTTCCGCTCCCTCATCTATCATCCTGAACCATGTTTCATGATAAAATTACTCATCCACAGCCAGTGATAGATGAAATTGGCCTAGAGGAGACCACCTAGGATGGGGGTGGGGTGCCCCGCTCAGGCTTCTGCACCTGGGTGAGGGAGCCTCCGTGAATCATGTCTGAGTGCCGGCCTGACAGCAGGTCCATGTTCTAATGTGTGCTCTCATTGGAAAGCTGCAAAGGCATGTGATTCTGTGTGCATGCAAGTCAAGTCTGCCCGTCTGGCCTGCAGAGTGAGCTGGTGTGTGGGCTGGGGGCTGTGCCTTGGAGGGAGACAGCCACCTGCAGCCCGTCGCAGTGTGACAGACAGGTGGGTGCAAGGCTACAAAGACAGAACACCCGACCAGAGGAGCTGGAATGGGCGGAAACTGGGGTGATCACAGCCTAGAGTACAGGGCAAGAGGAGGAGGTAGTATCTGAAAGCCCACCCTGGTGCCCAGGGAAGGAAGCGGGAGCTCTGGTGACTGCTGACCAAGTCTTGGTATGTGCCAGGTAGACGGGGGCCACTTCCAAGAGCAACAGAGTCCCTCCTCCTCCAGCCTGGAGTTCCAGACCTGGTGGTGCCCAGGACCCAAGCAGCTCTAAGAGCCAGAGGAGACGCCCAGTGGCCCCTCTGGGCCCTCCTATATCCCTACTTCCTTTGGCTTCAGCAGAAATCCCTGAAAAGTCCTTGCTGAAAGGTTGGCTAATGATCAAAGTGATGAACTCGGAGGGGCTGAGGGCTGCCACGATGGGCAGAGAGGCACAGAGGCCCAGACCACAAACCCACACTGCCACCCACTAAGAGGTCGGACGAGCGCCCACCTCACAGATGGCTCTAAGAGACCAGGGAGTCAAGATGAAGCGTGTGAAATACTACCATGGGGCACTTCTCCAACGTCTCCTGCTGACAGCCCGGCCCGGGAGCAGGGAGGAGACACGAGAGGTGGGAATGTTGGTTCCGTGTGGTGATCAGAGTGCTCCAGGGTCAGAGGACTGTGGAGCAGGAGGAACCAGGGAGTGTCTGATGTGGACATCAGGAGGAGAGGGACAGCTGACACGAAGCAGGACGGTCCAGCCCCTCCTGGGCAGAGCGCTGCAGAGGCATGACAGAAGTGTCTGTAGGCCCAGCTAGAGCCTGGCTTCTTCCTCTGACTCCCACATGGAAATACAGCATATGAACCTGCCCTGTTCGCCCAGGCATGCAGCTCTGTGCCTGGCACCGGGAGTCAGGGAGGAAACTCCTGTATGTTCACCTCACGCCGTGCAGCCTCCTAGCAGAATGGCAGCTGAGAAGCTCTTATAGGTCAGTGGAGAAATAGCAGGAGCCTAGGAGGCCTCTCTGACCCCCAGGCCAGGCTCAGGGAATCGGAGACTCCAGGGTGGGGGGGGGGCTAGGAGGGCTGCTCAGGGCCAGCTGCACAACTAACTCAGCAGGTCAGTGTCCAGCTGTCCAGAGAGCTACAGGTGGGCAGCTCTCACCTGGCTCTTTGCCCCCAGATTTGAGTGGCTGGAGAGTTTTTCCAGCCAAAGAACGCCTGGCCTGTTGGAACCTGGGTCAAAGCTATGCCGCATGCAGAAGAAACAGCTTAGTTTAAAGCCAAGATCCTTATGGTGCACCCGTCCCAACCTTTCTGCCTTGCCCTACACTGCCTATTCCTGACACTATTTGCCCACTGGCCTGTAAAGCCAAGGTGCCACTCAACCTGCAGGTCAAAATCCACCTCCTCCAGGTCCCTCCCCCAGACGGCTTCTGTGTACAAGAGCCGCCCTGGACCGCGCTCTACGCACCTTCCTGTCACTCACACCCTGTCTTTGGCGCTACAATATCAGAACAGGGAAAACTGCACCCCCCGGTGTTGCAGACACAGTCTGTCCCGGCTACAGCCCCCTCCTGGGCCATGAGCACTCACAGACCACAATTGCACCTTCAAGTTAAACCATTTGTTTTTAAGGCTTTGCTCCTGTCCCTGGAGTTTTCCAAGACTGACTCTTTCCCAGGGGCCGCACCTTCCCCACTGAGAGCGGAACCTGCTCCAGATCCAGAATCCCAGAAGTGGGTGCCCTTTCATAGTCACTACGGCCCCCTCCTCCTCATTTCTCCTTCCTCCTGCTGGACCCCACAGGCATTCCACTAGCCATTCCGGGAGAAGGGTCTCAGTCGCCCCAAGTCCTAGAGGTGGGGTGAACCAGGGGGCAGGCCAGCTTGCTTCTAGAACGATGACGCCCAGGCCCCTGAGCCTGGCACCTCCTCTGAGACTCCTGAGGTTCAGTACATCCTAAATGTCTCCAGGCAGACAGGTCAAGGAGACTGGTCAGGGTGAAACAAAAGCCTCACACATCCGAGTTCCTGAGTGTGATCCCTAGCACCAAATGCCTGTGCACACACCTGCATGCACGCACGCACGCACCACACACACACACACACACACACACACACAGAGCAGGAAGGCTGGGCCTCCTGTATACTTCTGTGCTCAATGATCTTTCACTGGTTTGATTCAGAGAAGTTACAGCCTACAGGAGTGGGGGGACCATGTTCTGGCACGGCCTCAAGCCGTCTGGTCACAGGGCTCGCCAAGCTGGTGGGCTCAAGCGCGAGGCTTTGGGGAGCCCCCCATCCCAGAAGCAGGTCAAGGCCAAGAGGTTCTTCAGCCTGGGCCCAGCAGTGTTCGCTGAAGGCGACGCCAGTATCTGTGCCCACTCCTTCCTTGTCCTCTGTCCACGTGATCGTGGCCCCCACAGCTGCCAGCCTTGCCTCAGCCTCCCCAGTGCTGTAACTGGCACAGGCACGCAGGGATTCCTTCCGGGGCTCATGTCTGTAATTCCCATAATCGTCTTAATGATCACTTGGGCTGAAGTCTACGGCCTTTGTTTCCTCCTTTCAGCTTCAGTTCACTTCAGCGTTCGCAGCAGCCCCCCTTCATTTTCCCTGCCACTGCCCCCGGCCCACCCCTCTTTGCCTCGGGTCCTCATCACTTCCACCAGCCCCCCGCCCCCCCACCTGCCGCTCCGGCACGCCAGGGCCAGACAGGAGCCGCGGGCCGAGCAGAGGATAGATGTGCCAGGAGGCGACTGCCACACCCACACGCATGTGGCCTAGGACCCAGCGTGCCCAGGGCTGCACTGATGCCACCGACAGTGGCCCTTGTTGAGCACATACAGGGCAGGGGTGAGCGGAGGAGCGTCTCCTCCTCCAAGGATTCAGTTTCTCTGGCCGAAGGCAAGACCGAGGCTCAGGGCACAAGGCTGAGATCTCACAGCTCCCCGTCAGCCTTGGCACCAGCCCAGACGAGGCGCCGGGCCCTGACGCTGAGGGCCGAAGTGGGACAGTGGCCGTGCACCCGTGGCTCCCTGCCACTGAGGGCCGAAGTGGGACAGTGGCCGTGCACCAGAGTCTCCCTGCCACTGAGGGGACGGAGTGGGACAGAGGCTGTGCCACCCGTGGCTCCCTGCCACTGAGGGGACGAGTGGGACAGTGGCCGTGCACCCGTGGCTCCCTGCCACTGAGGAGACGAGTGGGACAGAGGCTGTGCACCCAGTGTCCCCAGCTCTAGCCCCCGGGCAGCAGGACCAGGACCGGCTCTTGCCAGCCCCCTCACCCCCGCAGCACGAGCGATGTGGGCTGAGCGATAAGAAACTAATAATTCATGTTTCCAGCTCCCACAGCCCTGGCGCCCGGGAGGGCTGGGCCTTAGCCTCGTCCTCACTCCAGCGGCCACAATCCTTTATTGCACAAATTATTAACGACCAGAGAATGAATGACTCTGATCAGATTCGGGCTGCCAGCACTTTTCATTCCATTTGCTTGTGTAAATTCTGAACTCAGGGTCTACCGTGAGCTCAGAAAGCCAGACTCCTGCTGGGGGCTCCGGCCCTGCTCGGGCACAGAGCAACCCTCACTCCCTGACGTCTGCACCAGGACTCGACGGAATGAGCAAGGAGGGGCTGGGAGGGGGGAGGGCCTGAGCCCCCAAGACCTGAGCTTCTCTGCACCCACCGTATCCCTCATGGCTCAGCAGGGAAGAGCAAGGGACAGTGCGGCCTGACCTGGCCTGGCTTTACTCTCCTTACTTACTGCCCTCACACCTGGCACTGACCTAGGGCTGGAGCGTGGGGACGTTTCCGTTATAAGGGAAAGTTGCCCTCTGCTCCTCACCCTGCTGCTCCACTCACTCCCAAGTACCACCCTCATGGCCAGTCGCTAGCACAGGTGGGGCTAGGGGGTACCTCCATACCCGCCTCCCAACTCTTAGAGCTCCTGCCCTCCTCGGCCTCCCCACCACACACTACATGGGCTGGTCTGTCCCCTACACTCTGTCCTGTTTCCCATCTTGACGTCGGGAGTCAGGCTGTGAGTGTCGGCGTGGCTGTGCAGAGGAGAGACTCTGCTAAAGGTCCTCTCAGGAGCCCGTTTTCAATCTCATTGACCTCTCGTTATACTACAGCGCATAAATTCAGATTTGGAGATCTTATGTTCATCGTAAATTGGGCTGGCAGACTTCCGATCAACAAGATAAAGCTGTCTCCTGTGAGGTGGGTATTTTATTAGTCTTGGCCTCCGTGCTGCAGGCAGGGTGTTGGGGGAGAGGGAAGGGGGTCTCTTCTCTGGAACCTCCAGAGCTGCGGGAGGGGGCTTCTGTCATCATGACTCGACCGGGCCTGGAGTACCCCTATACCTGACAGTTCTGTTGGCCCCAGCCCAACAGAACCAGAGCGGACAGTGACTGCTGACCTCTAGGCTGGGCAGGGCAGGCACGTGGTTTGTGGCGTTAGGTGAGTGTGGCCGGAGGAAGGGGACTCAGGCCTAGGCTCTACAGAGCTCCAGCTCCACTGGTACAGACACATTGAGTCAAAGTCACCAGGAACGGAGACGAGGGGTCAAGGAGCCCCTGGGCCTGGTCCTTGCTATCCGCCTGGACCTGGGGTGGCGTCTGCCCACCTCACCTGACCCACCCCGGAGGTCAGGTCTTTCCTCAAAAACTTCGTATTCGGGTCAAGGGTGAAGCTTGGTGGGAGAGCACGTGCCCTCCTGGGCAAGGCCTGGGCTGACCCCTCTAACTCCCTCCCACAGCTGTCAGCCCATCCAGTCACCCCGAGGGCTCTCCTGGCCTCTCTGAGCTGGATTCCCTTCTCCAGTTGCTCGGCTCCCTTCAGGTGAGCGTGTGGGCGCCAGGCTCCTATTCGAGACAGCTGCGCAGGTGCCTGTGAAGTCAGGACACAGCTTGGGTACGGGGCTCAGGGAGATTCTCAGGAGAGGAAGAGAGTCAAAGGTCTGTTGGGGGGATAACGCTGTGAGTCCTGAGGACAGCAGATGGCTACAGAGTCTGTGCCCTCCGGGCAGAGTGAGAATCTGAGACCACGATTTCTTTAAAATTAAAAGGAGGCCTGATCCGTGGAGCTGGAGCTGGGACCCCGCCACCTCAGGCCCCTCCGGAAGGCCCGGTGGACCCACCCGAGCTGCTGCTGCAGGCACAGTCAGCCTTGACCAGACACTCAGACTCAAGCAAGAGCTGCTGCCAGCTCTCCCTGTGGCACGCGGCCGCTTTTGGACTACTGACGTACCAGGTATGAAATCACATTTCATAGAATTAAGTACAGGGCCCACAATCACAAGTGTAGGCACAGTGTGTGGTCTGTGGGAACATATGGATCATTTACTATACTCGAGTAGACTCAAATGGCACAATGGAAATTTAACAATCTCCATAGACTTTTGTCTAAGGATATATTCGTCAACTGTATTTAGAGAATTAGCTCCAACAAGCAAAATAGAATAGATTATTCAGGGTATGATTAGGACAGGCTTGCACGGAGGTTGAGAAAATTTGAAATAAATGTTGTCTGGGGGCTGGGAGCGATAGCCCAGCGGGTAGGGCGTTTGCCTTGCACACGGCTGGCCTATGCCGGCCTGGGTTCGATCCCCAGCATCCCATATGGTCCCCAAGCACCGCCAGGAGTAATTCCTGAGTGCATAGCCAGGAGTAACCCCTGAGCATCGCGGGTGTGACCCAAAAAGCAAAAAAAAAAAAAAAAAAATTGTCTGTAGTGCAGTGGTGGTGGTCTGGGGTTGACTAGTAGAAACACACTATGTTCTAGAAACTCAGAAAGAAATCAGACTCACACATAACAACCCAGAAAAAAATGTCATGACTTTATCAATACCATTCCCTTATATGGGCTGTAATAGTCGATATCATTAGTGCCGGCTAAGGGAGCAGGCATGGGGATGGGGGCAGGAAATGAGGGTCTCTGGTGGGGGGCACACTGGTGTTGGGATTGGTGTTGAATGAGGAATCTTTCTAACAACTATATTGTGAAAAACTTTGTAAATCACAGTGTTTAAATAAAAATAAAATAGGGGCCGGAGCAATAGCCCAGCGGGTAGGGCGTTTGCCTTTCACGTGGCAAACGGAAGGAAGGAAGGAAGGAAGGAAGGAAGGAAGGAAGGAAGGAAGGAAGGAAGGAAGGAAGGAAGGAAGGAAGGAAGGAAGGAAGGAAGGAAGGAAGGAAGGAAGGAAGGAAGGAAGGGAAGGAAGGAAGGAAAGGAAGGAAGGAAGGAAGGAAGGAAGGAAGGAAGGAAGGAAGGAAGGAAGGAAGGAAGGAAGGAAGGAAGGAAGGAAGGAAGGAAGGAAGGAAGGAAGGAAGGAAGGAAGGAAGGAAGGAAGGAAGGAAGGAAGGAAGGAAGGAAGGAAGGAAGGAAGGAAGGAAGGAAGGAAGGAAGGAAGGAAGGAAGGAAGGAAGGAAGGAAGGAAGGGAAGGAAGGAAGGAAGGAAGGAAGGAAGGAAGGGAAGGAAGGAAGGAAGGAAGGAAGGAAGGAAGGAAGGAAGGAAGAAGGAAGGAAGGAAGGAAGGAAGGAAGGAAGGAAGGAAGGAAGGAAGGAAGGAAGGAAGGAAGGAAGGAAGGAAGGAAGGAAGGAAGGAAGGAAGGAAGGAAGGAAGGAAGGAAGGAAGGAAGGAAGGAAGGAAGGAAGGGAAAAGGAAAGGAGGCTCAGAGTGATAATCCAGAAGGGAAGGCATTTGCCTTGCTCACAGCCAACCCACACAACCCCTGGTGTCCCAGATGATCCCCTGAACTCTCCTGGAGTGATCCCATAGTGTAAAGCATGGAGTAAGCCCTGAAAAAAAATAATCTCAGAAGGAAAAGGATGGTAACTATTATTGAATCATAAATCAGTATGGCTTACATTCATCCTAATACCAGTATGGTGTGAAACCTAAAGTGAGGGGCTGGAGCGGTAGTACAGCAGGTAGGTGCTTGCCTTGCAAGCAGGCATCCTGGGTACAATGCCTGGCCCGGTATATGATCCTCCAAGTTCTGCCAGGACCAGCCCCCTGACCAGAGAGCCATGAGTAAGCCCTGAGCCCAGCTAGGTATAACCCAAAACCCAAAACAAACCAAAAATCTACTGTGAACAGTTATGGGGCCAAGGCACGTTGGAGCACACCTGGAGATCTGAGACTATCCCTGGCTCTGTGCCGGGGTAATCCCTGACAATTCTCAGGGAACCATTTGGAAAACTGGGCATTGAATTAGGTCAGCTACATGCAAGGCCAGGGTAGCTCCTGTACCATCTTTCCAGCCCAAATGTGAATTTGTAGATGGAGGGAAGGACCACGAGAAGCAAGAGGCGTGCACGTTGTGACGGGCACGTCGCCACAGAAGAGTCCACAGGGGAAGCTCTGAGAGGAGGCCACTGCCCAGCAGTGGTCATGCAATGACGGAGGGTGGGGAGTGTGAAACCAGGCGACTTGGGTGGCGGCAGAAAGAAGGGACTGCCCCAAGGAGTTCCTGGAGAGCAAGATGGTCAGACAGGCCATCTGGTGCTGCGTGAGTCAGGCACCAGCAATGCTGCGGGCGGCCCGGTTGGGGCCTTCTCAGGTTTGCTGTGAGGTTCATGGAGGGGGCGCTCCCATCTATGCCAGACCTCTGGGGACTGAGTGAGATGCAGACAGCAACTCACAGCTAGGGACCCAGATGGCAGGAATGTAGCCCCGAGATCCTCAACTGCCTGAGTAAAGCTGGAGGAATGAGTTCCAGGCGTAAAGGAATCACAGCAGCGCTAAGGAAAGAGAGGGCGGAGGTGAAGGGGCAAGGCCGAGCTGCGACCAGGCTGGGCCGGAGCCGTGGTGGAAGACAAGAAAGACAGCAGCAAAGTCTGTTTCATGTCCACCTGGCATCCTGCTCTGAAAATCCCTGACAGGACAAGTCAGAGTTAATTCCGTGACCCTGAGAGTTGTGCTTGTGTGAGGGAGACCAGCAGCACCGGCACCTGACACAGGCGCCTCAGTGTGTCCTGCTGGCCGGACACAGACCCAGAGAAGAGTGGACTAGAGAGCAACGGGGCTTCTGCTAGAATCCTCAGTGTCCAATGTTGAGTGGACATTGGTTAGCCCTGGATTTTTGCATTGCTAATAAGGGATTGTTTTTCTCCTTCCTATAAGCCTTTTCATATGCTTAGGCCTAGGGATTTGTTTCTTCTATAAACATGATATGATGGTCAGGTAGCTCCGAGGTGGGTTATTTTAGTTCTAAATTATTTGGTTTCTGTAGTATTTTCCAACTACAAATCTCAGTACCATTTAGAGTGGTCTTAACCCTAAGGGATGTTCTCTAAAAGGGATGGCACCAGGAAGAGTCCACTCTGGCTAAGAAATGGGACAACTTTTAGAAGAAGTCCTGCTCTGACCCAAAGATCAGAGCAAGGCCAGAATCAGTTTTGTTCTGATAAGGTGAATGACCTTGCAGCAGAGCAGAGCTCTTAAGACTTGCCTTGGATGGGGCCGAGCGATAGCCCAGCGGGTAGGGCGTTTGCCTTGCACGCGCCGGCTTGTGCAGGCCTGGGTTCGATTCCCGGCATCCCATATGGTCCCCGAGCACCGCCAGGAGTGATTCCTGAGTGCAGAGCCAGGAGTAGCCCCTGAGCATTGCCGGGTGTGACCCAAAAAAAGCAAAAAAAAAAAAAAAAGACTTGCCTTGGAGCAAAGCAAGGCTATTGTTGGACCCTGAGGGGGATCACTGTATCACTGTCTTCCTGATGGGCACCAGTAACATCTCCATACATCCTGTCGCGCAAGTGTAGCCCAAGGGCATCTGCTTGCTCCAGGGACAGGGAAGAGCCTCAAACCATTCTTCAGGTCATGGAATTGAGGTCCATAATTATTATTAGTTTTTGGCATAACAAACAAAACAGGGATAGCTTGCCAGGCTCTGCGCGTAGGTCCCTCTACTCTCAGTAGAAGACTCATCTAGAGCATTAACTCGATTAATGTGGCAGGGGGCATAGTCTGGATCATATGACGTGATCTCCCATGAAAGACCACCCTATGTATTTAAATATTTTATTATTTTTTATTTTTGGGGGTCACACCCAGCAATGCTCAGGGGTTTCTCCTGGCTCTGCACTCAGGAATTACTCCTGGCGGTGCTCAGGGACCATATGGGATGCCGGATCGAACCTGGGCCAGCATGGCCGGCTAGCGCAAGGCAAACGCCCTACCCGCTGTACTATGGTTCCGCCCCCACTCTCTATATTTAATCTGGGGTGTAGTTGTGTATGCCTGTCCCCCTTACTGTGTTTATACAAGAGAACTAGATATAGTGCAGGAATGACTGTTTGCTAGCCTGGGAGAAGAGCAGTGCTTTACATTATCATCTCTGAAGCCTCGGGAAGCAGAGGTGTGGTCCCCTTTGAGTTTTTGGCACCAAAGCCTGTTTCTACCTCATTGTGGGAGGAATAAGCTTAACACCTTTGGTTACACCCTGCCCCCAGTTTCTGCATAGGATTTTGCTCTTGCAGTTTGGGAGTCTACCATTCATTGATTTAAAGAAAGCCTTTGATTCTGTTGAAACCAAAGCAGTCATCAAAGCCCTAGCCAAACAGGGCATTCAAACCCAATACATCAAGATCCTTCGTGAGCTGTATTACGGATTCACCACCAGGATCTCACCATTCTACAAGGAAGTGATCATTGATGTCAAAAGAGGGGTTCAGCAGGGTGATACCATTTTACCAAAACTCTTCAGCGCCACCCTTGCAGAACATCATGCGACAATTAGAATGGGAAGGAATGGGAGTGAAGATTAGATGGTCGGCAACTACACCACCTCTGCTTCACTGATGACATCGTTCTAATAACACCAAACATTAGCCAAGCGGCACAAATGCTGGCTGACTTTGACCAAGAATGTGGAAAGATAGGTGTACAGCTGAATCTAAAGAAAACTATGTTCATGAAAAATGAATTAGTTCCAGAGACCCCATTCACTCTCAATGGAACAAACATCTCTGAATGCAGCAGTTATGTGTACCTAGGTCAAGAAGTCAACATGATGAATGACCTAAAACCTGGGCTGCGCAGGAGGAAGAGAGCATGGAATGCCTTCAAAGGCATCGAAGAAATAGCTAAAAAAAACAAAGAACCTCTGGCTCCGGGCACATCTCTTCGACTCCACTGTTCTCGCTGCATTAACATATGCCTCAGAGACCTGGGCCCCTACGAAAGCAAGATGAGAATGCTATTCGGGTCTCCCAAGAGGAGTTGAGCTATGCCTGGAATATCACGCCTCACTCACGCCTCACAAGTGAGAGAAGGAATCCGGAGTTCTGACCTCTGTCATCGATGCAGAGTCAGGGACGCTGTCTTGTTTGCCAAGGCATCGAAAATCAGATGGGCTGGACGTGTAATTTGATTTGGAGATGACCGCTGGACTAGAGCCGTTACCGGATCCCATGGGACGTCAAAAAGATCATGTGGCCGCCCACCTACAAGATGGTCAGACTTGGGCCGGAGTGATAGTCCAGCGGGTAAGGGCGTTTGCCTTGCAAGCAGCTGACCCGGATTCAACTCCCCAGCATCCCATATAGTCCCCTGAGCACCACCAGGAGTAATTCCTGAGCAAAGAGCCAGGAGTAACCCCTGAGCATTGCCGGTGTGACCCAGAAAGAAAACAAAATGGTCAGACTTCTTCATCAAGACCCTGAAGCGATGGTTTGAGGCTCTTCGTATTCCTGACGCAACCAGATGCCATTGAGCTACACTGGCACGTGATAGGGTCAAATGGAAACTTTACTAGTGCCCGCTTGAGCAAATCACTGAATAACGGGATGTCAAGTGATCAAGTTTGGGGAGTCAGCGCCAAGCCCCCGCGTGCATACGTGCATGCCTGTGTGTGTGTGTGTGCGTGTCTGTCTGCCGCCAGTGTGGTGTGGCAGTATGTGCTTAGCATTTAGTGTGGAGTGAAGTTGGAAGAAATAAAGCTTTTGAATTTTCTAAACTGGGCTTGTGGCTCTTTGTTCATTAGCTGGAGGGGACGGTGCCGGCCCTGAGAGTGACCAGTAAACCCAACGGACCCTGATACTGTTGGGGCCCCCTACAGCCCCAACATTCTAGGCCACACTCATTGGCCATGAAGCATCTGGGCAGCCACATGACAGGCAGGCTCCAAAGACTCATGCCAGGCGCCCCGTGTTCACTGCCTTTGGCATGAACCCCGTTATTTCAGCTCCAGGTCACATGTGAAAAGGTCACAGGCACAGCCTCAGGCCCCAGGTGTGGGCACAGCTCCACCTGCGTGCTCTGCCCCTGCCTTTGTCAGGCTCTCCTCAGCTTTTATTTCTGGGGGCTGGGGAGATGCCCCATATTCTGTGCTCAGAGATCACTCCGACAAGGGGCTGAACTAGGGTCAGCCATGTGCAAGCGATAGCTCTATTCAATGTCCCTGCGTGGTTTGATAGGAAGCTCATTACCAGGAGGGCTGAGGAGACCCTTTCCAGGCAACTCTGACTTTCTCTCTTCCTCATTGCACACCCCAGCAGTGCTCTGGAGCTCATGTGGTAGCAGGGATTGAACACAGATCCTTGCCCATGCGGCCACCTGCTCCGACTCTCTGGCTCCTGACCCTGATCTCCTTTGTTTGGAGGAACCTCATCTGCTCCCCAAACCAAAAGTTCTGTTCAGAGGCCCCCAAAGAACAGGCAGTCCCAGGAGACCTCTGTGTAGCACAGGGAAGGCACTCAGTGGGAGGGACGTGGGCAGCACCGGGCAGCCGATGTGGCCGCAGCCCCCACTGAGCGTGTCGGCTGGCTAGTGTCCATCCGCTTCTTCTTGAGGAACAGCCGCGACCTGCCTGCTCAGCCGTGTAGGACTCGCCATGGTCTTGGTGCCGCTCTGTGCACTGCCAGGGCCTCGGACAGAACCTGTGCACACTGGGAACCCAGGGGCCCTCCTGGTCCTTTTGGGAGAACGGCCCGGCGTGCGTATGTTCTCTGATGAAGCGAGGAGGCGCTTCTGGGAGCAGGAGGCTCTTCCACGCTCAGTGCGGACTGAGCAGAAGCCCTTAGCAGGTGCTGAGAAAGGAGCACTCCAGGGTCAGAGGGGACAGGGACAGGCTGCACCGGGGCCCTGCTCTCAACGCGAACCCCACTGACCAGGGGGCCATTCAAGGACAAAGAAGCTTGTAGGTGGCAGGGAACTCAGGCACATGCCTACTTCCTGGCATGTTGGACCCCCTAGGAGCAAGGTGGGTGCAGAGATGTCTACCCCAAGCTGTACCCCAAAGGGCCCCTCAATTCAAACTTCTCTGTACCTGGAGGCATTTACTCACTGCTCCCCCGTCGCGTGGAGAATCCCCTAAACTCCTCTTGCTCCAGCCCTGACTCCCACACTTCTGCCCTGTAAGTCTGAAGACACACATTGGTCGAGCAGCAACTATGTGGGCGCTGAGCACCTTACCAGTCTTCCGGCACACATACAAGGAACGAACAGACAGGAGCAAAACGGGATGGCCCAGCTCGTCACTGAGGCACACGGTCGTTAGAGTCCATGTGGAGCCTGCGACGTGGCGGCACGGGGGTGTGGCCGAGGAGGAGGGGGCACACGTGAGTGCAGGACCACCTCCATCCTCAGGTTAAGCGCTACCCTCGCGGGACATGGGGTGGGTGGGAGCGGGCCCTGCCATCCCTGAAGCAGAGAACAGAGGATGCTGGTGCTGCTGGTGCCCACAGAGGTGTCAGTGGGGCCCCTGTATCCTCCTGGGGAGCAGCCGCATTTCCTGGGCAGCTCCAGGGGCCTCAATAGCAGTCTTTGGGGAGACCCAGCTCTCACACTTACTGATTGCGCAGTTTGTTTTGCTTCCGGGCATCCTGTCTTCTTTTTTTTCTCTTTGGGTCACACCCAGCGATGCTCAGGGACTCACTCCTGGCACCGCGTGAGGGACCATATGGGATGCCGGGATCCATCCCGGGTCGGCTGCATGCAAGGCAAATGCCCTACCTGCTGGACTATCGCTCCGCCCACCGCCTTCTCTCTCTTTATGTGGTGCCACGTTGGTGAGAATTCCCTGCCCCCACGCTGGAGGCCCCTTTTGGAGACGGCACCTCAGGTACTCACCACTGACGCGGGCAGGACACTGCCCTTCCCCAGACTGCGGCTTCTCCACGAAGCCCCCTTCTTGTCTTCAGGTAGGACGGTGAGAAATACAAGAAGGGTTGATTGTTCCCTCACTAACCAGGAGGCGCTGAATCTCAGACCACGGTGGGATCCTCAGAGCTCTCCGATCCGAGGAGCCTCGCCCTGCTGTGCTGTAGTGATGTCAGCAGGCAGGAGTGGTTACTCCTTATAGACAGGCCAGGGCACAGAGCCTCCATCCATGTAGCCAGACCAAGAGCGTCGCTTGGCTGAGCCAATGTTCCCAGTACCCTGTGTGTGTGGCACAGCGTGGTGCTAGGTAATGCCTGGAGCCACTGCCAGTGTGTGAGAGGTGTGATGCGTCAGTGTGGGAGGAGTGTGGCAGTCCCATCACAACACACGGCCTCTTGCTGACGGTGCACGCTCTGGGCCACCGCAAGCGTCAGAAGGGGAATGAGGTTGGCCCCTTTCTTGCTCCTGTAAGTAGCACAGTTGAGGTCAGTGGGCCCGCCCTCACAAGCACCTCTTTTTGATGGAGGGGGTAAGGGGCGAGGGAAGGGGTGTGCGGCAGCAGGGAAATCCCCCCGCCCACACCCCCACCAGCTGGGCCTGTCCAGGGACCACACATTTTAACCCCTCTTGCATGAACCACTAATCCAGCGTCCTCTGAGGGTCAGGGTCAGTGCTGTCAGCCAGACATTGGACACCAGCAAAGGTCTGTCCGGTTTCTGCACTCCTGGCTGTGGTGCCCAGGGGACAGGCTCGTGGGCATACGGGGTCTGCACACCCTGCCAGTGTGGAGTGCGGGCGGTGCCCCTGTCCGTGTGGCTGCGGTGCCCAGGGTGCCCACACTCCACGTGGGCTGAGGGCTCCCCCTAGTGGCTCTGTGGTCACCAGGTGAGTAGGGTCCTGCTGCCTGACCTCTCGGTCAGCTGAACTCTGAAAGGAGGGGGGGGGCCCTGGGGAGCCGCTTCCAGTTTCACCTCTGGGTCTCCTGGGTTTAGGGCCACCTCTGGTGCCCCAAAGAGAAGCAAAGCTGCTGAGGGGGCGGACCGGACTAGCTCTGCAGCAGCGCCAGCAGTAGGGAGCTCTACAGAGGCGGTCAAGGCTGACCAGCCTGTGTCGGGGGCAACAGGGTCTACCGGCTGCTGGATCCCAGGGGAAATCTCAGGTCACCGTCTGCACCGGAACAGCCAGCCCCAGGGTTATTTATGACCCCGCCCCCTCCCCCTCCCTGCCGCCAGCGGTGGCGGTGGCGGCGGAGGCGGCGGCTGCGGCGCGGCTTCTGCTTGGCCCAGCGGGCGGAGGGCCCCGAGCGGGGGGATGCGAGCACCGAGCACCAGAGGCGCCACAGCTAGAGGCGGGCGGGGGCGGGGCTCCCCCACCTGGGCACCCCGCAGGGCCGCCTGGCTGGCGTGACAGCAGGAAACGACGCTAACCTTAGAATTCTCCCAGCTGCCTCGGCCTCAGCCTCCATTCGAATCCCAGAGGCACTTGAGCCCCTGCTGAGAGAGGGAACAGCGGGACCTCAGGGAGAAGGTCGGAAACAAGCTCCCAATGGCAAAGCCCTCTGACTCCACCAGGGCTGTGACAGAACTGCACTGCTCTGGACAGAGCCATGGGACAGCTGGGGCCGGGCACTCACCTTGCACAGTCAACTGGGCTTCATAGCCCAGCACCCCACACGGTCCCCCTAAGCCCAACAGGAATGAGCCTTGAGCACAGAGCCAGGAGTAAGCCCTGAGTATGTCCTGATGTGGCAAAAAGCAGAAATAAAACTGCACTGATCAGTGGTCAATCAGCATCAGCACTGTCCCTGGAAGGAGGTGTTCGGGGAGTCGGGGTATCCCTGGAAAGGAAAGTTACCAGGGGTGCTTGGGACCAGCGACCATAAGGACCCTGGTTATCCAAGAGGGAGGAAGTGGACTGACCCTCATTCGGGGTCAAGGACTCCCAAGTGGGAGAAGCATATGGAAAGCCCCTGGCCACCTTGCACCAGGCAAAGGCCTGCTGGGTGCTCATCCAGGCCTCAGCTGGGAGGCCCTCGCTACCCAGGCACCAGCGAGCAGAAGGTTCTGGAAGAGGGTCGATTCTGGGGTGACAGTCAGCTGTGAACAGGCAGTGGGCAGCTGGCTCATCCCACGTGGTTTCCAGCTGAGCGCCGACAGCTTTGCCACACCAGCCATGGCCACCGGTCAGTGCTGTGCGGCCTCCTCGGGCTGTGGTCTCAGACAGAACAGCCTTTGCAATGTCAGGCAGGTCTCCAGAGAGGCTGTCGATGACTTTCACACCGAATGGGCTACAGCTGGGAAACAGAGCGGAGACAAGGAGGGTTAGGGTGGCCCATGCATATCGTTCCCTGAGCCCTTAGACTTCACCAGCTGTCTGCACAGGGAGTGACCAACAACACACAAAAGGGGACGTGAGGTCTAGCTGCAAGCTTCCCAGACACGTTTCTGTGAGAGTCCAGACCCGACCCTCAGGTCAACCCTGGGGCCGCTGGACAGCTTCAGATTAAGATGACGTGGACAGGGGCCGCAGCCATAGTTCAGTGAGCAGGGCATTTACCTTGCACGCGGCCGACCCAGTTGGATCCCCAGCATCCCATAGGGTCCCCCAAGCACCTCCAGGCGTAATTCCTGGGTGCAGAGCCAGGAGGAACCCCTGAGCATTGCTGTGTGACCCCCAAAAAAAGATGAGGTGGACAGTGTGTGGCCCAGCAGGAGGCCCTGTGATCATCAGTGATCAGCCACGTGCCCAGCTGGTGATGGTGTCCGCATAGCGTGGTGGTATGACCTCAACCTCCACCCAGGCTCTGGGCAGGACCTCCGGAGGCCAAGGGCAGATCCCATAGAGCTTGGACCAGAGAAGCCCTGTGGAGAGGCCCAGAATTCGGAGGTCTGGAAGCTGGGGCGCTGCAGCAAACAGACCAGAGAAAGGCTAGTTTGTCTGTCAGTGCTGGGCAGCTCTGGGGCTGAGCGTCGGGAGGTGTGTGGGTCCGTCTGCGTGCAGGAGGGGTCAGGGATGATGGGTCCCCTGCAGCACCAGGTAGGCATGGAAGAAGCAGGTTCCCCTTCTCCAGATTTTGTCACATGGGGAACGGGAAATGTCTCCCCAAATTCATTTCTCTCGTGAAAGCTGGGTTCCACAGGCAGACTCTGTCCTGTAGCTGGACGCTCCTTCTGTGCCACCAGGAGACAGGCCCCTCCTCTACATGCCGGCCAAGAGAATCGGGGTGTGCCTACAGGGCGAGGCAGCAAGGGCTGACCAATGTTTATCACAGGACACACGCTCCCTGGCATGCTCCCCTGGCATAAGTGCCAAGGCTGCACTCTGGCACACAGGCCACACTCTCTGGCACACTCTATGCCCACAGGCCTGGAAACGGACAGCGGTGCACGGCTCCTGTCTCCCCAGGAGCTGTCTCACCCAGAGTCCCTGTCTCAGTCGGGTAGGGGACTCCTATCCAAACAGAGGCTCCCCCTAACGCAGTCCCTGCACACCCCGTCAGTCCCACTAGCAATACCCCTTTTCCGCTCCTCGTACCCTAGCCCCTTCGGGAACAGGGCAGTGGGAGCTGACCTCCGTCGTGACCCTTGCTGCCTCCTGCGTGAGTCCAGTCGGTTGTCACGGCCCCCTGTTGGAGCCCGCGGCCGCCCGCCCGCCGCGCCGGGGCCGTTTAAATGGGCCAAGTTGTGGCGGCGGCGGCGGCGGCGGGCGGCGGGAGTCTCCCAAGTCCCCGCCGGGCTGCCGCGCCCGGAGAGGGCGGGGGCGGGGCCGGGACAGGGGGCCCTGGACCCCCGGGAGGGGCGGGGGGGGGCGGGGCGCGGGGCCGGAGACTTTCGGGCCGCACAGTGCGGGTTGCGGCCGGCCGGCCGGCGGGTTGCCCCTGGGGGCGCGGGCGCAGGTGGCCCGGGCGCCGCACTCTTGGCGCCCGGCGGTGCTCCGGGGCCCTGGAGCTGCGGCTCTCGGCGGGTCGATCGGGGATCGATAGCCGCGCGGGCAGCAGCATGTCTCGGGCGGCCGAGGCTCCGCCAGCCGCTCGGGCGACGGTCCGAAGGGGCTCGGCGGGCGGCGCGGCGGCGGAAACCCGGGCTCGGTAGCCGGTAGGGCGGGCGCAAGACCGGGCACTGCGCCCCCACCTTCGAGACCCCAAGTGCAGTCCCGGCGGGACAAGTTGCGCCGAGGCGAACACTGGACTGTAGGGCCACCGGCCCGCCATGCCGGCGGTCAAGAAGGAGCTCCCGGCCGCGAAGATCTGGCCTTGGCTCTAGCCACCTTCCACCCGAACCTGGCCGCCTTGCCCCTGCCGCCTCTGCCTGGCTACCTGGCGCCGCTACCCGCCGCGGCCGCGCTGCCCCCGGCCGCCTCGCTGCCCGCGGCCACCGCCGGTTACGAGGCGCTGCTGGCCCCGCCGCTCCGTGCCGCACGCGCCTACCTGAGCCTGCACGAGGCCGCCCCACACCTCCACCTGCCCCGGGACCCGTTGGCTCTCGAGCGCTTCGCGGCCCCTGCAGCCGCCGCACCGGACTTCCAGCCGCTGCTGGACAACGGCGAGCCTTGCATCGAGGTGGAGTGCGGTGCCAATCGCGCGCTCCTCTACGTGCGCAAACTCTGCCAAGGCAGCAAGGGGCCTTCCATCCGCCACCGCGGCGAGTGGCTCACACCCAACGAGTTCCAGTTCGTCAGTGGCCGCGAGACCGCCAAGGACTGGAAGCGCAGCATTCGCCACAAAGGTGCGGCAGCGGTAGGGGGTGCGAGGTGCGAGCCGCCGCCCCTCCCCTCCCGTCCGGAGACACCCCTCACCCGGCCATCTCCAGCCGGGGGGGGGGGAGGCGCTGGACTCCGGGGCTGCCGCAGGGACCCCCCCGGTAGACCCTCGCAGCCACCCCCATACACACACCACCCCGGCTCGGGCCGCGGTCCCCTGGGTGCTAGCTGCGCCCCATCCGGCAGGTCTGGAGCGACTCCCGGGCCTTGTGTCTCCGGGGAAGTTTATGGGGACTCGGGACAGGAGCGGGAGGAGGACCCCCCATTCCGGGTGCCCAGCCGGGAGCGGTAGGGCGTGCGGGGCTCCCCGTGCGGGTGTGTGCGGGCGCGCAGGGCGGGGAAGGGGCGGCGAGGCGGGCACGCGCGCGGGGCAGAGGCGCGCCGAGCCCGGGGGGCGGCGTGGAGGGAGCGGCCGGCGGGGCTGGGCGCCTGCGGGACTGTCTCCGGGGCGCCCCGGGGCGGCGCAAACGCGGGCGGAGGTGAGGGAGGGAGAATTCGAAAGTTAGGGGCCCATTAGAGCTCAACTTTGGGGTTCCCTGCTCCACGGGGGCTTGCCTCTGGCGCCACGAGGCCAGGTGTAGCCCCAGATTCCGCGGCGCCGCGGGGCACGCGCTCGCCTCCCCAGCCTCTCCCGGCGGCTGCGGACCCGAGGGTGGGGCTGGCGCGGGGGGGCGCGGGAGGCGGGGCCGGGAGGAGGCGGCCGCTCTCCGGTCCTTGAGTTTCAGAGCTCTGCAGATCCCTGCGACGTCCGGCAAGGCGGGTGGGTGGCAGCACGGAGCCACGGCTTGTGAAGTTGGTCGGCGGTGGGTGTTCGTCCACCTGCCCAGGGGCGGGTCAGCCTGGCAGCGGCAGCGCCCCGAAGCGTGTCCGCCTGCACCGGCCCGAGGGCCTGGGCCTCTCACTCGTCCTGCTCGTTCTCCTCGCAGGGAAGAGTCTGAAGACGCTTATGTCCAAGGGCATTCTGCAGGTGCACCCTCCGATCTGCGACTGTCCGGGCTGTCGAATATCTTCCCCGGTGGTGAGATGTGGGAGAAAACGGGCTTCGGGGTTTCTTTCTCCTCTGCGGAGCTTTGCCGTGTTTGCTCAACCCTGTTCGTGTGCAAGGGGGTCCCCAGAGGGGAACAAGGGAGATGTTTGGTTGGGAACGGCAGGTGCCCTAAAGTCTGTGTGGAAGCAGGTCCCCATGCCACTGGCCCAGCTTGGGGATGGGGCCAGGAATGGGTGATCTTTGTCCTGGGATGTGACTGACCCGGCTGAAGCCCGGAGCCTCCTGGACACCTGGGACAGGCGTGGGGGAGTGGGGCAGCGTCTGGGTCCTGTGACCCTTTGGCAGCAAAAGATCTGAGGTTGGGAGCTGATGTACGGGGGCATCCAGCCTTGCTTCACTAGCCAAGGGAGGGGCAGAAAGTTTGGGCCGGGCCTTCCTTAGGAGCCCTGCCTTGTCTATTGACGTCCTTAGGCAGCGTGGCTGGAAGGTGGATTCCACAAAGAAACGGATTTGTTTGAGAAGGACAGAGCCCAGGAAGACCGGCTTCTAGTAGGCATAAGAGTGGTAGGAGAGGACATACGGCAGCCCCTGTCCCGGGCGGGGCAGTGCCCTGTGCTCTGCTGGCCTCGGGCAGCAAGCTGAGACTCCATGGACACCCCGAGAAGACAAATGTGGGGTCAGGGGAGGGTGATGCAGCCTCGTCCTCACCTTTGTGCGCCCACACACCGGTGACAGATGTACCCACACACACTCACACACACACTCACAGACACACACTCACACACACTCCACACACACCACACGCTCACACTCACTCACACACTGACACACTCACACACACACTCACACTCACTGACACACTCACACACTGACACACCCCACACACACTCACACTCACTGACACACTCACACACACTCACACACTCACACACACACTCACACACTCACACACACTCACACACTCACACACACACTCACACACACTCACACACACTCACACACACACAGAGCACCCACTGCCCCTCACCTGCCTTCAGAAAGAGCTTCTGGGACCAGCTTGGTCTGGGACTTCTCTTCAGGAAGCACAAGCCTCGCCTCGCCCACGCTGGTGCTGGTGTCGGCGCCCATGGAGGTGGAGCAGCCCGCCCAAGGCAGCAAGGAGCCCCTTAGGAATCACAGGGCAGAGGAGGAGAGAGGTGGGCGAGCTCAGAGCGGCCCCCTGTGGCTCCCATGTCCGTTCTGTGCCTGAGGCAGCTCAGACCTGGGTTCCCTCTGGCCAGCTCCTACACCTCTCCCTTTGGGAGAGACACTGCAGTGGACCCACATAGCTTTCCAGCCTCACTTCCACACAGAGAATGTCCCCACTCCCCTCAAACAGGTGCCCGGGTATGTGCACACCTCATAGCTACACATACCAGGTGCGTGCACACCTCACAGCCACACTCGGTATGTGCACACCTCACAGCCACACTCGGTATGTGCACACCACACAGTCACACACTCGGTATGTGCACACCTGACAACCACACACACGGTATGTGCACACCTCACAACCACACACTCGGTATGTGCACACCTCACAACCACACACACGGTATGTGCACACCTCACAACCACACACTCGGTATGTGCACACCTCACAACCACACACACGGTATGTGCACACCTCACAACCACACACACGGTATGTGCACACCTCACAACCACACACACGGTATGTGCACACCACACAGTCACACACTCGGTATGTGCACACCTCACAGCCACACACACGGTATGTGCACACCTCAGCCACACACGCGGTATGGGCACACCTCACAGCCACACACACGGTATGGGCACACCTCACAGCCACACACACGGTATGTGCACATCTCACAACCACACACTCGGTATGTGCACATCTCACAACCACACACACAGTATGGGCACATCTCACAACCACACACACAGTATGGGCACACCTCACAGCCACACACGGTATAGGCACACCTCAGCCACACACACGGTATGCGCACACCTCACAGCCACACACACACCTCACAGCCACACACACACACGGTATGGGCACACCTCACAGCCACACACGGTATGTGCACACCTCACAGCCACACACGGTATGTGCACACCTCACAGCCACACACGGTATGTGCACACCACACAGTCACACACACGGTATGTGCACACCTCAGCCACACACACGGTATGTACACACCTCAGCCACACACACGGTATGTGCACACCTCAGCCACACACACAGTATGTGCACACCTCAGCACACACATTGAAGGCAAGAATGTGAGAGGACGCATAGCAGAGAGCACGCAGACCCATGCAGGCCACTATCTGCTCCCTGGACAGACCCCACCTCACTTCTGTGCACTGCTGACCGTCCAAGGCTGTCTGTGGGTGTGTGTGTCCCCAGTCCCGGGGTATAGATGTGGGGAGGGATCTGCTTTGGTCCCTCGTCCTTCCCCCAGTGCCCCAGGAGCTGCTGCTTGCTGCTTGCATCATCCTCACCCAGCACCGTCCTGCCCTGTGCTGGCTGTAACCAGTGTCGCCTCTTCTGAAGGGACAGTTCTGAAGGGAAAGGCCGTAGCATGCTGAGCTGGGGCTACAGCCTGTGGCCTTCCCAGTGGGCTCAGAGGCCGTAGAACCCTGGGATTGGCACAGAGGCACAGTGGTCACCCGCCTGTGCCCACTGTGCCGCCTCTGGCCCTGGCAGAGACGGTTTTCAGCAGGACCCACAGAGCCTCCAGTCACTGACCAGCAGAGGGTTGGGAAAGGGCCTCATCATACCCACGGACTGTGAGGGGTGGGCTCTCACACTCGTCAGGGCACTGTTCATGTTGGGGTCCACTCAAGGTGCCTGAGCTGCAGAAGGGCAGCGCCCTCAAGCTTGGGCGACAGGGGCCACTGTCCTGTCAGTGAGGGAGTTGCCCCAAGAGAAAGTGGATACCCCCAAGGCCCCAACACTTCACTGCCCATAACCTGTTCTTAGGTAAAAGGACCTGCCTACAGACCAGTAGCCATCTTCATTTCACTAGAGGAAATGAAGTTCACTAGAGCTAAAGGTTGGAAAGAACTGGGTGTGGCTAACAGGGGCACACGAGCACTGTGAAGCCGCGCATACGTGTCCCGGCTCCAAGTCCACGAGTGGGCTCATCACAGTGCTCCCTACACTCACCCATGGACTTGGGAGGTGGGGATGGGCCTGTGGGAGTCCCGTTCCTGGCCCACAGGCCCTGGGGCAAAGGGTGTGGGCTGGTCAGACCGGTAACCTGCGACCCTTGGGCACTGTTTTCCCAGGGCCAGTGGGCTTGGACCCAGATTCAGGCTCTGCACAACCCCCAGAACAGAGGAAAGATCAGAAAGCTGTGCACAGCGCTAGTGAAGCCAGGAGCCTGCTACGGCCTGCGACCTATTAGGCCTGGAGCTAGGAAGCAGGGTCTGCCTGCGGGGAGTGAGCTGGACAGTGCCCGACATGGCTGTGCCCAGTGCCCACTGCCCTCTCGGCCCTCAGCTTCCTGTAGGCTGCCACACCCTGGCCAGAAACTCTGTCTCCTTGCTCTGTGGCCTCTGGCCATCGTGACTCTGGCACTCCTCGTGCCCTTGGAAGAGGCTGGAGATGCTCCTTTGCTCGGGACCCGGAGTGGGCGGGTCTGGAGGGTGGCGTCCTGCCCACCGGGTCTATGCAGCTGGTCTGGGGGCCGCTGAGGGACGGGCTGAGGTGACTCTCTGGGACTCTGAGATGCCCGCCTTGGCCTGACCCTTCCTGTCTACCTGCCCAGAACCGGGTCGACTGGCAGATAAGAGGACAGTTGCCCTGCCTCCAGCTCAGGCCCTGAAGAAGGAACTGCCCCCGGTGATGGTGACGGTGACGGCAGCAGCCTGGCCTGTGGGCGGCTGGGCTTGAAGCAGGAGGGTCCTCATGTCCGTATCATGAAGAGAAGGTGCGAGTCCCGTGGGCCATAGGGGCGGGTACAGGGCTCGGGGGAGGGGATTCTTTGAGATGGCGACCCCAGCTAGAGGGTGGGTTGCAGTGGGGTTCACATTCACCTTGTCTTGTAAGAGGACACAATAGCTACTACTCAGGAAACAAAACGAGGACCCTTGGGACAGCCCAGAGCCCTGAGTTTCCTGCTCCAGAGCAGGGCTGCACGCAAGGACTCAGCTCAGCAGCAGAACTGCTGTGCCCAGATGGGGGTGGTGGCCAGCCTGGCTGTGCCAGGAAGGAGTTCTCAGGTCCAGGGGTCTCCCCGGGAGGGCAGGCCTGTCCACTGTAGCGTCTCGCTGCTGCTGCAGGCTCCAGCCACCCCTCCTGTCCTCTCTGCTTTTGCTTCCTTCCACTATGCAGTGGCCACTTGGGGGAATGCGGTAACAGCAGCTGGGACACGCATGCACCCACGTGGCCTGACACCCCATCTGTGCTGGTGGTGGCCACGGGGTCGTTTCCCAACCTGATCCGGCTGTCGGGGCTGCTCTAGAGACCCGGAATTGGGGTTCAGTGGCAAGTGCAGAGGAGCCTGGGCCCCTCTGGATATCAGCAACACCCTCAACTCTGCTCCCTGCCAGGGGCAGGATCTGGTTGCCTCGAGGGGTCCAGGACTGACCCTCTGCTTCTCTCCCGGCAGAGTCCACACCCACTGGGATGTGAACATCTCCTTCCGAGAGACTTCCTGCAGGTAGGCCACTGCTCGCTCTGCCCACGCGGGCACACGCCCCGCTCTCACTGCACGTCAGCTCCGCCCTCTCCTTGGGATGCAGTCTCTCCGCCCCTGCGCCGTGCTGTGACTACAGCAGGGTGGTCTCTGGAGTCAAAGGGACACCTCCCACGAGGGACTGGACACTTGAGCCCATCAGCGCAGTGTTCAGACTGTAGACTCCCCACCCCACACACACCTCCCAGAGACCCTCAGTAGGTGAGGGCAGATGAGGTGGCAGAGCAGTTTCAGCAGGAGAAGGGGTGTCTGCAAAGATGGGGGAGGGAGAGGGGAAGAACTGGGCGGGTCCGTTTCAGCTGGACAGTAAGAGAGAGGCCTTAGGCTCTGGGCATTTGCCTCAGGAAGCCACGGGAACTCCACGACCAGGAGCGTGAACAAGAGTCTGTTTTGAAAAAGCCCCCTGGAGGGTCCACCCCCACGTTGGGGGTCCACCCAGCCCAAGTTGATTCAGGCTGAAAGAATAGTGAGCAGGTCACTGTGTCGGTAGAAGAGGGACTCTGAGCACTGAGGTGCCTGGGGAGACCCCAGCTTGCTTCCAGAGTGGGCTGACGCTCCTCAGCAGGTCCAGGCTCTGGTTTCCGGTCAGTGGGCTCAAGTCTCCCCGCCCCCAAGGCTTCTGGGGAGAGCACCGGGAGAGGCTGTCATCTGCCACCCCACCCTGGCTCTGTGCCAAGCGTGTATGTCTGGCCTCTGGAGTCAAATTACAATGAAAACATCTTTAAACGTATTTCTACCTCTTTTTGAAATTGCCGGCTCAACTGATCATTTTTATGAACCATCATGAACGTTGACATTTTATGAGCCTCTGACTCGGGAAGCTGCAGGATAAATTTGTTAAGCGAAGCTACAGGGGGAACCCAGGGCAGCCCTCCTGCGCTCCTGCATGCACCACCCGCACCCACCGCTGTCAGCGTGGGAGCAGGAGAACTGCATGAGCCAGCTGACCTGTCCTGCCACAGCACACCCAAGGTCTCAGGGTCGGGGCTGGCCACAGCCCAGCCGCTTCATTTTGCCCTAGCCTGGCTTTGTGTCTCGTCCCAAATCTATGTTCTCTTTTTGGGTCACACCCACAATGCTCAGGGGTTACTCCTGGCTCTGCACGCAGGAATTACTCCTGGTGGTGGTGCTCGGGGGACCATATGGGATGCCCGGGATCTAACCCGGGTCGGCGGGGTGCAAGGCAAACGCCCTACCGGCAGGACTATCGCTCCGGCCCTCGTCCCAAATCCTTTTGGCCTGGCCTTTGGTCCTTCCTCTAGTCTCCACTGGTCCATCTGCATTTCTCTCCTACCTTTCTGTCTCCACCCATTCGTCTCTGTCCAGTCACTTTCTGCTGGTCTGCACCGTCTCGGTCTACACCGGCGCCTCTGCAGCCTAGGGTGCCCTGTGTCCGTTTATCCAGCTGTACCCACCTGTCCTCCGTCTCATCTCTGGTGTGACTTGCTTGCTGGAACCTCTGTTCCACCAGCATCGTGGTCTCTTCCTGCCTGCCTGTGGCCCCTGAGCTGTACAGCCTGAAGGCAGCTGGGACACAGGACCCCATGCCTGGGACATGGGGTCTCAGAGCCGGCCCCAGAGTCCCTGCTGCCCCAGGTTACCCCAGGCTCACGCGTTCCCATCCAGTGTGGCCAGCCAGGCTGTCCGGCGTCCTCTGGGCAAACCCCTAAGGCAGGGAGCAGAGGTAGCCTGATTCCCACTGGCCAAAGCTTTCACCCCAAGAGGAAGCCCAGTGTCTGATCAGCCGAGCAGTCTCCGGGAGCAGACAGCAGGAGGGAAGGAACTTGGGCCTTCATCCCCACCTACTCCTCCAGGAGGTTGGGGTGCCAGGAGGGGGCACTGCAGGGCAGAGGCCCCGCCCCTGTTGCTGAGGACAGCATTTCTCCTACTACCCCCACGCCCATGAGCAAGACCAGGGGATCAGGATGGCTGCCGGCTAATCCCATAAAGTACTTACGCCACCCCACCTGCCTCCTGTTTGCTTGGGGAGGGGGGAGAGCCTGGGGTGGGGACTGCGCCCTGCTCTGCTCAGAGACTCGCTGCTGAAACGGATCAGCTTAGGGCCAACCTGGATTAGCTTCAGTCGCCCAGGCTGGGGGCTGAGGGCTCTTAAACCAGGTTCAGGTTTGGCTCCCGGTCACTCTGTGGAGGCTCCTTGCAGCAGCCCAGCCGGGAGGACCCTGTGTTGCAGGTGGGCCGGGAAGGAGCACCGCCACGAGAGGTGGGTGGGCACCCGACAACCCTCCTGCTTCTCTCTCCTGCCCCGACATTCCTGACTTCTCTGCGAATGGGGGAAGGGGATTGTTTGCACAGTCACAAGGGCAGGCTGGCAGCCTCTTTACTTCATGGTCCTGTGAAGTGGGGTAGGAGCTGACGTGATGGTAGGGACCAGAGGGAACATAGCCATTAGGCGGTGTCTTATTCCCAGGTCACACTGCCCAGGGACCGAGTTTCTCATTGGGAACCCTGGGGGCAGGTGGGGCTGAGCTGTGAGTGAGTGTGTGTGTGTGTGTGTGTGTGTGTGTGCGCTGCACGCAGATATTGTGTGAGTCTCTGCAGACTGTGTGTGTCTGCTCTTGCTCCATGTGTGTGTCCATGTGCTGTGTGGTGGCATGTGCCTGTGTGCGTGCTAGTGCTATGTGAGTAGCCATGTGCCCTTGTGTGCAGGTGGTATGTGCCTGTGTACCCAGTCTCTGTGCAGTGGTGTCTGCTTGTGTGACTGAATGCAGGTGCTGTGAGAAGACCTGTGCCTGTGTATGTTACACATGGCATATGCCTGTGCGTGGTGCAGGTAGGATATCCCTGTGTACCCATGTGATTGGGCAGGTTGCATACAGTACCTTTGTGTTTGCAAATGACATGTGCCTGTGTGTGTGCTTGCAATAGGCACTGTGTCTGTGTGCCTTGTGTGTGCGGGTGCTGTGTGCCGTGTGTGTGTGCAAGTTCGCATATGCCTGTGTGCATGTGTGTGCAGGTAGTATGTGCTGTGTGTGAATGCAGGTGGAGTGTGTGTGCCCGTGTGTGTGCAGATGGCATATGCCTATGTGTGTGCAAGTAACATGTGCTTGTGTGTGTGCAGGTTAGCATGTGTCTGTGTGTATACAAATGGTGTGTACCAGCGTGTATGCAAGTGGTGTGTACCTGTGTATGCACGTGCAGATGGTGTCTGTGTGCAGATGGCGTGTGTCTGTGTGCAGAGGGCATGTGCCCGTGCGCCTCCGAATGCAGTGACGTGTGCCCGTGTGCCTGCAGGTGGCGTGTGCCTGTGCATGAGCATGTACAGGTTCGTGTGCCTGTGAGTGTATCTCTCTTACTTACGAGACTTTGCACTCAGCCTCGGTTTCCTTATTTGAGGAAATCAGGGGTCCATGGTAGTAGCAAGGCTAGTGGAAACGTGTGAAGGGTGTTCTTCCTGATGCTGACAGTGTTCTGGGAGAGTGTCTGTGTCCCGCTGGGGGCAAGCCCGAGTCGGCCTGCGCTGTGCACACTCTCCCTTGCGGCTCGGAGAGTCTGGGAGTCAAGGCTTTGAACCTAGCAGACACTGGGCAGAGCCTACTGGTGTTGGGTGGGGCTGTCAGGCCTTCACCACCGGGAGAGCTGTCCTGGGAGGGCCCCCGATGGTGACCAGACCGCACCAGGGCTGCCGCATGCAGAGTGAGCGCCAGGGCCCTGCGCGTGCTCGGGTGCATGCTCTGTCTCCCCCTGCAGCCAGGACAGCGACCTCCCCACGCTCATCTCCAGCCTGCACCGCAGCCGTCTCGTTATGCCCGAGCCCCAGAGCCGCTGTGAATTCCAGAGAAGTGGTGTGGAGATCAGCCTGGGAGCCTCAGGTGAGCCTACCTGGGGCCAGGCTGGGATGAAGACGCCTGCCCTGCCCCGCTGGCCTCTGGGTCTGGATGCCGCCACCGCCAGCCTGCTTGGCAGGCAGCCAGGGAGGGAGGCCAGCGGAGGAGGTGGCAGGCCGGCTGTCCCCCGGGGCTGCATGTGATGGTAATTGTGTTAATCCTGGCTGGCTGGGCAGACAGGAGGCGGAGGCAGTGGCTCCAGCGCGGCTGCTGCTGGAGTGGGCTTGGAGCAGCCCGGACGGCTGTCGCCCCCTCAGAGGCAGCAGCCCCCTCCCAGTTAAGCACATTCCATGCTGCCTGCCCTGGAGCTCTGGGCAAAAGTCCGCAGGGCCTCCCCCGGGATTCCACCTCGCCTCCCACTAACTGGAGCCCTGAGACCCCCAGTGAGTGCCCCTGGGCATGCCTGTGCCTGGACAGGCTGGGGTTGGGCAGGGTTCAGTGTGGAGGTGGCGGCTGATACAATCTAATTGCCGCATCGATCGGCAGAGCTGCAGGAGCTCATGGTGATTGAGATATTCTGTCAGAGCGGGCTCTCCCCTCACTGCACGGGAGTCTCCTCATGGCACGCGTGTGCACACGCGTGTGTCCTGCTCTCTGGTGAACTGTCTGGGGCCCTGCCCTATCCGTGAGGAGCCAGAAGGCGCTGGACACTGTACAGTGCAGTGGGTGCTGTCCAGTGGCCGCAGCGTCCCTCAGCTCCCATGTACGCCTGTGGGCCCCTCCTTCTGCTTCCCCAGAAGCTGCCAGGCAGTCTCAGAGCCGCTCCCCGGGGCTGGGCTGTGGGGGCCCCGAGGGGCAACATCTGTGACTTGTCAACTTCCAGAGGCTGCCCCAGTCCCACCCGTGGGGAAGGCCCTTGTCAGTGACCTCACAGCACTAACTTGCTGCAGGCTCACCCTGGGGCTCTTCCACCAAGGGCCCCTCCCCAGACCGAGGGGAGGGGGTTCCCCTGTGAAAATAACCAGCTCTGGGGTATAATGGGGTGTATGTGTGTGAAGAGCTGATCCTAAGTCCGGCTTGTCATCAATAAATACTGGAGATCAGAGGTGACTACAAGAGTATCTACCCGCACGGCAGAGCCTGGCAAGCTACCCGTGTCGTATTTGATATGCCAAATACCAGTAACAATTGTAGACCTCATTCCCATGACCTGATGGAATGGTTTGAGGCTCTTCATGTTCCTGGAGCAAGCAGATGCCCTTGGTCTACACTAGCACGTGACAGGACGTATGGAGATGTTACTGGTGCCCGCTCAAACGAATTGATGATCAACGGGAAGACAAGTGATGCAAGTGATACAAGATGTGTGTGAGTGCACATACACGTGTGTGCTTGTGTGTCTGCCTGCATGTGTGAGTACTTATGTGAGTGTGTGTATGCATGTGGGGGCATGCTTCTTTCTGTGTGTGCATGTGTGGGTGCACTTATGTGGGCACGTGTGTACACACCACACACAGGTTAAATCTGAGCACAAACGTGGGCCTTGCCCAAAGTATCTCCAGGTCAGGCCCGACCAAATGTCCACAGAGTCCTGGAAGCCCAGGCTGCTGGGCGCCCACTGTGTCTGGGTCAGGGGCCTCCAGCTGGGTGTGGCCCCATTGCTGTCAGGAGGACCTCGTCCCTCTCAGGGCAGGGCCTGCCAGGCCAGTGGCAGTGAGGTGGTTGGGATCAATAAGTTATTAGCACCATTCTGTCAGCTGTAAAGTGGAGATTGATCGGCGCTCCTGCTGCCGCCGCACTTCCCTGGCCTGATAAAAATGACAGATTAAGGGAATAAGAAAAGGAATTAGGCTCTGGGCTGATGGCAGGCCTTCTAGGGAGCTCCTCGCTTCCCCAGCAGGGGAGGCCTGGGTCCCAGGGAGTACCCTTCACTCACCCACCGTTCGGGTGGCCCTGCGAGGGTGGGGGAGCCCAAGGCACGGGCTGCTGCTCTCTGCCCTGCAAGGTGGCGGACGTGCACACAGGCTGCTGCTAGCTCTGGGCTCCGAGGAGGCTGGGTCCCACAGGGCAGATGCAGACTGCAGCCCTGGGGAGCGGAAGCCTGACCAGGAGAGCAGCCACACCGAGGGCCGAGAGTGTGGCCTGGCAGAGGGCGGACAGGACACATGTGCCTGGCCCAAGGCAGGGCCTGTCGCCTGCAGCTCTTCCTGAGGGGAGTTCGGGTTCCAGGCACTGGCCCCAGCCCTGTGCTGGAAGGGAAGGTGTTTCTGGTTGGATGTGAGCCCTCTGGGTTGAGGCAGGGTGGGGACAGGACGGCACTTGGGTGCCCGCCAGATGCCCCATCCTGTGCAGTGGGGCTGGTTGGGGGCTGAGGGTGGTGGGAGATGGGCACAGTGGTTGCCCTCACCCTCCCAGTCCTTTGCCCTCCTCCAGGTGACCTGCTGGGCAAGAGGCTGGCCCGCTCCCCTCCGGGCAGTGGCTGCCCTTTGGAGAAGAAAGCACGAAGCGAGTCCCCCCAAGGTGGGAACCTGGCGGGGGGGGGGGGCAGGCTACAGCGGGGGAGGGGCGCCTTCTCTTTCTGAGAGAAGCACTTGTGCCCACAACGCAGAGACTCTGCTGCTGCCAGATCTGGGCCCTGGCATGGCCCCCCGAGGAGCACTACCGCCGCCTCATGTCCGCGCTGAGCGAGGTGGGCCCCTTGGAGGACCCCCCAACGGCTCTACCACCTGGGCCCCCAGTCACGGTAGGGTCCCCACCAATGCCCCCTCCCGGGGAGACTGGGAGTGCATGTGGAGGCTGCCCCCTCTGTGCCTGGGCAGGGCCAGGCCTATGTTGGCAGATGGAGGGGTCGTCCACGAGCCGGGCCCCACTCCCTCCCAACCCCCGTGGGCGGCCCGTGGACACTACAGACCAGGCGATAATCCCACTGGTCCCTCCAGCAGCTGGGGCGGTTCATGGGCCTGTGCTCGGTCCCTTGGTGACTGGGAGGGCCGTTAGCAGCAGGTCAGGCCGGGAGGAAGTGCTGGAAGCTGGCTGGGAGGCGGCATTCCACCGGGCTCTGCACCCGGTGGTTGGCGGGTCCACCTGTCTATCCCAGCCACCTCGCAGGGCCCCCCACCTGCCCCCAGGCTCCTAGAGGCGGCGCAGGGCTGGGTGGGGGAGGGGTGCGGGTAAAAGAGGGCGGGATTTCCTCTCCCCACACAGGCTCTGTCCCCCAGGGCAGCTCAGGCACCGAGAGCCTGAATAATTCACCAAATGTTAATAATTTAAAAATCTTCCTTTTTAATTGCTTTCCCTGCCCTGCCTGAGGCCGGCGGCGCTGGCCCGCGCGGGGGAGGGGCGCGGGCCGCTAGGGGAGCCGCGCCGGGAGCGGACTGTCAATCACGGCCCCCGCGCCGCCGCCCCCGCCGCGGAGCCGGCTGTAAATAACCGCGGCCGCGGGGCGCGCGGGGCGCAGGGGCCCCGCTGGGATCGACGCAGGCGGCCGCGCCGGCTGGGCTCTGCGGGCTGGCACCCGGCCGGGGCAGGACCCACCTCCGCTTTTCGGGTAATTAATTTATAAACAGGCGGCGGTGGCGGAGCCAGCACAAGTGGGGAGTGGGGAGGGGGGGGGTGGCGAGCCGCCTGCTGGAAGCCTGCCCGGGACCCGCCGTCCCTCCAGGGGGTCGCCTGGGCAGCGCAGAGCCTCTGCGGCTCCTGGTCTCCCCCCAACACGCAGCCGGCCAGTCCCGAACGCCCCTCTCTGGCCCGAGTGCATGGTCTACACCGCAGGCTGACCCTCGCCGGGCACAAGGAGAGCCACAGACAGCCCTTCAGACGCTCGGCCGAGGCTCATCTCCTGTCCCGAACCTAGCGCTCCCGCCTCTGGCCCGGAGGTGGTGGGCCCAGGAGGGCGAAAGCGCCGGAGTGGGGCGCGGGTGGGGCAGGGCGCGCGCGTCTTAGAGGACCAGGGGGCTCCTCCCAGCCGTTTCCTGGGCCCCGCGCGTCCCTCGCTGGTGTCTGCCGCGTCGGCGCGAGGTCGGGTCTCGAATCAGTGCTGTCGCCCGTATCCCGCCCCAGATCTCCTGAGGGTCCGGCAGGACGTGGCGGGCACAGCTGCAAGGAGCCCCAGCGGCCTGGACGTGCACCTGCCCTCGGCGGGCGGCCAGCGCCGCAAGCAGGGCCTGGGCCCGCACCGGGAGGGCGGCGCGCCCGCCGTGAGCCCCTTCTCGGAAGGTACCTGTCGCGCCTGCGGCGGCGGGGAAGGCCCTGGGCGGGCCGCCGGACACGCGGGCCCCCTCCCTCGCACGCCCCCGCGGTGCGCTGCAGCTGCCGCTGCCGCCTCGGGGACTGCGGCTAATTACAGCGGCCCGGGCCGGCGGCGGGGGGGCCGGGCGCCCCGCGGTAATTGCCGCCTCCGCGCCGCCGCCGAGATTAATTGGCGCCGCCGGCGGGGTGGGGCGGGGGGCGCGCGACCCGGGGCCCGCAATTAGCGGCGGCGGCCGGGCGGGCCGCGCTCCCCGCTCACCGGCCGCCACCCGCAGGGAGCTGTCGCAGCCGCCCCCGCTGCTGTCGCCGCAGAATGCCCCCGCACATCGCCCTGGGCCCCCACCTCAAGCCCCCTTCTTGGGGGTGCCCTCGGCGCTCTGCCCGGCCCCCGGTAAGTAGACCGGGCCGGCTCGTGCGCTCCCGCCCAAAGGCTCTACCCGCGCGGCTGCGCGCGCCCCTCGGGGCCGCCCGGCCACCTGCTGCGTGTCCCTCCAGGCTTCGGCTTCCTGCCGCCCTCCCCGGCGGACGCGCTGGCCCGCCAGCAGGAGCTCCTGCGGAAGCAGAACCTGGCGCGGTAGGTGCTCGGGCGCAACGGGGCCGGGGATGCGCCCCCGCCCCGCCGGCTGACCCCGCCTGCCCCTTGGGTCCAGGCTGGAGATGTCCGCGGAGATGCTGCGTCACAAGGGAGCTGGAGAGCGCCCAGCACCCCCAGCTGCTGGCGCCCGAGGCTGCCCTGCGCCCGTCCGGAGGTCTCCGACGACGTGCAGCGGCGCGGGGCCATGGTGGTGCTGAGGCACAGCTCGGCGCCGCTCCTGGCCCTGCCCCCCACAAGGCCCCCCCCCACCCCGCCCAGAGAAGCCGCTCGTAGAGCCTCTCGCAGGGGGATCCCGAGCCCTGCCTCGGCCAGGCCCCATGAGCCCAAGAAGGCGGAGGCGGGGCCCAGAGCACAAGAGAGCTCTGAAGAGGAGCCCCCTAAAGACTCGGACGGGGAGGACCCGGAGCCAGAGCCCGGGGCTGCTGGAGGCCGAGCCCCAGGCGGAGGGGCCAGCGGCGAGGGGAGGGGGCTTCTCTCAGGGCCAGTGCTGCCTCCGCCACTGCCCCTGGGCTTGCCCTACGCGGTCAGCCCCTACTGGCACACAGGTGGGCACCCCCAAGCAGCCCACAGCGTGCACTGAACCCCCTTCCGGGACGGTTAGGGACCAGCTGCAGGGCTGAGTTCCAGTGCGCCCCAGGTGCGATGGGGGGCTCTTGATGGACGGAGAGCCGGCCGCTGGTCTCGGGACGTCAGCAAGTGGACAGTGGAGGATGTCTGCAGCTTTGTGGGGGCCTGTCTGGCTGCGGAGAATACGCGCCGGTGAGATGGGGACCGCCCACCTCCCCATGCTGGACAGGGCGCAGAGCCTGTGTATGCCCGAGATAGTGACTAGTGGTCCGCGCCCTCCAAGGCACCCCCCCACCGTGTCCAGGGGCCCGCCCTCAACGCAATTTTTTCTGGACCAAGTTCTCCCTAACTAGGGTCTGAGCAATAGGACTGGGGTCAGGGCGTTTGCCACCAGGAGTAAGCGCTGAGCACTGCCAGGTGTGGGTGCCCCACCGGAAAGCTCGGGACGAGCACCTGGGCTTCATGCACAGGCTGCCTGGCCCATGGCCCAAGATGAGTGCCAGACGTTGCTCCCACCCCCCAGGTCTTCCGAGAACAGGGCATCGACCGGCAGGCGCTGCCCCTGCTGACGGAGGAGCACCTCCTGACCACCATGGGACTCAAGCTGGGGCCTGCTCTCAAGATCCGGGCCCAGGTGAGCATCCCTGGGTGTGGGCGCGGAGCCGCCCACCCGCGCCCACCTGCCCCCTGCAGGCTCTTCACGTGGGTCCGCGTCCCTGCAGGTGGCCAAGCGCCTGGGCCGCATCTTCTACATGGGCAGCTTCCGGTGGCTCTGCCGCTGCAGCCACCCTCCCTCCATGCTCCTGAGCGGGTCTCACCTCAAGGGCACAGGCCCGGTCGCCAGCAGCGGCCACCTCGCCCTATGGGACAGGGCACAGGCCTGCTGGCCAAGCTTCACCCAAACAAGAAAACGGGACCTTGGCTCTGCTCCCAGGACCTGCTGACCCCTCCCAGCCTGTAGGCTGAGGTGACAGGTGGGTGGGACCCTGCCCTCGCCCCACCCCTCACAGCACGATACAAGAGCAAAGACTCGAGGCGGTGACTTGTGCAGATGGGCAGGGGGCAGTACAGACAAACCAAAGATGAAGAAGGGTCAGTCCTGGCCCTGGACTTCTTGAATGGGAACTGCTCTTGTGGACGCCAGGAGCCACCCTGAGCCTGGGCAAGGCACCAGGAGGCCTCTGGGGAACCTGACCCACCTGCGTGGCCACCTGCGTGGGTCAGTGCCCACTTCCGCCCCCAGCCACCACTCCAGATATCAGCACAGCACTTGGTACTTTCTGGTCTTTTCATGTTGTAAAAAAAAATAAAATACAAATCTGCATCTACTAGCCTTCCCCAAGATGGTCTGCTGCAGGCCTCCAGGGCTAGTTAGGGCCAGTCTGAGCCACGTGCAGGAGCGCCACGGCGGGCGGCGGCCACTCACAGCCTCAGTCCTCCTCCGAGAGCTGCAGGTCTTGCAGCTCATCATCGGCCCCTGCGCCAGACTCCACAGTTCCCCGGGCAGCAGCCCCGCCTCCACGTCTGGGCCTCCGTCTGCAGAGAGATGAGCCTCCGTAAATCGTGCGTTATCAGGAAGAAGCCAGCCTCGAGGTTATTCATCACTAATTAATCACCGCACTAATTAATTTATCGGGATTGCTGCAGCTGCAGGGGATGGCGCAGCTGCCGGTGTCCCGGGAGAGCCAGGCAGGCCCTGCCCTGAGGCGCCCGCCCCCAACCAGGCTATCTGCCCAGCAACTCCCGACACTCCACCCTCTGGGTCGCTGCCTGTCGCCGTCGCTGCTGCTGCCCTCCCTCATCTGCCCTCTGCCGAGCTCTCAGGCACCCAGGCGACTCTGGGGATGAGCACACTTAGGAATCAGCACACAGTAAAGGCAGGAAACGGGCTTGGAACCCCGCAGTCCCACTTCCAGGAGCCCCCACTACAGATGAAGGCAGCGGCTGAAGGGCCAGGCCCACCTCCACTGTCCCTTGATAGGCTGCCGGCGCACACAGACCCCACCTCTCTCATTGGAGTCTGTATCCTCATCACTGTCCAGGTCAAAGAGGTCCTTGAATTCCAGCCTGTCCTCATTCTTCCTGTCCTCCAGCTTCCGCCGTTTTATCTCTGGGAAGTTCAGGTCTTCCAGCTAGAAGGACCAGGAGCCAGGGTGGCCGAGTTGGTGAGCAAGTGGCCAGAGAGTCCAAGGCCCCCATGGTCAGCGCAAAATGCCTTCACCCTCTGCCTGTTCCCAGGCGGCCCCTCCCTCAGCACCCAGGGTCAGCTTCCTGGATCACCTGGGCACGCGCTGGCCACAGCCACCCAACAGGCTTCCCGGGGCCCAGCGAACAACACTCCCACCTGCCCCACCAGGCAGGAGGGCGGCAGTGCCCTCCAACCCCTAGTGCCTGGGAGGGTCACAGCTGGGCTGATCCTCCTGCCCACTCAATCCCTAGGGCTGTTCTCTAGAAGTCGTCACCCTTGACCGTAGGCACAAGTTCTGGTCTCACCCGCCTCCCGCCAACTCACTCCCTGCCCCGACCCCATGTCGGATGTACCCGCTCTTTGCCGCTGATCTCAAGCTGGATCTCTCGGTCCCTCAGCTTCCGCCACTGGCTATAGTACCTGGTGAGCGGCGTGCCTGCCTCCCGGGTCTGTTTCTCCCAGGCATCCCTACGGGGAGGGGATGAGTCACACACTCGGCACGCCCGGCCCGTGCCAACCCCGGCCCAATCAGAAGCCGACTGACCACGGCGTGCCGGGCAGACACGGCGAAGGAGACCTGCTGGCGGCAGCTGCGGATGTGCTCTGCGTTCTCCTGCACCTTCTCCAGCAGCTGGCGCACCTGCCGGCAGTAGTTGGCCACCTTGCACTCCCGCAGGAAGGACTTGAACTGCAAAGCAAAGGGGCTCAACTCCCGGCACAGGCAGTCCCGGGGTGGGGTTCGGGACCTCTCCTGTGTGTGCATGTCTGAGTCCAGACCTTGGGGACCCACGGGGCACAGGGCCCACCCGTACAGCACGTCCCTGACCACGACCCTCTCCTCTCCTTCACCCACATGCACCGTCCTTTTGACAGTCGTGTTCCGAGTGGCTGCCAGGCCAAAAGATTCTAAGCTAGCAGCGGGAGCAACAGGACAGCAGGAAGCCGTCTGCCTTGCACGTGGCTAACCTGAATCACGTCCGGCCTCCGTTGTCCCCAGAGTCCTCCAAGAGTGACTCCTGAGGGGACGGCCAGGAGTGAGCCCTCAGCACTCCTGCGTATGGAATCAAAACCAGAACATGGGCCCAGAGCGCCAGCACAGCGGGTAGGGTGTTTGCCTTACATGCAGCCGACCGGATTTGATCCCCAGCATTCCATATGGGCCCCCGGGTACCGCCAGGAGGAATTCCTGAGTGCAGAGTCAGGTGTGCCCCCCAACAACAAGAAAAAGATTGTCCAGCTGCCTCTTAACCAGAAATTGTGCTGCTTGCTGGCACTAGACAGTGCTCAGACCCTGGCACCCAGGAGAGACGGCGGGTCAGCGGCAGCCCGAGTCGGCCGACCGGGGACCAGTGCCGTGGGTCCCCCTGCAGGAAGCACACCCCTCTTTGACATGGGGCACTTCTGATCACCTCAATGGAGGACCCGGAGTGGCTTCAGAGAGGAGGGGACAGCTCCAGCCCTAGCACCGCCAGGAAGGGCAGACACTGGTTTACAGTGGCACGAGAGGAGGAAAGTCTGCCCCACGCCAGCCTCCACCAGGACACCAACAGCAGCTTACCGGGAGAATCACGCCACCCTCGGGTTAGAGTCGAAGGGTTAAGGGCCAGCCCAGGGGCAATCCCTGTCACCACACTGTCCCCTAAGGACAGGTTACGGCTAGACTCAGTGTAACGGCCACTGTCTCCAGGTCGGGGAGTCACCTAGGCAGCTCCTGTGCGCTGGCCCAGGGACCCAGCTGGCAGTGGGGTGGAGGGAGACAGGCAGAGCACACACCTGCAGGATGGCCGGCAGCGCCAGCTCAGGGAACGCTATGCTGTGGGCCTGGCTGTGCAGATACTCCAGGGTGAGGTCGTACAGCTGCTCCACGAGGCCGTCCTGAGTGGGTGGTGGCAGAGCGTGTTGGCGCAGGTGGGGCGGGGAAGCAGCCTCCTTCACCCCACACGCTCAGCGGCCAGCAGGCGCCGTTCCCCAGCCTGGAGCCCTTCGTACCGGTAAGCCTTCTCCTGCAGGTTGACCTTGGACAGCTTCAGAACCACCGCGAGTTGATGGGTCTGGAGCTCATGCGTCCAGGCCGGCGGTTGAAGTCGACCTGCTGGAAAACCTGCCCAAGGTCTGGTCAGCCTTGTGCCACCCCCAATAGAGGGGTCAGGAGAACCCTATGAGGAGAGCGAGCGCCCTCCATGTAGGCACGGACCCGGACCTGGCCTTGGAGCCATTACCAAGGGACAGGTGGGCTCAGGCCTGCGTACACTGCAGGACAGGCTTGGGGTGACCTCCCTGTACTCTACAGAGGACAGGCTGGACACACCATGTCCTAGAGAGGACAGTGACCCTCCCGTGCGCTGCAAAGAAGGACGCTAGTCTGGCCTCCCCATGCCCATCTGTGGGTGACCTAGGCGGGGACTCTGAAGAGGACTGAAGCGGGAGAGCCAGCCACGTGGCACCCGTGTCCCGCCCTGCCCCCACGCTGCTTCTGGGGGAAGGGTGGGGACCCCCGGAAGCTGAGCACCCCTGACAAAGCCGCACAAAAGCAAAGAAACAGCCAGCACCGGGAAGCGGCAGGAGAGCTCCCAAGGGTCCCAGGGCGGGCTCGAGTGGGGGGGGGCTGGCTGGGGGCCAGTGGCACAACTCAACAGCTCTAGACTAGCGGTGTGCGGCACGAGGGCCTCCCTGGGCAGTTACGGGCGGAGTGCGTATGCCTGGACCTGGGCAGCCCTTCCACCATACAGGGACAACGCCCGCCTCTGTGCCAAGCAAGCGAGCTGCAGCTCTGGGATCAGACCTGACCTGGGCTCCTGAGGTAACCGCTGAGAACAACACAGGCCCACCTGGACCCAGCACCTGCCAGCTGCCATGCCGTGGGCAAGGAGGCGGGCGGCAGGGCTGCAGGGGCGGCCCGACTCACCTCGAGGGAGGAAGGGCAGCACGGGGATGAAGGTGCCAGTGCTCTCCGAGAGCAGCGTCAGGGCCCGCACACAGTGCATGCGCCAGCGGGTAGAAGCGAGCCGTGGGGACCAGCCTGCGGGCAGAGGGGGCAAAGCAAGCCTCAGACCCCAGCAAGCCACTGCACGCCCCACACGGACGTCACAGCGGCGGCACGCCTCTCCACGCTTGCGCTCAGCGTTCACGCCTGCCCCTCTCGCCTCCTGCACTAGGTTCCAGCCTTAGAAAGCTGCTTCCTGTTCTGCTACGGAACAGGGAGTCGCAGCACCAGAGTCCCTTTCCGGAGGTGGAGAACCTCTCGCCCTGCACAGCACCTTTAGCTCAGGACTGCCCCCTCCTGGCCAACCGTGGCACCTGGGACGCGGCCCTCCCCGGGAGTCCATCCCTACAGGATAGCTCCTGATGGCTACACCTGCCCCTGCCGGACTGTCTTCCATCTCGGACTCACTTGAGGCAGCCAATGATGACCTGGGCGAGGGGTAGATGAGCGGTTGGAGGGTCTCACTGGGGCGAACGGTGCTGAGTGCCCGGCACCACAGGAACAGGCAGTGCACGAACTGCCAGTTGTACACGGACTGGTACGTGTCCTGGGGAGGGCGAAGCCCGAGCAGGTGAGCTCGGGGCCACAGTCCCTCCTCACAGGGTCACCCCCTCAGGAACATGCAGTGACCCCGTCGCTGTAGAGGTAGAGGCGCTCCCCAGACAGAAGCCCCTCCCACCCAAGGGCGGGCGGGCCTGCACACCTTCTTGCGTGTGGTCATGGCGTTGCGCAGGTGGATGGCCAGCTGGCGGATGTAGAGGAAGGCGTGCTGGTAGGCCGCACTGGGGTCCAGAGGCGAGCAGCTCGGTCAGCGTGCGCTGCATGAAGTTGATAAGCGGCAGGGCGCTGGGGAGGTGAACTTGCAGTTCCGCACGTAGGTGATATACATTTGCTGCGAGAACGAGGAGACAGTGGAGCTCCAGAGCGTGTACCTGCCTCTTCCTCAGGGCTGCCGCCCGCCACCAAGGCCACACGCCGCCACACCTGCTGCCCGCCCTCACAGGTGTGTCCGCTGACCGGGGTGGTGCGGTCAGGGAGTGAGCTATCCCGTGGGATGGGCCAGGGCTCAGAAGGGGAACGGAGGGGCTGCTGGGCACGACTCTGCTGGCGGGTCAGAGCCCTGACGGGGGCTGGGCAGCAGGTGTGCCAGGCAGGGCATCATGCATGAAAGCTGAGTCCCGCACTGTGCCCAGGTCTGCCCAGACCCAGAGCAGCTGCAGCAGCACTGAGGGAAGGCAAGGAACCCAGCGCCGCGTACCCTGAGGGAAGCCAGCCCAGCGTACCTTGAGGACGGGGCTCAGGAAGGCGCCCCTGTGCCGGCAGACGCGGAGGAGCACCAGGAAGGCCATCACTCGCAGCGTCTCCTCCCCGTGCTCCACAAGACCACCATCCTCTGCAGAGGTCGAGGATCAGGGCTGGGCCTGCACCCCCACCCAAGGGCTCCAGAGGCCAGGGCCTCGGATCACAGCCGTAAGAACACCCACATCAGGCACAGACCACGTCCCCAGAAACCAGACGGCACAAAGGGGTGCGGGGAGAAGGTGCAAGGTGAGGAGCACAAGCTCTGCATGGGGGTCCTGCCGGGTCCCATCCCCACCAGGTGTGGTCCCAACAAGCCTGAACTGAGAAAGCCGCGACAACAGCCTCTCCCGGGATGGGGCAGGCTGCCCACCTTGAGGAGCGTGCGGCACTGCTTGGGGAAGGTCAGGTAGTAAGGCACCAACTGGCTGGCGTGCGGAGAATGGCTGCTGCGACGGTGGTCTCAGCCACACAAGCCACCAGCTGGGGAAGCAGAGGAAACAGTGAGGCCCAAACCCGTGTTGAGGACGAGGCCAGGCCCCGTGCATCTGTGGGCCCTTCCCACCCCAAGAGCACAAGAGCCAGGGGGCAGGCCAGGTCCCTCCCTCGGGCTGCCTGACCCGGGGCTAAAGGCGAAACTGTACCTGCAAGACTGAGCTCAGGTAAACTTTGACGTCCAGCGGAGCTTCGCCCACAGCGGGCTGCTGGGCGGCAGCAGCACCCTACAGAGACACCACCCGCCCCGCAGCTCGGACACAGGTTAGCGGGAGGCAGGCCGAGCCTGTGCCCTGCCCACCCGCCCCGCAGCTCGGACACAGGTTAGCGGGAGGCAGGCCGAGCCTGTGCCCTGCCCAGGGTGAGGGCACAGGAGCCCCAACAGCTGGATCAGGGCTCAGAAAGGGTTTTCCACGGGGACACCCCACCTGGCCAGAACTAAGAGCATCTTTTCTCACTGCCCTTTCCTAGGCTAGGCCTAGGTTCTAGGCTCAGGCCTGGAAACGCACAGAACCCTACTCAGAACCAGTTCTGTGGTCTGGGGGCCACACGTGGTACTCGGCTGGGGTGGACTCCCCAGCCCGCGCCCCCCCCGGCCTTCTCACCTGCTGCCCCCTCTGGGGGCTTTCCCAAATAGCAGCTTCTGGAGGCAGGCAAAAAGGTCTCTGACGCAGAAAGTGACCAGCGCGTTAAACACTGGAATGAGAGGGGCGGGGCTGAGAGAGAGAGGCCCAACAGGGAGCCCGACCCCCCGCCCCGCCCCTGGCTCACCAGCACTGTCCGTGACCTGGAACCTGCTGGCCTCTGCGCTCTCCTGCTCTCCTTGAGTGGTGGCCACGGCGGCCGGAAGGCCTGGAGGATCTGGTGCAGCAGCCGGGGAGTGAGGTGCTGCTAAGGGCAGAGAACCCAGACATGGGGAAGGCCGTCAGCGTGTGTGGGGGAGCCAGCGGCAGCCCCCACACGTGACTCTCAGCAGTGTGGCGCAAGGAGGACCCCCCCAAAACTCTCACGGCAGGGTCCCAGCTCCGGCCAGACGACAGTCAGCAAAGGAGATAGAGAAAGGGCCACAGAGTCCCCGAGTGCTGCCGCTCAGGGGTGTGGGGTGCCGGCCGCCGCGGCTCTCACCTGGGCCATCCGCTTCCACCTGTCCACCATGGCCAGGGTCACGGTAACAGAGTCGCCTGCCTTTGTCTTCTTCCGCTCCCCCGGGGACCCCATCCTCACTCTCTTCTTCCTCCTCGCTCGCTTCCTGGACCAAACAGGGTAGCCTGGAGCATCGTGGACAGTCCGGGAGGCCGGCCCTGCCCGGCTGAGGCTCTCACCTCCAGCGTGTCCGGCGGGGCATGGAGCGGCCCCTCGTCCTCCTCGGAGCTGTCCGAGTCGCTGAAGTCCAGCAGGCTCCGGTCGTTCTCCTGCAGGAACTTGTAGAACTCGGGGTCTTTGTCCTTCAGCCGGGAAAGCTGGTCCTTGTGCTCAGAGGCGCGGCCTTTGGGCCGGCTGCGAGTGGCCCGCCGGGCGGCGAGGAGACAGGGTGAGCTCGGGCCGAGCCGGACCGGGACCCCCACGCTCCTGCCCAGCCCGCCCGAGCCGGGACCCCACGCTCCTGCCCAGCCCGCCGCGGGACCCCGTTCCGCCAACGCCTCCTCCGGCCAGCGCAGCTCTCGGCCCTCCCGGAGGCGATGACCCCTCGCTAGAGGTCTCGGCCCACTAGCCTGGCCCGTGGCCGCCCCCCGCCGCCCCTGCCCGCGGCGGCTGGACCGACCCGCGCCCGCCTGGACCGACCCGCGCCCGCCTGGACGACCCGCGCCAGCCTGGACGACCCGCGCCCGCCTGGACGACCCGCGCCCGCCTGGACGACCCGCGCCCGCCTGGACGACCCGCGCCCGCCTGGACGACCCGCGCCCACCTGGACGACCCGCGCCCGCCGCGCTCCGGGGGGCTCCAGGGGGGCTCCGCGAGGCGCCCAGAGACGGCTCCCGCGCGCGCGGCTGCTTCGGGCTCGGGCTCCGGACTCGGAATCAAAGCCCGAGGCCAGGAACTCGTCCACCGTCAGCTCCGCCAGGCGCCTACAGGGCAGGACGCGGGGTCAGCGCTCCCGGCAGCCCCGCGAGAGCTGCGGGACCCGCTGGGGCGCCGCCCCCGCCGGTCGCTCACCTCTTTCGGCTCGGCCCCGCCGCCATCGCCGCCCGCCGCCGCGTGCGCAGCGCGTCGGACCCAGCGTGCCGCGCGCCGCCACACTTCCGGCGCTCAGGCCCCGCCCCGGCCGCGCCCGCGAGCGCGTTGTCTCTACGGTTCTCGCGCCCAGGCTCCCGACGCGGGCGGGCGGGCGGGTGCGCTGACGTCCTGTGGCTGCCATTCTCCCTACGCGTTCGCCCAGCGCCCGGCTGCAGGACTGCTTAGGTGGAACCCGCTGGCTCACGCGCTCCTCCGTGTCCTGCGGAGCATTAAGAGGCAGCATTAAGTGGCTGTGGGGGGATAAATGAATGGACATGGAGAAGATTATGTTGAGCAAAATTAGCCAGAAGGAGAGAGACAGATACAGAATGACTGCATTTATCTGCATAACATAAATATATAGAGTACATATTATGATACCAATATCCAAGGTCAAGTGAAACATATATCAGGAGGTCTTGTCAAAGGTGGAAATTATCACAATCGTGTGGGAGTCAGAGGTTAGGTAAGACAGAAAATGGAACAGTGTGCTAACAATTGTCGGGGGTACTAATGCCAACCTAGAACTGAGCATTAAATAGAGGCAAAAGGGATACACATGACAACCCTTTAATGTATGTTCTGTAATTCATAGTCTGGAAGGGAAGGAAAAGACAAAGAGAGAGAAAGGGAAAGAAATAAAGAACCTGCCATGGAGGTGGGCTGGGGAGGGGGAGGAACCGGGGACGTTGGTGGTGGGAGATGGGCACTGGTGGAGGGACGGGTGCTGGAACACTGTATGACCAAAACCCAAATATGAACTTTTTAATTGTATATCTTTTTATTTGTATATCTCACGGTGGTATAATAAAATACTTAAAAAAAAAGAGATTTCAAACTAACAAAAAAAAAATAAAACTTAAGTCTCTTTAAAAAAAAAAGAGGCTGTGGGGGCACGGTGAAGCCTGGGGCTTCCTGGCCAGTGGGGAGGAAGGTCCCCACCGATGGGGGTGCCCACGCAGACCCTCTTGTTAGGTCCTGCTGCGACCCCGACTATGTAAGCCCTGGGGTCTTGACAAACAAGTCATTGCTCGAGAGCACCTTGATCCCCCAACCACGCGGATCTATCCTGGTCATCTGGACAGTAGTTTTACCACGGCTGAGCACAGGACACTTAAGTTCATAACTGGAGCAGGACACCCCACTTCTCTTGTCTTTCTTTAAGTCTGCCCCACCTTTTTAGGATGAAATGTTCAAAATACGTTTTTCTTTAAGTTTATTGCTATACGGATTTGCGCTGGGCTGTGACACATTTAATCCCTGCTTGTCCCTCTCCCGGGGTCCAGCGTTCTCACTAGGACCTGCGTGTCTGTGGAGCGATCGGCCCAGCTAGCTGGAATATACCCTGTGTGTTGTTGCATTACGAGCAGAGCGTGGGTCTTTGCCCTCTGAGGCGGGAAGCGGACACACGGAGCCAGTGTTCCAACACTCTCGCGGCCCCACATCGCCAGAGCAGAGTCTGGGGGCCCAGAGCTAGTGCGGCGGGCAGGGGCGCTTGGTCAGTGGACACAGGTTCGATTCCCGGCAGGCCATACTGTCCCCGACCCCTCCAGGAGTGATTCCTGAACACAGTCCAAGAACGACTGGGTTTGGAAAAAAAGGAAAAATGCCAAGTGTCTCCTGGGAAATCAAGGACATCAGAAATGGGTCGGCCTCTGCCCAGGTGGCCAGGCCAGGCTCTGCGGCTCCCAGGGGCGGGTCCTGGCCGACAGACAGGGCCAGTTTCCTCCAACAGAGGCCTATACTGGCTGCTGCTTCATCCCCTAGGACAGCGCCTGGGACACACTTGCCCAGTCGGTGGGCAGTGGTGGGTGCAGGGACCTTGGGCGCTAGGGTCTGCGCCCTCCCCACTGCCCATGGGCAGAATCAGAACGGGCCTGGGGCAGCAGGAGCCGCCTCCTTCCTGGAGTTAGGGCCCTGCTCACGGTCCAGTGCTCCTCTGGGCTTTGCCTGGGTGAGCGAGGCAAAGGTGGCTTGGTGGGGACCACGGAGGGCGTCCCCTCGCTGGCCCAGCAGCAGGGGGAGTCGGGGAATGGGCTGGCTGGTGAGAGCGGCCCGAGGACTCCGTGAATTCACAGCAGGCGGGGCCAGGGGTCCTTTTCCGAGGAGGCTGCCTGGGAGGAAGCACGTCGGCCCTCCGCAGAAGGGTGGGGCGGGCGGCGCCGAGAAACAGCCGCTGCGGGCGCGCCTGCGGGTGGCTGCAGCGAGGGGGCCCCAGACGGCCGCCGCCGCCGCGCAGTCCTCCGGCGGTCCGTGCCTCCCCTTGCCCGAGCGTCCTCGGCGGGTCGGGCGGTGGGCCCGGCGGCCGAGCCCATGCAGCCGCGCAGCGAGCGCCCGGCCGGCAGGACGCAGAGCCCGGAGCGCGGCAGCCCGGGACCTGGTTCCGAGGGCGCCGCCGCCGCCGCAGGGCGCCGCAGCCGCAGCCATCGGCGTGAGTGGGCCTGGGGACCCGAGGGAGCCGCGGACCCGGCCCGCCGCCCCCGCAGGGCGCAGGTCCGCGCTGCTGTCCGCACACTCAGCCGGGGCTGCTTCCCAGTCCCGTCTGCAGAGTGTGTGTCGTGGGGATGGGCCTGGATGACCCCGCCCCAGCCCGGGGTCAAGTAAGGTCACGCCTGCTGGTGGTCTTAGGGGCCTGCTTCCCTTCCGTGCGCCCTCACGTGCTCCCCTCACGCCCTCACGTTGAGGACGCGGGACTCGGAGGGGACAGGGAAGCCCAGGATGGCCTCAGGAGCCTGTGGGCCTGGTTATTGTGAGAACTGGGCGGGGGCTGTATGGTGGGCCAGGACGGGAAAGGGAGCCAGCCAGCTGATCTCCGAGTTGAGCAGCAGGAGGGCCCCGCCCGGGTGCTGGTCCCCAGGAAACTAAGGGGTGACGGCTGGCACGAGGTCCCCATGCAGGCCCTGACCTGGCACCACCCACCTGCAGCCCCGAGGCAGAGCGTCCACGGCCCCGGCAGGCCCTGGCCGCGCCCCCATGGAAGGCACCATGCAGCTGCTGAGCCGCGAGGGCCACACTGTGTCCCACAACTCCAAGCGACATTACCACGACGCCGTGGCCATGAGCCGCATGCGGCAGCGCGGTCTCCTGTGTGACATTGTCCTGCACGTGGCCGCCAAGGAGATCCGGGCTCACAAGGTGGTGCTGGCCTCCCTGCAGCCCCTACTTCCACGCCATGTTCACAAGCAAGTACCCCGTCTGGCGGGTCGTTGGGACCGCAGACCCCAGGGCGGCGGCTAGCCTGACCTCTCCCTGCAGATGAGATGAGCGAGCAGGCAGACTCACGTCACCCCTGCATGACATCGACCCTCAGGCTTTAGACCAGCTGGTACAGTTCGCCTACGGCCGAGATCGTGGTGGGGGGAAGGCAACGTGCAGGTAAGGGGCCCAGCCCCCAGGCCCGCTTGGCTGCTGCCCTCCAGGGGTCCCTCGCCTCTCCGTCTCCCCTGGCCCTGTAGACCCTGCTCCCCGCCAGCCTCCTGCAGCTGAACGGTGTCCGTGACGCCTGCTGCAAGTTCCTGCTGAGCCAGCTGGATCCCGCCAACTGTCTGGGCATCGGGGCTTTGCCGACACGCACGCGTGCGGCGACCTCCTCAAGGCGGCCCACAGGTACGTGCTGCAGCACTCGTGGACGTGGCCAAGACCGAGGAGTTCATGCTGTTGCCGCTGAAGCAGGTAACGTGCTGGGCGCGGCCTGGACCTGCCTCTGTCTCGCCCGACCGTGTTGGCCCTCGCGTGTCTTCCCCTCACGCTGCCTGCACCACCACCCGGCCCTTCTGCCTTGGCTGCACCCGGCCTTCCACCTCCGTGCTGGAGGCCGCCCAGCCCCGGGCTCCCGTCTGCGGCTCCACACCCCAGAACTGCTCGGACCGAGGCCCCAGAAACCTGCTCTGTGGCATCTAGCTCTGCTGGCCCCTTGTAGGACCACTGGGTCCCCTTTGACTTTCCCGCCCAGCACCTTCTGAGTTCGAAGGTCCCCAAACCTTCCCCAGATCTCAGGTCTGAGGGTCCCCCACCCCCCAGGTGCTGGAGCTGGTCTCTAGTGACAGCCTGAACGTGCCCTCAGAGGAGGACGTCTACCGTGCAGTCCTGAGCTGGGTCAAACACGGCGTGGACACGCGGAGGCAGCACGTGCCCGGGTGAGCAGAGTCTGGGGGCGATGCAGTGGCGGGGACTGGGCCTGCCCAGGTGCTGGCCTGTCCACGCGTATCTCAAGCAGAGTCCGGCATGCTGATGTTGCGTGAGGCTCGTGTGCCCGCTGTGTGACCAGCGGGTTCCGCCCCAGCTGATGAAGTGTGTGCGGCTGCCCCTGCTCAGCCGGGACTTCCTGCTGGGCCACGTGGACGCAGAGAGCCTGGTGCGACACCACCCCGACTGCAAGGACCTGCTCATCGAGGCCCTCAAGTTCCACCTGCTGCCCGAGCAGAGAGGCGTGCTGGGCACAAGCCGCACCGGCCCGACGCTGCGGGCGCCGGCCCTGTGCTCTTACGCTGTGGGTGCCCTCACCCTGGTCCGGCTCACCCATTCCCCTTAAGTCCTGCACCCCACTTCCTGCACCCTCACTTCCTGCACCCTCACTTCCTGCACCCTCCCTTCCTGCCCCACACTTCCTGCCCCACACTTCCTGCACCCTCACTTCCTGCCCCTTCACTTCCTGTACCCCTCACTTCCTGCCCCCTCACTTCCTGCACCCCTCACTTCCTGCACCCTCACTTCCTGCACCCTCACTTCCTGCACCCCTCACTTCCTGCCCCCTCACTTCCTGTACCCCTCACTTCCTGCACCCCCACTTCCTGCCCCTTACTTCCTGCCCCCTCACTTCCTACACCCTCAATTCCTGCACCCCTCCTTCCTGCACCCCCACTTCCTGCACCCTCACTTCCTGCACCCTCACTTCCTGTACCCCTCCCTACACCCCTCACTTCCTGCACCCCTCACTTCCTGCACTCCTCACTTCCTGTACCCTTACTTCCTGCACCCTCACTTCCTGTACCCTCACTTCCTGCACCCTCACTTCCTGCACCCTCACTTCCTGCACCCCTCACTTCCTGCACCTCTCTCTTCCTGCACCTCTCTCTTCCTGTACCCCTCACTTCCTGGACTCCTCACTTCCTGGACTCCTCACTTCCTGCACCCCTCACTTCCTGACCCTCACTTCCTGTCCCCCTCACTTCCTGTACCCTCACTTCCTTCACCCTCACTTCCTGCACTCCTCATTTCCTGCACCCCTCACTTCCTATACCCCTACTTCCTGCACCCCTCACTTCCTGCACCTCTCTCTTCCTGTACCCCTCACTTCCTGGACTCCTCACTTCCTGTACCCTCACTTCCTGCACCATCACTTCTTGTACCCCTCACTTCCCACCCTCACTTCCTGTACCCTTCACTTCCTATACCCCTCACTTCCTGTACCCCTCACTTCCTGCATCCTCACTTCCTGTACCCCTCACTTCCTACAATCCTCACTTCCTGCATCCTCACTTCCTGTACCCCTCACTTCCTGCACTCCTCACTTCCTGTACCCCTCACTTCCTGCACCCTCACTTCCTGCACCCCCTCACTTCCTGTACCCCTCACTTCCTGCACCCCTCACTTCCTGCACCCCTCACTTCCTGCACCCCTCACTTCCTGGACCCCTCACTTCCTGGACCCCTCACTTCCTGCACCCCTCACTTCCTGCACCCCTCACTTCCTGCACCCCTCACTTCCTGCACCCCTCACTTCCTGCACCCCCTCACTTCCTGCACCCCTCATTTCCTGCACCCCTCACTTCCTGCCCCCTCACTTCCTGCCCCTCACTTCCTGCCTCCTCACTTCCTGCACCCTCACTTCCTGCACCCCTCACTTCCTGTACCCCTCACTTCCTACACTCCTCACTTTCTGCACCCCTCACTTCCTGCCTCCTCACTTCCTGTACCCCTCACTTCCTGCACCCCTCACTTCCTGCCTCCTCACTTTCTGCACCCTCACTTCCTGCACCCCTCACTTCCTGCACCCATCACTTCATGCACTCCTCACTTCCTGCACCCTCACTTCCTGTACCCCTCTTCCTGCACCCTCACTTCCTGCACCCCTCACTTCCTGCACCCTCACTTCCTGCACCCCCTCACTTCCTGCACCCCTCACTTCCTGTCCCTCACTTCCTGCACCCCTCACTTCCTGCACCCCTCACTTCCTGCACCCTCACTTCTTGTACCCCTCACTTCCTGCACCCCTCTTCCTGTACCCCTCACTCCTATACCCCTCTCTTCCTGTACTTATTCACTCCTGTACCCCTCACTTCCTGCACCCCTCACTTCCTGCACCCCCCTCATCCTGTACCCCATCACTTCCTGCACCCGTCACTTCCTCACTCCTGCACTCCACACTGCCTGTACCCCATCACTTCTGCACCCCATCACTTCTTGTACCCTCTCACTTCCTATACACCATCACTTCTTTTTTTTTTTGGGGTCACCCTGGCAATGCTCAGGGGTTACTCCTGGATCTTCGCTCAGGAATTACTCCTCGGTGCTCAGGGGGACCACATGGGATGCGGGATCAACCCGGTCAGCTGCATGAAAGGCAAACACCTACCGGTGTGCTATCGCCCGGCCCCACCCCATCACTTCCTGTACCCCATCTTCCTGTACCCCATCACTTCCTGTACCCCATCACTTTCTGCACCCCATCCTACACCCACTCACTTCCTGTACCCGTCCTTCCTCACTCCTGCACCCACACTTCCTGTACCCCTCTCACTCCGGCACTCTCTCACTTCCTATACCCCATTCTTCCTGCACCCATCACTTCCTACATTTACTCACTCCTGCACCCCTCACTTCCTGCACCCCTCACTTCCTGCACCCCTCACTCCTGCACCCCTCACCGCCTGTACCCCACTCACTCTTGCACCCCCTCACTTCCTGCACACACCCTCCTTTTTTTAGTTATTTATTTTATTTGTTTATTTTGCTTCTTGGGTCACACCCGGCAATGCTCAGGGGTTACTTCTGGCTCTACACTCAGGAATTACTCCTGGTGGTGCTCGGGGGACCATATGGGATGATGCCGGGGATCGAACCTGGGTCGGCCGCTGCAAAGCAACGCCCCTCCCCCCTGTGCTATCTCTCCGGCCCCTCACCCTCCTATTTCACCAGCACTCACAGAAGACCTCGTATGGTCACCACCTCACCCCCCTCCCCTGCAAGAGCCTCCAGACGTCTGACCACTGGCTGCGGAGCCCCGCTTGAACCGCTTCTATTGTTTCTCTTCAGGTGGGGAGCCTGTTTGCCATCCACGGGGACTGTGAAGCCTACGACACCCGTACTGACCGGCTGGCACGTGGTGGCCTCCATGTCCACTCGCCGGGCTCGGGTGGGCGTGGCAGCTGTTGAAATCGACTCTATGCAGTGGGCGGGTGAGCCTGGAGGTGGCCCTGGGTAGGGGCTCAGCGTGCCCTCCAGCTGCCCTGACCTGGCGTGGACCCTCCCCAGTTACGATGGGACTTCAGACCTGGCGACCGTCGAGTCCTATGACCCCGTGGGCAACACCTGGCAGCCGGAGGTGTCCCTGGGCACGAGACGCAGCTGCCTGGGTGTGGCCGCCTTACGGGCTCCTGTATGCAGCTGGTGGCTATGATGGCGCCTCCTGCCTCAACAGGTAGTAGCTGGGACTGGCTTGGCGGACTTGGGGGTGACCCGCAGCGAGGCCAACAGGGAGGTCTCACGGGCCCCAGACTCCTAGGCCTCTCCTCTCCGAGGTCCTGTCCTGCTAGCCAGTTGTGGTCTGTGTCCTGCTGCCTGCTCTGGGGGTCCGGGTTCGAGAGTCCGACTGCCCGGTGCCGGGGAGGGAGGGGGAGTCCCAGCACCTGGCTGCCTTTCTGCCGCTGCTCCAGGTCAGTGGCCATCCTGGTGTTCACAGTGCCGAGCGCTCACGACCCCTGACCGGAACCTGGACGTCCATTGCCGCGATGAGCACACGGAGGCGATACGTGCGTGTGGCCACACTCGGTGGGTGACCGCTGTTCTCATAGCGCCCCATCCGCCAGCCCCCCACTCCACGCACAACAGGGCACGTGGGTTTCTCCCTGCAGATGGGACCCTGTACGCCGTGGGTGGTTACGACAGCTCGTCACACCTGGCCACTGTGGAGAAGTATGAGCCCCAGGTTCGAAACACACCTCCGCACACCCCTTCCTGAGAGCTCACTGCCCCTTGGCCGTCCCAGAGGGCGGACGTCCTGTCTCCACGACACACAGGCACCTGCCTGGGAGCCGGGGTTTGCACGTGGAGGTGGAGGGAAGCTGGTGATGGGTCTGCCCCCTCCATCCCTCACACGCGCAGGTGAACGGCGTGGACGCCTGTAGCCTCCATGCTAAGTCGGCGCAGCTCTGCAGGCGTGGCCGTGCTCGAGGGGTCCTGTATGTGGCCGGCGGTAACGATGGCACCAGCTGCCTGAACTCTGTGGAGAGATACAGCCCCAAGGCGGGCTCCTGGGAGAGCGTGGCGCCATGAACATCCGAAGGTGCCTGCCTGATCCCTAAAAGTACCCCAGCTCCTCTGAGCGCCCCAGCTACCCTCCAAGTACCCCAGCTCCTCGGAGTAACCAGCTCCCTCAGAGTAACCAGCTCCGGAGTACCCCAGCTCCCTCCGAGTACCCAGCTCCCTCCGAGTACCCAGCTCCCTCCGAAAGTACCCCAGCTCCCTCAGAGTACCCCAGCTCCTTCCAAGTACCCCAGCTCTCTCCAAGTACCCCAGCTCCCTCGGAGTACCCAGCTCCTCGGAGTACCCCAGCTCCCTCGGAGTATCCCAGATCCCTCGGAATACCCCAGCTCCTTGGAGTAACCAGCTCCCTCGGAGTACCCCAGCTCCCTCGGAGTATCCCAGATCCCTTGGAATACCCCAGCTCCTTCGGAGTAACCAGCTCCCCTCGGAGTACCCCAGCTCCCTCGGAGTATCCCAGATCCCTCGGAATACCCCAGCTCCTTCCAGAGTAACCAGCTCCCTCGGAGTACCCAGCTCCCCGGAGTACCCCAGAACCTCAGAGTACCCCAGCTCCTTCCAAGTACCCCAGCTCCCTTGGGTAACTAGCTCCCTCGAGTAGCCCAGCTCCCTCGGAGTACCCCAGATCCTCGGAGTATCCCCAGATCCCTCGGAATACCCCAGCTCCTTCGAAGTAACCAGCTCCCTCGAGTACCCAGCTCCCTCGGAGTACCCCAGAACCTCAGAGTACCCCAGCTCCCTTCCAAGTACCCCAGCTCCCTTGTAGTAACTAGCTCCCTCGGAGTACCCCAGATCCCTCGAATACCCCAGCTCCTTCGGGTAACCAGCTCCCTTGGAGTAACCAGCTCCCTCGGAGTACCCCAGCTCCTTCCAAGTACCCCAGCTTTCTCCGAGTACCCCAGCTCCCTCGGGTACCCAGCTCCCTCGGAGTACCCCAGAACCTCAGAGTACCCCAGCTCCTTCCAAGTACCCCAGCTCCCTTGGAGTAACTAAGCTCCCTCGGAGTAGCCCAGCTCCCTCGGAGTACCCCAGATCCCTCGGAGTATCCCAGATCCTCGGAATACCCCAGCTCCTTCGGAGTAACCAGCTCCCTCGGTACCCCAGCTCCCTCGGAGTATCCCCAGATCCCTCGAATACCCCAGCTCCTTCCGGAGTAACCAGCTCCCTCGGAGTACCCAGCTCCTCGGAGTACCCCAGAACCTCAGAGTACCCCAGCTCCTTCCAAGTACCCCAGCTTTCTCCGAGTACCCCAGCTCCTCAGAGTACCCAGCTCCTCGGAGTACCCCAGAACCTCAGAGTACCCCAGCTCCTTCCAAGTACCCCAGCTCCTTGAGTACCCAGCTCCTCGGGTACCCCAGAACCTCAGAGTACCCCAGCTCCTTCCAAGTACCCCAGCTTTCTCCGAGTACCCCAGCTCCCTCAGAGTACCCAGCTCCTCGGAGTACCCCAGAACCTCAGAGTACCCCAGCTCCTTCCAAGTACCCCAGCTCCCTTGGAGTACCCAGCTCCCTCGGAGTACCCCAGAACCTCAGAGTACCCCAGCTCCCTTCCAATTACCCAGCTTTCTCCGAGTACCCCAGCTCCCTCAGAGTACCCAGCTCCCTCGGAGTACCCCAGAACCTCAGAGTACCCTAGCTCCCTTCCAAGTACCCCAGCTCCTTGGAGTAACTAGCTCCCTCGAGTAGCCCAGCTCCCTCGAGTACCCCAGATCCCTCGGAATACCCCAGCTCCTCCGGAGTAACCAGCTCCTCGGAGTACCCAGCTCCCTCGGAGTACCCCAGAACCTCAGAGTACCCTAGCTCCCTTCCAAGTACCCCAGCTCTCTCCGAGTACCCCAGCTCCCTCCGAGTACCCCAGCTCCCTCGGAATACACAAACTCCCTTGGAGTATCCCAGCTCCCTAGGAATACCCAAGCTCCCTCAGAGTAACCAGCACCCTCGGAATACCCCAGCTCCCTCAGAGTACCCAGCTCCTCGGAGTACCCCAGCTCCCTCAGAGTAACCAGATCCCTCGGTACCCCAGATCCCTCAGAGTACCCAGCTCCCTTGAGGTACCCCCAGCTCCCTCGAGTAACCAGCTCCCTCGGGTGCCCAGCTCCTCGGAGTACCCCAGAACCTCAGTACCCCAGCTCCCTTCCAAGTACCCCAGCTCCCTCGAGTACCCCAGCTCCCTCGGAATACACAAACTCCCTTGGAGTATCCCAGCTCCCTAGGAATACCCAAGCTCCCTCGGGTAACCAGCACCCTCGGAATACGCCCAGCTCCCTCGGAGTAGCCAGCCTCCCTCGGAGTAACCAGATCTCTCGGAGTACCCAGCTCCTCGGAGTAACCAGCTCCCTCGGAGTGCCCCAGCTCCTCGGAGTAACCAGCTCCCTCAGAGTAACCAGCTCCCTCGGGTAACCAGCTCCCTCGGAGTAACCAGCTCCCTCAGAGTAACCAGCTCCCTCAGAGTAACCAGCTCCCTTGGAGTACCCCAGCTCCCTCAGAGTAACCAGCTCCCTCGGAGTAACCCAGCTCCCTCGGGTAACCAGCTCCCTCGGAGTACCCCAGCTCCCTCAGAGTAACCAGCTCCCTCGAGTATCCCAGCTCCCTCGGAGTAACCAGCTCCCTTGGAGTACCCCAGCTCCTCGGAGTAACCAGCTCCCTCTGAGTAACCAGCTCCCTCGGAGTACCCCAGCTCCCTCGGGTAACCAGCTCCCTCGGAGTATCCCAGCTCCCTCGGAGTAACCAGCTCCCTCAGAGTACCCCAGCTCCCTCGGAGTAACCAGCTCCCTCGGAGTACCCCAGCTCCCTCGGGTAACCAGCTCCCTCGGAGTAACCAGTTCCCTCGGAGTAACCAGCTCCCTCGGAGTATCCCAGCTCCCTCGGGTAACCAGCTCCCTCAGAGTACCCCAGCTCCCTCGGAGTAACCAGCTCCCTCGGAGTACCCCAGCTCCCTCGGAGTAACCAGCTCCCTCGGGGTACCCAGCTCCCTCGGAGTAACCAGCTCCCTCGGGTACCCCAGCTCCCTCGGAGTAACCCAGCTCCCTCGGGTAACCAGCTCCCTCCGAGTACCCCAGCTCCCTTGGAGTAACCAGCTCCCTCAGAGTAATCAGCTCCCTCGGAGTACCCCAGCTCCCTCGGGGTAACCAGATCTCTCGGAGTACCCCAGCTCCCTCGGAGTAACCAGCTCCCTTGGGTACCCCAGCTCCCTCGGAGTAACCAGCTCCCTCGGAGTAACCAGCTCCCTTGGAGTAACCAGTTCCCTCAGAGTAACTAGCTCCCTCAGAGTAACCAGCTCCCCTCGGAGTAACCAGCTCCCTCGGGTAACCAGCTCCCCTCAAAGTAACCAGCTCCCTCGAGTACCCCAGTTCCCTCAGATTAACCAGCTCTCTCGGAGTAACCAGCTCCCTCGAGTAACCAGCTCCCTTGGAGTAACCAGCTCCCTCGGGGTAACCAGCTCCCTCAGAGTACCCCAGCTCCTCGGAGTACCCCAGCTCCCTCAGAGTACACCAGCTCCCTCGGAGTACCCTAGCTCCCTCAGAAACCAGCTCCTTCGGAGTACCCCAGCTCCCTTGGAGTACCCCAGCTCTCTCGGAGTACCCCAGCTCTCTCGGAGTACCCCAGATCCTTGGGTACCCCAGCTCCTTGGAGTACCCCAGCTCCCTCGGAGTACCCCAGTTCCTTCCAAGTACCCCAGCTTCCTCTGAATACCCCAGCTCCCTCGGGTACCCCAGCTCCCTCGGGTAACTAGCTCCCTTGGGTACCCAGCTCCCTCGGAGTACCTCAGCTCCCTCGAATACCCCAGCTCCTCGGAGTACCCCAGCTCTCTCGGAGCACCCAGCTCCCTCGGAGTACCCCAGCTCCTTGGGTACCCCAGCTCCCTCGGAGTACCCCAGCTCCTTGGAGTACCCTAGCTGCATCTCCAGACATGCGTTTGTCCCCATTCCTCACTCCTGAGGTGCTGTCCGCTCCTCCCACCCTGCTGTCCAGCTCTTCCTGAGGCCCTGCCCATTGTCCTGCTCCGCCCACTGTCCCGTAGGGTCCCTGTTCTCCCCAAGAGGCTCTGACCCCTGACCGGCCACCCTGCTGCTTCCAGGAGCACCCATGACCTGGTGGCCATGGACGGCTGGCTGTGCAGTGGGCGGCAACGACGGCAGCTCCAGCCTGAACTCCATTGAGAAGTACAACCCCAGGACCAATAAGTGGGTTGCCGCTTCCTGCATGTTCACGTCGCAGCAGCGTAGGCGTGGCCGTGCTGGAGCTGCTCAACTTCCCACCACCCTCCTCGCCCCACACTGTCCGTGTGCGTCCACCAGCCTCTGACCTTGCGCAGCCTCGGAGGCAGAGCCCACTGCCTCCCCCATGCCTTAAGCCCGCGGGAGAGCCCCGGGGCGTCCTGCACCGTCCGTCCATGTCTCTGCGTCCATTCCTTGGTGTTGTGTGTCCTTTATTTATTTACTCCTGTGATTGTTTGTCGTCCCTGGACGCTGAGGAACGTTGCAGCGCCCAGTCCTGCCCGGTCCTGCAGTCCCTCCAGAGGGTGTCTCGTGTCCTGGGAAGGGAGCTGCCCTCCAGGCCCAGCAACAAGGGGTCGCTGGGCAGCTGCCGGGCTGGCCTTGCCAGGGGCTCAGCCCTTCTTAGACCGGCAGATCTGGTGGGTGCCTAAGCAGGTGCAGGGTAGCCAGACAGGAATGGGGGTGGGGGGGCTTCTGAGCAGCCCAGCCTGCACTTCGCCCACCTCACCTCCCCCCGGGCAGGCACAGCCAGAGTCAACGTGAAGCGGCTTCCTCCTCCGGCCCACCTCTCCGGGGCCCTGCGCCAAGCCGGGCACCTACGCGTGCCCCAGCCACACAGCAATATGCACCGACTTGAACAATAAATGTGTTTGTTGGGCTATGGGGACTTGAGGCTGAGCATCCGTCTCCACCCCTTGGGGTCTTGTTGGGGCCTGGGCAGGGCATGGGAGGTGCAGGTTGGAGTCAGCTCGGCCAATAGCCCCTTGGGGAGGACAGTGAGAGCAGCCAGCCTAAGCCTGGCTCACACAGGCCCACCTGCGGGGCAGTGGCCTCCTCCCGGGCTCTGGCTGAGCCTGGGGAACACTGACCTGGTGGAGGTCGCCCCCTCCCTCCCCGCAGTGTCCCAGACCTGTCCGGCAGCTGGGAGCAGACAAGTCCTTTACAGCCGCTGGTGACTCAGGAGCAGCCATCAGAAACAGGATGTGTGCTCACTTGGGGCACCGGAAGGAGGCTGAGCCCCCAGCCTGAGCAGCCTCGGAGGCCTGGCCTGGCTGGGTGGAGGTGGCCTGTTGGGCAGAGTCAGGTAGGCCAGCCCCGCCCAGCTCCTCCTACATGCCAGAAGCACCCGGCACTGCCTCTGAGAGGAATACAGACCGTCTGCCGGCAGCCGGCACCTCCAGCCATGGGGAACAGCCAGTGCGTCCCTCAGGCCCCTCGGAGGCTCCGGTCCTCCTTCTCCAGGAAGTCCTCCCTGAAGGGAACCAGGTGAGGGCGTGGAAGGTGGGGGGGTGGGGCAGGGGCAGCTGCGACCTCGGTCATGGGACCCCTTCGACCTGCCCGGAGCCAGGCTGTAGCCCCTTCCCTTGTCCCCAGGGAGGACAGCGCCAGGAGGCTGGCTGGCCTGTTTGGCACCGAGGCCAGTCCCGACAGGGACACGGCGGCTGACAAGATCTTCTACTACATCCCGGGACGGTGAGCAGGTCCCTGCTGGTAGGGCCCCTGCGGGGCTGGCGGGCTGGGGTGTCCAATCTTTACTCAGCCTGGGGGCTCCCAGCGGCGAGGGTCAAGTCCAGATCGAGGTGAGGAAGTGGCTGCCCGCCCAGCGCATCAGCAGAAAGTCTGGAAGAGCGAAACTGCCCTGTACCTGAGTCAGGGCTTGAAAGAGCAGGGCGGGGCCAGGGTGGCGGGAGCCTGCTGCGGCCCGGGGGCCGTGCCCAGCACGCAGGGGCCTGGTGCGGGACAGGCAGGCGCCCGGGGACCTGAATCTGGGAGTTGACATCTCGGCACTGCGTGATCAGTTTTCGGTGGGCTCCAAGTCGGCCTCTCGCCTTCTCTGGGCCTCAGTTTCCCTCGTGTCCTCGGCACCTGCTCTCTCTCTCCAGCCTCTCCCTATGGTCCTCATCCCACCTCTGCCGCAGCAACAAGACCATGGCCCCCAACTACTCACAGCTGCCCTGCCCAGCTCTGGTGCGGCTTTGGGCTAGGGGCAGGCCGGCCGGGCCTGTTCCCACCTCTCTGAGGAGACCCAAGACCTGGCTGAAGTGCCCCAACTCCTTACCCAGCACTCTGGGAGAGAAGCGTTTGCGGCCGCCAGTGTTGGGTGGCAGAGCATCCACGCGGCACTATTGAGACCTTCCGGTCCACCTTCCCGTGGACTCCCAAGGCCGAGGCCCTCGGTCCACCTTCCGTGGACTCCCAAGGCCGAGGCCCTCCGGTCCACCTTCCGTGGACTCCCAAGGCCGAGGCCCTCCGGTCCACCTTCCTGTGGACTCCCAAGGCCGAGGCCGCTGCCTCCTCCCTCTACCCCAGACCCCAGTGGTCCCTGCAGGACTGACCCACTTCAGAAGTGGCTTCCTTAGGAGTGGCCAGTGCCCCTCTGTCTAGGCCCCAGGTGTGTGCTGCCGCATCTCAGACCCAGGGTCCGCTATCCAGCTCCAGCTTGCTGGGCCCCACGGAGCTGCTGACCCGCCTGTCAGAGAGCACCACGTGCAGGTCTGGGAGCTAGGCGAGTCAGGAGTGTTGCTGGCTGCCTCCTGTGCTGGTGAGGCCGGGCTGCGTCCAGGTCTTGGCCTACTTCACGGTCCTGTCTTGGCATCATTGCCCACATGGGTGTGGGTGCAGGAGGCCCCACCCAGAGGCAGGGGAAGCCTGGAGTCTGTCTGCTCACATTCCTGGACTTGCCTGGGAGGAAACAGCACCGCAGGCGGGAGACCCAGCCCCTCCCAGATCAGCCTGCTGTGGCCGACCTCGGCCGCCGTCACCACTGATGGGACCCCAGCACGTTGCAGGTCGAGTCCTGGACAGACGCTGGGCTGTGACTGGGCAAATGGACGCGTGCTGGCTTTGCTGCAGACGGACGGGCCGCGTGCTGGCTTTCCTGCAGAACAGATGGGCGCCGTGCTGGCTTTGCTGCAGACAGACGGACGCGTGCTGGCTTTGCTGCAGACGGACCGGACACGTGCTGGCTTTCCTGCAGACGGACGGGCGCGTGCTGGCTTTCCTGCAGACAGACGGGCCGCGTGCTGGCTTTGCTGCAGCCGGACGGACGCGGCGTGCTGGCTTTGCTGCAGACAGACGGACGCGTGCTGGCTTTGCTGCAGACGGACAGGGCTTCCACACCTCAGGCTCCCCAGAAAGCCATGTTGGAGCTCCACAGCCTGTGTCGGGCATGTCTGTGTCCAGTGCTGGGTCTAGCCTATTTCATACAGGACCAGGTGCCCGATGGGGACACTCTGAGTGTTGCCCCAGCATCCCCCTGGCCCCCAGTCTCAGAAGGTTGAGGAACTGACATCAGGGCAGGCAGCTTAGGAAGAGCCAAGGTTGAGGCTGGGTCTCCGTAAGGGGTGTGTGTGTGTGTGTGTGTGTGTGTGTGTGTGTGTGTGCTGGGTCTCCGTAAGGGGTGTGTGTGTGTGTGTGTGTGTGTGTGTGCTGGGTCTCCGTAAGGGTGTGTGTGTGTGTGTGTGTTTATGTGTGTGTGTGCGTGTGTGTGTATGTGTGTGCGTGTGTGTGTGTGTGTGTGCTGGGTCTCCGTAAGGGTGTGTGTGTGTGTGTGTGTGTGCTGGGTCTCCGTAAGGGGTGTGTGTGTGTGTGTGTGTGCTGGGTCTCCGTAAGGGGTGTGTGTGTGTGTGTGTGTGTGTGTGTGCTGGGTCTCCGTAAGGGGTGTGTGTGTGTGTGTGTGCTGGGTCTCTGTAAGGGGTGTGTGTGTGTGTGTGTGCTGGGTCTCCGTAATGTGTGTGTGTGTGTGTGTGTGTGCTGGGTCTCCGTAAGTGTGTGTGTGTGTGTGTGTGTGTGTGTGTGTGCTGGGTCTCTGTAAGGGGTGTATGTGTGTGTGTGTGTGTGCTGGGTCTCTGTAAGGTGTGTGTGTGTGTGTGTGGGTGTGTGTGGGTGTGTGTGGGTGTGTGGGTGTGCCTGTCTCATGCTTTCCAGGACGACACCAGGTGTGTGCAGGTTCTGGTCCCTGCGTGGCATGTTCTCACCTGCACATGTGGCTAGTGGGGTCCGCATCGGCCCCTCCCCTGAGTTTCATTGCCCTCAGGACATCCCAGGGCTGCAGAACCAGCAAGAAAATCTGGAGCAGCCATTCCTGAGCGTCTTCAAGAAAGGTCGGCGGAGGGTACCCGTGCGGAGTCTGGGCAAGGTTGTACACTATGCCAAGGTCCGGCTGCAGTTCCAGCACAGCCAGGTGGGGGCAGAAACATACAGGGGCCATCTGGGGAAGCTGCCCGTGACGTGGCCCAACCTACTTGCCCGGCTTTCCCAGGAAGCCAGTGACTGCTACCTGGAGCTCTTCCCCGCCCACCTGTACTTCCAGGCTGTGGGTTCCGAAGGCCTCACTTTCCAGGTGGGGCACCGGGGGAGCCTTGGGGGTGGGAGGGAGAAGCCAGCGGCTGGGGCCTCCAGACCTCTCCTCTGCCTCTGCCCTGCAGGGCCTGTACCCCTGATGGAGTTGAGCGTGTGTCCACTGGAGGGGTCCCGAGAGCCCGCCTTCCAGATCACAGGTGAGGTCCCAGGAGGACAAGGGAGGCCCAGGGACAGTGATGGGCCCCTGCGTGAGGGGAGCTTTCCGCCAATGGCCACACCGCAGTGGCCTGACGGGGTGGCAGGCAGAAGCCCCGTGTCCTGAGGGCCCTGTGCAGTGACCACCGTTCCCTCCAGGCTGGGCCTGTGATCTGGGCGAGCCCTCGAGGACATGGCCTGTGGGCGGCCAGCACAGCCTCTCTGCCTTCCCTGCAGGCCCCCTGCCTGCACCCCTGCTGGTGCTGTGTCCCAGCCACGCAGAGCTGAGCCGCTGGCTCTACCACCTGGAAAAGCAGATGGCGCTCGTGGGCGGGCTGCGGCGCTGCCACTCAGCACCCCCGCAGGTCAGTGCCGGGAACGCCCGCGCCCCCTCCCGGCCTCCTCCACCTGCCCCTGACCCCCTTTGCCAGGGCCCCCTGAGGACGAGCTCTCCTGGACTCTGCAGCGCAGGCCTCTCAGACTGCGGCCAGTGTCAGGACACCGTGCGGTGGGCAGTGCCATCTGTGCCTCCAGAGTAAAGCTGCAGCACCTGCCCGCCCAGGTAGGGAAGAGGGAGACACAGGGACACGAGACACGGGGCGGACACGAGGCATGGGAGGACACGGGACGTGGGACACGGGAGGTCATGGAACACGGGAGGACACGGGACGTGGGGAGGTACAGCACGTGGAGGACATGGTACAAAACAAAGGTATGGGAACTGTGAGGACACGGGTCACGGGAGGACCACGAGACACGGGAGGACACGGGCAATGGGAGGGACACGGGCAATGGGAGGACACAGGACACAAGAAGGACATGGGGACACAGGAAGATGGGGCATGGGAACAGAGGGCACGGGTGCGGGAGCCCTGGGACACGGAGCAAGCACATGGGTCGCGAGCCGCCATGGCCGCAGATCACACGGGAGGTGTTGGCAATAGAGGGCAGGACCCTGGTGCCAACTGTGAGCCTCCACTGCCCTCTGCCCCCAGGAGCAGTGTGACAGGCTCCTGCTTCTGTACCCGACCTCCCTGGCCATTTTCTCCGAAGAAGCCGATGGGCTTTGCTTCAAGGTGAGGTCGCGCTGCAGGCCTGCCCAGGTTGGAGACAGAGTCCCCTGGGACTCTCCCAGAGACTCCTGTGCTGGGCTGGGCCAGGGAAGCAGCTCAGGAGGAACCTGTCTGTCAGGCCTGCTGTGACAGACAAGCTGTCCCCTCCCATATGGCCACTGCCCTGGTCAGTGTGTTCTCAGTCCTGATGCAGGTAAGGTGCCTAGCTCGGAGCCGCCCTCCTGCACGGGAACTCTGTCTCCTGGAGGACCTCCCTAGGTGTCCCAGCTTGGAGGACCCTCCAACCCCGGTCCTGTCTCCCCTCCTATTCTGTCTCTTCAAGGATCCTCCCCAGTGTGGTCTCTAAGCCCCTATCCCTGGGTGCCCCGTCTCAGAGCCCCTGGCAGCCATCATGGGAGCGGTCTGGAACAGAATCACCAGAGGGTCTTCTCTGCTGCCCTGCCCCTGTCTGGGAGGCCACATCGCTCAGTGGGATCTTCCCAGCACAAAAGTGGCCTGTGCCTGTGCACACGTCAGTGTATATGCATGTGCCTGCGTGCCTCACGTACATCCATGGCATAAGCGCCCGGTGTGTCCATGTGTGAGGACGTGTATATGTGTGCTGTCATGTGTGTATGCATTCGTGTCTCTGCACATCCGTGGGTGTGAGCGCATGTACATGTGTGTGTCCATGGGTATGAGTGCATGTACATGTGTGTGTCCATAGGTGTGACTGCATGTGTACATGTGTGTGTCCATGGGGGGTGAGTGCATGTGTACATGTGTGTGTCCATGGGGGGTGAGTGCATGTGTACATGTGTGTGTCCATGGGGGGTGAGTGCATGTGTACATGTGTGTCCATGGGGGTGAATGCATGTGTACATGTGTGTGTCCATGGGGGTGAGTGCATGTGTACATGTGTGTTCCATGGGGGTGGCGCATGTGTACATGTGTGTGTCCATGGGGTGAGTGCATGTGTACATGTGTGTGTTCATAGGTGTGAGTGCATGTGTACATGCTATGTGTCCATGGGGGTGAGTGCATGTGTACATGTGTGTCCATGGGGGTGAATGCATGTGTACATGTGTGTGTCCATGGGGGTGAATGCATGTGTACATGTGTGTGTCCATAGGTGTGAGTGCATGTGTACATGTGTGTGTCCATGGGGGTGAATGCATGTGTACATGTGTGTGTCCATGGGGGTGAGTGCATGTGTTCATGTGTATCCATGGGTGTGAGTGCATGTGTACATGTGTGTGTCCATGGGGGTGAATGCATGTGTACATGTGTGTGTCCATGGGGGTGAGTGCATGTGTACATGTGTGTGTCCATGGAGGTGAGTGCATGTGTACATTGTGTGTCCATGGGGGTGAGCACATGTACATGTGTGTCCATGGAGGTGAGTGCATGTGTACATGTGTGTCCATGGGAGTGAGAGCATGTACATGTGTGTCCATGGGGTGAGTGCATGTGTACATGTGTGTCCATGGGGTGAGAGCATGTGTACATGTGTGTGTCCATGGAGGTGAGTGCATGTGTACATGTGTGTCCATGGGGTGAATGCATGTGTACATGTGTGTCCATGGGGTGAGTGCATGTGTACGTGTGTGTTCATGGGGGTGAGTGCATGTGTACATTTGTATCCATGGGGGTGAGTGCATGTGTACATAATGCGTGTACATGGGGTGAGTGCAATGTGTACGTGTATGTACACGGAATGAGTGTATGTGCACATGTATGCTGTCCATGGGGTGAGTGCATGTATACGCGTGTGTGTCCATGGTGTGAGTGCATGTGTACATGTATGTGCCCATGGGGGTGAGTGCATGTGTGCGTGTGTGTCCATGGTGTGAGTGCATATGTACATGTCTTTGGGTGTGAGTACATGTGTACATGTACCTGCCTGGGGCTGTGCACGGTGCACGCCGCTTTGCACCCTGTCAGTGTGTTTGTGTGTGCGCTGACTGTGCCCCGCGCTGAGCTGGTCTGCCTGCACTTGGCAGGGGAGCTGCCGCTCAGCGCCATCCACATCAACCTGGAGGAGAAGGAGAAGCAGATCCGCTCTTTCCTGATTGAAGGTGACCGTGGGGGCCTGGGCCAAGAGGAGACCTGGCTTCCCCCCTGGCTCTGTGGGGGTACGCGGGCGGTCCCTCCCGCGGGGTCTGCGTGCCGGGCCCCTCCCGTGGGGTCTTCGTTGCTGGCCCCCTCCGGCGGGGTCTGTGGGCCTCTCCCGCGGGGTCTGCGTGCCGGGCCCCCTCCGCGGGGTCTGCGTGCCGGGCCCTCCCGCGGGGTCTGTGTGCCGGGCCCCTCTCACGGGGTCTGTGTGCTAGGCCCCTCATCAACACCATCCGAGTGGTGTGTGCCAGCTACGAGGACTATAGCCGCTGGCTGCTGTGCCTGCAGGCTGTGACCGGCCCCCAGGGCTTCCCAGGGCTCCAGAGCACCACCCAGGTGAGGCCTGGCAGGCCGGGCAGTGGGCAGGCGTGGGTGGGCAGGTGGGCAGTGGGCAGTGGGCAGGCCTGGGTGGGCAGGTGGGCAGTGGGCAGGCCTGGGTGGGCAGCGGGCAGTGGGCAGGCGTGGGTGGGCAGGGTGTGAGGGTCCCTGTCCTGCTTATCATCGGCACTGACCCCCCTCCGGCTGCCCAGACTGGAGGCGGTGGCCGAGGGTCACTCTCCTCAGATGGACGGACCAGCTGGGACTCAGGGTGCCCAGCACCCGCGTCCAGCCACACAAGCCAGTCCCTCCCTGAGTCCGTGGTGGCGTTCCCTGTGAGCTGCCCTGCACAGGGTCTACCCGTGAGTACCACGTTCGGGCTGAGCACGGTTCTGAGGGGCAGAGGGGGCTCTGTTGAGTCCCCCCACCCTCAGGTTTGACTCCTGTGGGGCTCATTGCGGGGGCATCGGGTACCCTCCAGAGCAGTGCGGGAGAGGCTCTGGGGGAACCTTCTGGGAGTTCGGTCCCCCACAGGAGGGCGACGGCTCCAGCAGACACAAGTCGGAGTTGAGACGGGCGGCAGCGTGCGGTCACCCAGGAGCAAGGCCCGTGGAGAGAGGCCCCGCCCGGCCCCCTGCACCTGGACCTGACCAAGGTGGGCCCGGGCAGCCCTCGGGCCCTGCAGGCCTCACCCTGCCCCCCAGAGGCCCCGCATGGAGAGAGCCTCAGGGCCCTGTCCCTCCTGTCCTTTGTCCACAGCTGAGCCTGGAAGGCGGCCCTGAGGCCCCAGACCCCCTCTCTGGAGACCCCACACTCCCCACTGTACGCCGATCCCTACACTCCACCCGCCACCTGCCACCACAAGGTCACAGATGTTCGGGACCTAGACGAGGTCAGTCCCCGCCTAGGTGGCAGGAAGCTGCCAGAGCCCAGGCTGAGATCAGGACTCAGCCAGCCCTCCACTCACCTAGTGTGGCTGTGCTGAGGGGCCCAGGGCGCGGGCTCAGTCCTGTGTTCTCCTGGCAGTTCCTCAGTGCCATGCAGAGCTCGCAGAGATCTGAGCCCATGAGCTCATTCCCTCGGTCCCCGTGTCTGTACCCGTGTCGGACCCCAGCTGTGGACTCTCCAAGAAGGGGACCCTGGCCTCCCGAGCCTCCCCACGGCGCCGGGGCGGACCCCACCACCTCCAGACTCCCCACGGCTTGTGAGTTGGAGCCCATTCATGCCCTGACTCCGGCATGTGTGGCCCGGACTGGGGGCAGGAGATGTGGGAATGGGAGTGCAGGGCGAGAGGAGGCGGGAGGGAGTTGCTGCCCCCACCGCCCCCTAAGGCTGCTGGTCAAACCCCCAGGTCTCCCCTGCCAAGGAAGTTCCGCCTCTGCCCGCGCCTCCCCCACAGGTGAGTGAGCTCTCTCTGGGGGCCTGGCTGCTGCTCCCACCGGCTTATGCTTCTCTGCCCTCACCCCACAGATGGCCGAGCCCCCAGGAGCTACGACAACCTCTGGGACAAGGCTCCGTCCCCCTGCCGGCAGCGGTGGCCGCGCTTCAGTGTGCCTGAGACCGAGGGGGACCCTTGCACTGGATCTGAGCCCCCAGCCCCACCGGGGCTGGCACAGGTGTGGCGCCTGCACCCCGTCCAGTGCAGTCAGGAGCCCTGGGTTCCGGAGGCCCAGGACTCAGGAGGGGCGTCACCCTGAGGCCACCCAGGCCATGTGACCTCAGCGGAACTGAGGATCCAGACTAGAGACTCTCGAGAAGGAATGGGGTCCTGGCACCTGGGGCTTCCCCTGGGAGTGGGCCCAGCACAGATGAAGGGCAGGAAGTCAGGTGTCACGGGCAGCGGGCGTCTCAGCAAGTTGGTGCGGCGGAGACAGACTCAAGAACTAAAGAAGTCGCAGCCAAGGTTTATTGATGGTGTGTGTTCACTGCGTGCTTGGGACCAGGAGCCTGAACGCCGCCCCGTGCTCAGCTCCAGTCCCGACCCAGCCCGTCTGGTTCTGCCTGGCACCTCACTCCGCTCTCCCGAGGAGGGCCTGGGCACTCGGTCCCACAGACCTCACCTGCAGGGTTCGGAGCCGTACCCAGCCCCCGTATCACTCAGAGGGGGCCCCTGACCTCCCGGCCCACCCCTTCCCTCAGCCCTGGTCCAGGCTGGGGCCTCTGCTCTCCGACATCCCTCTTCCCCTTCTCCCCAGCTAGCCAGATAAACCACACACAAGCAGCTCCTGGAGAAGGTGCATCCATCCCCCCACGGCTGCTAGTCAGCCTCCCACCAGCACCTGCTCTGCACCTACCGGCAGACTCTCGCCTTCCCCTTCCTCGCTGTGCTGTGCAGACTCGGCCTCTGTCTGAGCCGCTGTCTGAAGCGCAAGTGGGCCCAAGGCAGCCAGCAAGACCCTGGCTCCGCCCAAGACGCTGCAGGGTGAAAGGTCAGGGGCGGGCGGAGGAGCACCAGCCTTGTCCCGCGCTCCGGTGGCTGATCCTTCGTCCCGCATCGTCCTGGACTGGACAAGAAGCATCCTAGGACTCGGGGCTGGGGCTCCTGCTGCGGCCGGGGCTGCGGTGCCTCCGCCCCACGTGCCGGCGGAAGCGGATGGCCGAGACGGTGCCGATGTTGGCCAGCAGGACTGCGGGAAAGTCACGAGGGCTCCTGAGCTCCGGCTGCCAGACTGCCATCAGGCTGGGCAGCAGGTGGTGCCGAGGGAGGGGGGGAGTGGCATGTCCAGGGAGAAGTGCCCTCACGCCTGCTGTGGCCCGGGGCGTGGGGTGAGGCTAGACGCTGCCCTCTACGGGCTGCAGGGCGCCTGCACCTCTCTGGGGCGCGTTTCCAGGCCACTCAGGAGCCCACCCTGTCCTAGCCCCCAGGGGCCCACCTGCACCTCTCTAGGGCGCGTTTCCAGGCCACTCAGGAGCCCACCCGTGTCCTAGCCCCCCCCAGGGGCCCACCTGCACCTCTCTGGGGCGTTTCCAGGCCACTCAGGGCCCACCCCTGTCCTAGCCCCCCAGGGGTCCACCTGCACCTCTCTGGGGCGCGTTTCCAGGCCACTCAGGAGCCCACCCTGTCCTAGCCCCCCAGGGCCCACCTGCACCTCTCTGGGGGCGTTTCCAGGCCACTCAGGAGCCCACCCCTGTCCTAGCCCCCCCAGGGGCCCACCTGCACCTCTCTGGGGCGCGTTTCCAGGCCACTCAGGCCCACCCCTGTCCTAGCCCCCAGGGGCTAACCTGTTTTCCAGGCGTCAGGAGTGTGCAGATCTGATGTCCTCACGGCCCAGGATGCGAAGGCAACAAACACCAGGCACATGTCTTTCTGGCTGAAGTTAAAGGCAGTGGGAGGACCCCTGGGCTCCCTAGAAAGAGAAGCGACGTGTAGAGCTCCAGCTGCATTTGCGCCTGCCTGGGACTGCCTGAGCCCAAGCCCTCTGCTGGGCCCCCGTAGGGCACATGGTCTCTGGGCCACTGTTGCCGGGTTATAAACATCTGAGTGGGGCCTGTGATAAGGGCCCTGCATGCCCCGCCGATGGGGCGGGGGCTTCCCCCCACGCCGTCCTGCGGGGGCTGCGGACATCTGACTAAGCACAGGGCAACAGTCAGTGCGGATTCAGGTCCTTGAGGGGCCACACCTGCCTGTGTCGGAATGAGCGGAGCCCTCCCTCCTCCCTCCTCCCCTCCCTCCTCCCTCCCTCCCTTCTGCCCTCCTCCCTTCCCTCCTCCCTCCTCCCTTCCCTTCTCTCTCCCTCCCTTCTTTCTTTACCCTTACCTCCTCCCTCCCTCCCTTCTGCCCTCCTCCTTCCCTTCTCCCTCCCTTCTTCCCTCCTCCTTCCCTCTTACCTCCCTCCTTCTCTCTCCTCTCTTCTTCCTTCCTCCTCCCTCCCCCCCTTCTGCCCTCCTCCCTTCCCTCCTCCCTCCTCTCCTCCCTCCTCCCTCCCTTCTTTCTCCTCCCTTTCCTTCTCTCTCTTCTTCCCTCCTCCCTTCCCTCCTCCCTCCCTCCCTTCTGCCCTCCTCCCTTCCCTCCTCCCTCCCTCCCTTCTGCCCTCCTCCCTTCCCTCCTCCCTCCCTCCCATCTTCCTCCCTCCCTCCCTTCCCTTCCCTTCCTCCTCCCTTTCTTCCCTCCTTTTCTATGTTTCTTTTTTTTTTTTTGCTTTTTGGGTCATACCCAACAATGCTCAGGGTTACTCCTGGCTCTGTGCTCAGGAATCACTCCTGGCACTGCATGGGGACCATATGGGATGCCAAGGATCGAACCCGGGTCGGCTGCATGCAAGGCAAACACCCTACCCGCTGGACTATCACTCCGGCCCCTCTTCCCTCCTTTTCTCCATCCCTTCCCTCCTCCATTCCTCCCTCTCTGCTCCTCCCCCGCTCCCACTGTCCTTCCTCCCCACCCCCTGCCCTCCGCTAGCCCTCCTGGCGCGTGCAGGACACAGTGTGTCCTCAGGTTCTGGCCAGACACCGGCCCAGGCAGCACCTACCTGTTTGTCTGAGCGCCAGCTGGAGCTGCTCGGTGGCAGCAGCTCGGGGCTCCCTGGGAGCGGCTGGGCTCCACCGGGACAGCACCTTGGCAGGTGGCTGCAGCTGGAGGCCGGCCGGCCCCAGGGTGCTCCTTGGCTGAGTCTCTCCGAGGAAGTGCTCATAGGCCTCGGGAATAGTGATGAGGGCAGGCTCCTCCGCGGGGAGCGAGAGGCGGGTGTGGGCTCCTGCGTGGGTGCCGGGCCCACGCGCACCCCTCTGGGCCCGCCCTCTGGGCCCGGCTGTCTCTGAAGAAGAACTCACACATATCCGGCCACTGCGCTTCAGTGGGGCTCTCCGCGGCCTCCTCCTCCTCCTCCTCCTCCTCAATGGTGTCACAGAAAAAGAACTCGTAGGCTTCAGGGAGGGTCACGGCAAAGGAACCCCGGGCCCCAGACCCCGCCGAGGCCGAGGGGGCAGGGGCGGAAGGTGCTTAAGTATCCGAGGCTGGCGGGGCCGAGGCCCCACGGCCACAGCATCCCAGGCCCCAGGCCCCCCCAGGCCCCGGGCCCTGTCCTGAGGGCTGAGGGCCAGGCTGTGGCTGCTGAGGGGGACACCAAGTTGCCCCCGAGCAGGGCTCCTCCGGGGCAGGGAGCTGGCACGGAGAATCGCACTTTCTTCCTCTTAGGGGCTGGGGAGGGGCCAGCGGGTGTATCCTCTGGGTGGTGTCCAGGGGTGCCTCCGGGACTTTCTCGGGGCCACCCTGAAGCCACGACAGGGCTCAGGCCCAGCTCATCCGTGGGGGCAGCGCGCCACGCACGGCGCAGAAGGCCTGCTCTGGGGAGCAGAGGCAGGTGTGGGCAAGCCCGCAGCAGGCTGAGCTGAAGGTGGTGCAGTCTTGGAGGCAAAGGCGGATGAGTCCATCCCTGCCTCCGCCACTGGGCTGAGTGTGCATGGGTGTGTATCCAGTCTAGGCTCAGACGCAGGTGTAGACAGAGGCGTGTTGGGCTGAGATTTGGAGCTGGGTGTGAGAACAAGTGCATTGGGCTGAGGCTTGAAAACGGGTGTAGACAGAGGCGAGTCCAGCTGAGGCTTGGAGGCGGGTGTAGACAGAGGCGAGTCCAGCTGAGGCTTGGAGGTGGGTATAGACAGAGGCGAGTCCAGCTGAGGCTTGGAGGCGGGTGTAGACAGAGGCGAGTCCAGCTGAGGCTTGGAGGCGGGTGTAGACAGAGGCAAGTCCAGCTGAGGCTTGGAGGCGGGTGTAGACAGAGGCGAGTCCAGCTGAGGCTTGGAGGCGGGTGTAGACAGAGGCGAGTCCAGCTGAGGCTTGGAGGCGGGTGTAGACAGAGGCGAGTCCAGCTGAGGCTTGGAGGCGGGTGTAGACAGAGGCGAGTCCAGCTGAGGCTTGGAGGCGGGTGTAGACAGAGGCAAGTCCAGCTGAGGCTTGGAGGCGGGTGTAGACATAGGTGAGTCCAGCTGAGGCTTGGAGGCGGGTGTAGACAGAGGCGAGTCCAGCTGAGGCTTGGAGGCAGGTGTAGACATAGGTGAGTCCAGCTGAGGCTTGGAGGCGGGTGTAGACAGAGGCGAGTCCAGCTGAGGCTTGGAGGCAGGTGTAGACATAGGTGAGTCCAGCTGAGGCTTGGAGGCGGGTGTAGACAGAGGTGTGCTGAGCTGAGGCTTGGAGGCGGGTGTAGACAGAGGTGTGCTAAGCTGAGGCTTGGAGGCGGGTGTAGACAGAGGCGAGTCCAGCTGAGGCTTGGAGGCAAGTGTAGACAGAGGTGAGTCCAGCTGAGGCTTGGAGGTGGGTGTAGACAGAGGCGAGTCCAGCTGAGGCTTGGAGGCGGGTATAGACAGAGGTATGTCGGGTTGAATGTTGGAGGAGGTTGTAGACAGAGGTGAGTCCAGCTGAGGCTTGGAGTCGGGTGTAGACAGAGGCAAGTCCAGCTGAGGCTTGGAGGCAGGTGTAGACAGAGGCGAGTCCAGCTGAGGCTTGGAGGTGGGTGTAGACAGAGGCGAGTCCAGCTGAGGCTTGGAGGTGGGTGTAGACAGAGGTGAGTCCAGCTGAGGCTTGGAGGTGGGTGTAGACAGAGGCGAGTCCAGCTGAGGCTTGGAGGTGGGTGTAGACAGAGGTGAGTCCAGCTGAGGCTTGGAGTCGGGTGTAGACAGAGGCGAGTCCAGCTGAGGCTTGGAGGCAGGTGTAGACAGAGGTGAGTCCAGCTGAGGCTTGGAGGTGGGTGTAGACAGAGGTGAGTCCAGCTGAGGCTTGGAGGTGGGTGTAGACAGAGGTGAGTCCAGCTGAGGCTTGGAGGTGGGTGTAGACAGAGGCGAGTCCAGCTGAGGCTTGGAGGCGGGTATAGACAGAGGTATGTCAGGTTGAATGTTGGAGGAGGTTGTAGACATAGGTGAGTCCAGCTGAGGCTTGGAGTCGGGTGTAGACAGAGGCGAAGTTCAGCTGAGGCTTGAGTCGGGTGTAGACAGAGGTGAGTCCAGCTGAGGCTTGGAGGCAGGTGTAGACAGAGGCGAGTCCAGCTGAGGCTTAGAGGCAGGTGTAGACAGAGGCGAGTCCAGCTGAGGCTTGGAGGCGGGTATAGACAGAGGTGTGTCAGGTTGAATGTTGGAGGAGGGTGTAGACAGAGGCGAGTCCAGCTGAGGCTTGGAGGCAGGTGTAGACAGAGGCGAGTCCAGCTGAGGCTTGGAGGCGGGTGTAGACAGAGGCGAGTCCAGCTGAGGCTTGGAGGCGGGTGTAGACAGAGGCGGAGTCCAGCTGAGGCTTGGAGGCGGGTGTAGACAGAGGCGTGCCTGACTTAGCGACCGAGCTATCCGCGAGTCCCTTTGCACGTAGCGAGTCCCAGAGGTCAGTCTGAGCCCGTCTTGACCTTGCTGGTTCGCAGAAGCAGATGTAGACAGATCCAAACCCTGTGTGGCCGCCTGCTCAGGGCGCCCTGCAGAGTCTTGCTGTGACTCTTCCTGCCTGGTGCCTAAGGCGAAGGGACCCTCCCCATGGGGCCCCTGGGCCCCTAGGCCTGGAGCCGGCCCCCCAGGGGTGAGGCGGGCTGCGTGGGCGGGGCCTGGGGTGCGGGCGACCCCCCCAGCCTTGGCGCCTGCAGAGCGCCTCTTCTTCCGGCTGGGACTGCGCGGTCGGGGCTCCGGGACTGCTGGGGGGTCCTTGGGGCGGCACTACGGGCGGGGGCCTCCGAGCTTCGAGAAGTCTCTTCGGGGGCTGCGGGCGGGGTCCCGGGGCTGGCCCCTGCAGGAGACGCTGCATTTCGGCTCTGGAAGACCCGAGGAAGGATGAGCTCTGTCCAGAGCCGGGGACCGGCCAAACTTCCGACTGTGTGGACGTGCTCAGCGTCTGCTGACTGGACCCCAGGGCCAGGCCAGGCCCGCGCCAAGACCTGCTGACCAGCTGTCGGGTGACCGCCCTGTCCTCTTCCTCGAAGCCGGCCAGCCCCTGCCCCCAGGAGCAGACTGGCCCTTGAGGTGGGTGGGGCCCCGGGGACTGCTGCCACTGCTGTCCCCTTGGTCAATGTCACTGGACAGGAGCTCGTCCCCAGAGGCTAGGCTGGCCTGCAGGAGGTCACACTCCTCGGCCGTGGCCGAGAACTCAGCCCAGTCCTGCTCGCTCAGCTGGACGCTGTACTGGAAGTTCTCCATTCCCGTCAGCACAGGCTCTCGGGGGTACCAGGGGGCTTTCACAGGCCTGGCACGCGTGGCCCACAGCCCAGCTGCCCTCCGGGGCAGCTCCCACCTTCTGGGCTCCAGGCCAGCTCTGCATCTTGGCCCTGGAAGGAAGCCGGAGGGAGCCGGAGGGCGTTGCCTTCAGCCCTCTCTACCCCACCACAGGCAGTTGCTGTGTCCAGGGGCCTGAAGGGCAGCTTTACAGAGCCAGTGGCCACCTCCTGAAATGAGACGCGGCTGCAGCTCAGTGAAGCTTCCCAAGGCCAGGCCAGCACAGCCTGTGCTCCCAGTGACCTCCGCCCTGCCCCAGTCCCTCTGGCTGGCCCTCACAGAGCTCACTGGGGCCAGAGTCAGCTCTGGCCTGGCCCATCGCCCCTGTTGGCCATGGGGAAGGGCCACAGTGACCAGCAGGTGACCAGTCTTGGGTGTGACCCTGTCAGCTGGGCTTCTTTCGGGGTCACCAAGGTCAGAGGCTGCACAGAGGTCGTCTAGCCCTGCCAAGGCCTGACCAGCAGCGACAGAGCGGAGGTGAGTTTCTCATCTCCTGCAGACATTGTCCACCTCAGGGCCCCGTCCTAGGCCTGCCCAGCTGCCCCGTCTCGGTGAGACCAGAGCCCTAGTGGCGCTTGCTCCCCACCCATGGCAGGGCCCCGCAGTCTTTGGTCCACTCCACTGGGCAGACCACCCCTAAGACAAGAACCCTGAGCACAGAGCACCGTGTCCCTGACCACTGAACTTGGCCCTAATTTCTGGTTCCCAGGAGCCCTGTGGGGTGGCCTATCTCAGGGGGTCCTCAGGGTGGGAGAGAGGGGCTCAGGGCATCCTACCTGGGACCCTGTGGCCAGCTGGGCAGCAGTACTGAGTGTCCGAGCAGCCTGTCCCAGAACGGCATGGTGCTGGGCTCCCCACAGAAGGCTCCGCCCACTGCCCAAAATATACCCTTGGTCACATGTCCCCTGCCAGCACCAGTGGCCAGGCCACAAATAGATGGCCTTTGAGGGGCCCCAGTGAGGCCAGTCTCCTGGCAGGTCAGAGGCTGCAGAGAGCCCCAGCAGCGGCACACGGGTCCTTTGCTCCTGGACAGCCTCTTGGCTCTCGCGTCCCTGAGTTGCTGCCCACTACCACACCGTGGGCCCCACCGCCGCAGGTCCGTGTGGGACCAAGGACTCTAGCCAGAGCTGAGGCGAGCAAAGGGAACTGCAGAGATGAGGCTCTAGAGCTCGGCGAACTCCTTCAGAGGTGGCCTGCTGCTGACCTGTTCTCACCCCAAGGGACTCACTGCCTGTGGCTGGCAGCACTGCCGGGAAGAAGGTGGGAGGGGTCCCCAGGAGGAGCCCCCAGGGCCTGGGGTGGGAGAGCGTGGGCCATTGCCCCAGGTCTGCCGAGCTCAGGACCCCCCGGCAGGGCCTGGGAGGGGTTGGCACCGCAGTCTTCCCGGCAGGGAGAGGGTCTGTGTGGTCACCAGGTGACCCAGCTGGGCACAGGGGAGGGGGCAAACAGCATGTGCATGAGGGGGGCCCGGCAGTGGCGGGGTGGGAGAAGGACGGGCCCAGGGCACTCAGAGCAGGCACCTGAACGGATTCTGTCCCGGTGCCATGCGCCCCAGTATCGCCAGCTGTGACCCCGGACCCGGGCATTGCCAGGCTCCGACTCTTGGGCCCAGACTCTGCACATCTGCCCTGAGCTGCCCAGGCTGGCTGAGAATAACCGGATCTGGCCTTGGGTTCCCTGAGAAATGCCCGAAGCCCACCCACCCCACCGCTGGAGCAGAGAGACATTGCCGAGGGCCCGGCGCAGTCAGGCAAGAGTGAGGAACCGTCAGCAGTCACATGCCTTTGGGCAGACTGCGGCCCCGGTGTCTCAGAGCGCAGCTCAGGTGACTTGTGACTGATTCTGCGTGACGGAATGTGTGTGTGACAGCGCGCATGGCCACATTAGTGGCGCCAGTGCCCGTGTCCAGTAATTGCCTTTCTCATCCCACAGACGCTCTCAATGGCGTCTTTTCTCATCACACAGTTGGTTCCCTACGGACACCAATGCGTGAAGTTGGCCCCACACAAGAAGCTCAGAGCCCAGTGGGGATCTCCAATTCAACTCAGGACGGGATTGGCTGGAGGGACTGTGCCAATCACCAGGTGCTGCCGAAAGGCGTGGCCGGAAAGAGGATTGCAGCCCCCCATCTCTACTACCTTGCTGGAGCAGTTTGCTGAACTACTGGAAGCTTCCGGTGGGGCCCAGCCAGAGGGCGGCTGACGCCTTCCCTTGCCTTCCTGCCTCCAGGTGGTCTCTGGCTCCTTCAGTGCCCCCAGACCAGGGCCCGCAGCCCAGACAGCCTTCTCCCTCTCAGAGTGGGAGTGGGCTGGAACTCCAGGGCCCCTAGTCTCTGTGGGGGCCAGCCCCACCCCGGAGCCCACACGGAGTGCATAGGCTAAAGAAAAGGTGTCCCCGCTCTTCTCGCTCAGGGATTCACAGGCTGGAGTCCCGCACCAGGACAGAGATACGCCAGGACAAGGGGTGCATCTCCTGTGGTAACACTCTTACATGAAGGAAGGGTCAGACCATGTTCCATGGGCCTCGCCAGCCGGTCCCACACGGATTCCGACTGCTTCTGGTTTGCAGCTATTACGAACAGTGATGCTCTGAACATGCTGTACTCTTTCTTCCTGCTGCCTTTGCTTTTAACTGTTTCTTTTTCCTCTTCACACCTGGTGGTGTTCAGGGCTTACCCGGCTCTGAGCTCAGGGATCATTCCTACCAGGGCTTACGGACCCTGTGGGGTTCTGGGGATTGAGCCTGGGTTGGCCGCAGACAAGGCAAGCACCTTTCCATCTACTATCTCCCAAGCCCTTTTATTTTTCCTGTTCTCAGTGCCAGGGACTCACACATGTGAGGCAAGTGCTCTACCACTGAGCTATAACCTGGCCTTAGAATTTCTTCTAGGAGCCCTAAATAGGTGGTCACAGAGGGCCCCTGAGCCAGAGGCTCACTCAGCTTTAGGAGATACTCCCCAGCTGTTCCCTTTAGGGGAACAACTTTAGTGCTGTTTTGCTGTCTCTGACTATCACTATTACCCTAAGAAGGAGTGTAAGGCAAAGGGCCAAGGGGATGAGACTGCAGTTCCCATAGTAGCCACCAGAGGGCATAGAGATGCCAGGATGCCAGGAGAGAGGCAGGCTCTGGTCCCCAAACCCGGCAGAGCAGTTTTCAATAGCGGCTGGTACCTTGCTATCTCAAGAGCTCTACCCAGATTGTGGGCTTTTGGCTTTCAATTGTCAAATCACAGCACTGAGGTAAAATTCACACACAGTGGGGCCGGAGCAATAGCCCAGCGGGTAGGGCATTTGCCTTGCACGCGGCCGGCCCTCTGTGGGCCTGGGTTCGATCCCGGCATCCCATATGGTCCCCTGAGCACCGCCAGGAGTAATTCCTGAGCGCAGAGCCAGGAGTAACCCCTGAGCGTCGCCAGGTGTGACCCAAAAAAGCAAAAAAAAAAAAATTCATACACAGTAAGCTGAACATATTCAAAGTATACATTTGTTAAGTTTTCATCTGCATGCAGAGCTAGGAAGCTAGAGTGGACCTCCCTGCCACCCTAACAACTCCCATAACCCTCGAGAACACCCTCCTCCCTTCCTCCCAAGACACCCACCAAGTCAGTAAAGTAGCTTCTGTCACTACTGCTGGCTGGTTTGTCTAGAACCGTGAGTGGGGTCAAGCAGTCTGGGCTGGGCTGTACAAAACAGTCTGGCTGAATTATTTTATTTATTTATGTATAAATAAATAGATCTATCTATCTATCTATCTATCTATCTATCTATCTATCTATCTATCTATCTATCTACCTATCTATCTATCTATCTATCGCATCCTATCTGGCAATGCTCAGGGTTACTCCTGGCTCTGCACGTAGAAAGCACTCCCTCAGGGGACATATGGGATGTCAAGGACCAAACCCGGTCAGCCACGTGCAAGGCTACCGGCTATGCTATCGCTCCGGCCCTGGCTAAATTATTTATTTATTAATTTTGCTTTTTGGGTCACACCTGGCGACGCTCAGGGGTTACTCCTGGCTCTGCACTCAGGAATCATTCCTGGCAGTGCTCGGGGGACCACATGGGATGCCAGGAATCGAACCTGGGCCGGCACAGGCTGGCCGCGTGCAAACACCCTACCTGCTGGACCATCACTCCGCCCCCTTAGGGCTCTTTGGAGGCAGCATCTCCACTTTGGGAAACCCCAGGAACAAAAGCCAAACATGGAGCATTCATTCCACTGTTGGCTGTCCCAGGCTGTTCCATCTGGTGGCGGACATCTGGGCTTCATTAAGCTTGAGGTTACCCCTAAGTACTGTCACGATGCCTGCTTTTGCTTAAGTCTTCATGTGTACGTTGCTTCTATTTCTGGGAGACACTCAGGAGGGCACAGAGGCTACATGGTGGGTGAACAGTTAACCTTAAGAAAGGGCCGGGGGTTTCTCCAACGCAGTTATGAACAGTTAACCTGAAGAAAGGGCCGGGGTTTCTCCAACGCAGTTATGATCTTCCATCCCACTAGTGTGTGACATTCCGGTTGCTCTAGAGCCCTGCCACTGGGCACTCATCAGTCGTTCGTATTTAGTCTCTCTGCTGTCACTGTGCTTTCAATTTTCTTTCTCCTTTTTTTCGGTCTCACTTAGCCATGCTCAGGGATCACTCCTGGTTATGTGCACAGGAATCACTCCTGGTGGTGCTGAGGGGAACACATGGCGGGGCTGGGGTCAAACCCGAGCAGCCGTGAGCAAGGCAAGCACTCTACCTGCTGTACATCACTCTGGCCCTATTATTGCCTTAAAAAGCCAGTTCCAAGAGCGGTCTTGATTGGTTGCAATAGCAGCGAGGAGGGAACTTAACAGCTCCAGCTTCTGGGGTGACCAGGGCACTGCTTCTGATGCTATTTGCTTTTGGTTTGATTTTCTGAGCACCTGGTGATGCTCAGGGCTCCTCCTGGCTCCGCACTCAGAGATCATTCTGGCAGGCTCGGGGACCATATGGAGTCCTGGGATGGATCAGGTTGGCTGTGAGCAAGGCAAACTGTACCTCTCTCCAACCCCTACTTATTTTTAACTGTAAAATAAACGTAAGTCTTCATCTTATTTACTATTTTTTTTTCTTTTTGGGTCACACCGGTGATGCTCAGGGGTTCCTCCTGGCTCTGCATTCCTGGCGGTGCTCGGGGGACCATATGGGATGCTGGGGATCGAACCTGGGCCAGCATGGGCCGGCGTGCAAGGCAAACTCCCTACCCGCTGGGCTATCGCTCTGGCCCATCATCTTATTTACTATTGACTAGCACACGGACCTGGTCCAACAACTCGGTTTTTTTTTTTTGTTGTTGTTGCTTTTTTGGTCACACCGGGAGATGTTCAGGGTTACTCCTGGCTCTCCACTCAGGAATTACTTCTGGCGGTGCTCAGGGGACCATATGGGATGCTGAGGATCGAACCCGGGTTGGCAGCGTGCAAGGCAAACGCCTACCCGCTGTGCTATTGCTCCGGCCCCTGGGTTGTGTTTTCTAGTCTTTTTCTGGTTTTGGTGCTGCTCCTAGTTGTGCTCAGGGATCACTCCGACAGGGCTCAAGGGACCATATGGCATGCTGAGAATTGAACCTGGAAATTGAGCCGGGTCTGCTGCATGCAAGGTAAGCACGCTGTCTGCTGAACTAGCACCCGGTCCCTGACGCAACAGCGTAAAGCAACCAGCAGCTTTTTTTTTTTTTGGGGGTCACACCCGGCAATGCTCAAGGGTTCCTCCTGGCTCTCAGGAATTACTCCTGGGGGTGCTCAGGGACCCTATGGGATGCCGAACCCAGATCCGACAGTGTGCAAAGCAAACGCCTCCCTGCTGTCCCTGCTGTGCTGTCGCTCCGGGGCCCCCGCCAGCAGCTTTCTCTCAGTTCTGAGAACAGCCATGGGCTGGGCGGGCTGGTGACTCTGGGTCCTCCTGAGAGGCTGCAGGTGTCTGTGCCCATCTGTACCGCCGTGCCTGCGGCTTCTCTGCAGCCAGGAGCAAGAGAAGTCGCAACTTGAGTCCCTGGAACCTGGCCTCCTCAGAGCCTCTGTGGGGCAGATGTGACAGACCCCAGGCTGAGGGCCCGAGGGCTACACCCCTGTCCTGAGTGTCCAGGCGTCCATGTCCTCTGCAGGTGACTTCTCAGCACGAAAACCCATTCTTTCTCCAGATTCCAACACCCCTGATTTTCTGCTCTCGAAGTCCTGGGCCGACACAGGACAGACAGGCCGTGTGTAAGAATCCAGCAGACATTTATTGATTCTGCTCCTTTACTGGAGCAGGCTTGGAAAGAGACCACAGACGAGATGCTGCCCGGCTGAGGGGAGACAGTGGGAGGCAGCCCCAGCGTCACCCCCACACAGGAGAAAGGGGCTCCATCTATTATTCAGAAGGGTCTGTGCAGCAAAAGCCAAGATAAAGATGAGGAGGGGCTGGAGCCATAGCAGCGGGGAGGGTGTCGACCTTGCACACGGCCGACGCTGGTTCGATCCTCGGCATCCCGTATGGTCCCTCAAGCACTGCCAGGAGTAATTCCTGAGCAGAGGGGCCGGAACGATAGCCCAGCGGGTAGGGCGTTTGCCTTGCACGCGGCCGGCCTGTGCCGGCCCGGGTTCGATCCGGCATCCCATATGGTCCCCCCGAGCACCGCCAGGAGTAATTCCTGAGTGCAGAGCCAGGAGGAACCCCTGAGCATTGCCGGGTGTGACCCAAAAAGCCAAAAAAAAAAAATTCCTGAGCAGAGCCAGGAGGAACCACTGAGCGTCCCGGGTGTGACCCAAAAGAGAAACCAAAAAAAATAGTTGAGGAAGGGAATCAGAATGGTCCAGAGCCCAACACAGCTGGGGGAGAGGTTAGAAGGGTAGCGAGAAGGAAGAGACCCTCAGTGAGAGCCCCTTCCCCCATGGCATACACACCCCAATGCCTGGAGAAAGCACAGGTGGTTTCTTGTGCAGCAAGGGAGGGCCACAGATCTGGACCAGACTGGGCGGGGAGCAGCAGGCACCTTCCACAGCTGAGGCACCTGAGACCCTGCGCCCTGCCGGGTCTGTCTCCTGCGCAGCAGCCTGGGACTGGGGCCGAACAGCCCTACCGGCCCACACCTCCCCCAACCACCGCTGTCCTCCTAACTTCCACTTAGGTCAGTTAGGAGGAAGCCCTTGGCAGACTCCAGCAACAAGAGCAAGAGCGGGGTGGGGAGCTGAGAATTCCAGCGGACAGTTTGGGCACGCCCCCCCCCTGCTCCCACTTCCCCTCCTGAGGGGCAGTGGGGACGTGCTTGCCCCGGCGCTCAGCCCACCCAGGCTCCTTCCTCGACATCCCGCATGGTCCCCAAGCACCACCGAGAGTGAGCCCTGAGCGCTGGCGAGCGTGACTCCCAACAAAAGCCAAGTCTCCTGGCGCACTTTCTCATAGCCCTGTGCGGAGGGCGGGGGCGCAGTTCCGGGCAGCCCAGGTGCCTCCATAGGTCGCGCCTTGACAGGGACCCCCTCCTCCTGGCCCAAGCGCCGAGCTGGCATCAGGCAACAGGCCTGAGAAGTGGACACGCCGCAAGGGGGACACACCCCTCCTCGGGGGTCCATCACTTCCTCACGGCCACCGGGATCCCACCAGCCTGGGCACACCTGGCACGGCAGGACAGAGGGCCAGGGTGGGCGTCCAGCGCACACTCAGGACCCACAGGGGCCCCCGGCACAGCGTTACTCCCACACATGGCTGGAGGTTTCCCCAGCCAGCATCTGGTCACTGGGGAAGGGGGGCAGCAGTGCCCAAGGCACCAGCAGCCTTGGGCTGCCGCGAGAGGGGCGGGAGCAGGCCCGGAGCCCCGGTTCTTAGCCAGCAGCCTCGGTCTCCCTCTTCTGGGCAGACGGGGAGGCTCGGCCTCTTCTTCGAGGTCCGCGCACACCCGCCCGCGACGCTGGGGAGGGGAGGGCCGGGGCGGAGATGGGGCGGGCCCTGGGAGTCCGGCTCGGGACCGCGGGAGGTAGCAGGCCGGCGGGTCCACGGAACAGGCCAGCTCGCCGCCTGCTTTCCACGCGGCCGTTGAAAACAGATACTGTCCGGCTCAGCTCGCGGACAGCTGCGGCGAGAGAACGGAGGCCTCGCTGCAGTCTGCGCGCGCTGCTCACCGCAGCCACGGCCTCCAGGGCGCGTCCCGGCTCTGTGGTCCGGCCCTGGGGGCGGCGGGGCGGCCCTGTCAGACTGGACGGCAGTGGCAGGGCGCAGGCGGGCAAGGAGCCTCGGCGGGCGCTCAGCTGTGCGCGGCGCGCCGGGGAGGGCGGGCGCCGGGGCTCGGGGTGCGGAGGGCGCGGGGCGGCCCAGCTGGCCCAGGCAGGCCGCCAGGTGGCCGAGCAGGCGCGAACGCACGTCGGCGGGGACGCCCTCGCAGCCAGCCAGGGAAGCGGGTCACCTCGGCCAGACACTCGTGGAAACCGGCGCGGTACTTGCTCAAGACAGCCGGGTCGGCGCGGAGCGCGGCTGCGGGCGGAGGGTCTGGAGGTTGGTCCGGGCCTGGCCCCGGCGCCCGCCCCTTCCCTCGTGGGCTCGGCTCACCTGCCATCTGCACCCGCCGCAGGCCCTGCAGGTGCCTCACGGTCATCTCCAGGATGTCGGCTTTCTCCAGCTTCGAGTGGCGCTCGCTCTGCTGGCGGGGCCAGAGTGGGCAGCACTGCGGGGGCCGGACCCTCCACCAACACCCTGAGCCTGCCGTGCAACCCCAGCACGACAGCGACCGCTCCCAGTGCGGCCCCCGCCCACCACCTACCCCAACCCCGTTCCCCACCCACCCCCTGTTCCCCGAGCCCCGCGTGCTCCCGGCGCCCCCGGGACTTACGTCTCTCTTGAGGGCGTCCAGGAGGAGGCTCTTGAGCTGGGATAAGCTGTCGTTGATGCGCGCCCGGCGCCGCTTCTCCGTGACCGGCTTGGAGGGCTGCGGGGCGGACAGGGCAAGAGTCCCGCGTGGGTCGCCGCCCTCGCGCCCCTACCCGACGCGCTCATTCGCTCGCGCCCGCCCGGCCCCACCTTCCGGTGGTCCGCCGGGGGCTTGTTCGGGGTCCAGCAGGCGCTGGCGGGCGCTCCTGCCGTTGGCGAGGTCGCCTGCGTTCCCAGGGGCGTCCGCCGGCATCCTGCGCCCCTGCCTCGAGCCTCCTGGCGAGTCACCGACCGCAGGCCGCGCGTGTAGCCCCCGTGTGGCCTTTTAAGGCTGCGCGGTGCGGTGCGTGTGAATCCGCCCGCGCGCTTTCCCACACAGGAGCCAGCCAATGGGCGGCTGTGCTCCGCCCCCTCTCCTGGCTCCGCCAATGGACGGCGGCGGCGACCGGGGCTCGCCTCGTTCGGCCAGTGAGCAGCGGCAGCGCGCCGCAGTCGCTCCCGGCTTGGCCAATGGGAGGCGGCGGCGCTCGCTCCACGAGGCTCCACCCCGCTCCCGGTGGCTGTCACTCAAGCGTCCGCACTCGAACCCGCCCGCTACAAAGGCGACCCGAGCTTCCCGCCCTCCCGTTCCTCCGCAGCGTGCGGGACGGTGGCCACTCCTCTCCTGTGCCGCGGGTCCCCTCCGCGCGGACCAGCCTTCAACCCCGGGCTTGAGGCTCCGCTGCAGGCCGTGTGGGCCTAGAGAGGGGAACGGATCTAGCTCCCCAGAAGCGGGCAGCTTCAGCCCGGGCTCTTCGTGCTTCCTTCGGCCTCGCGCCTTTGCACGTCTCCGGCCACGTCTTCGGGTCGGGGGCCCAGCCCACAGTCCCTACTCCAACGCGGGATCTATGCAGGGGTGCATGGAAGAGTGGCGGATGTGTGGAGGAAGGAAGGGATTGAAGGTTGCGTGGGGAAGGGGAAGGGCTGCAAGCTGCGGTAGCTGGGGGCTGAGGCAGGGTCTGAGAGCTTTGCGAGGACAAGTGCTGTTGGCACCTCAGTGCAGGGGTCTGCCCGCACCTTCCCCAAATCGGTCAGTCAGATGCCCCCTCTGCTTTGCAGGCGTCCCGATCTGGCCCCAGCTGATGTCTCCCCCTCCAGAAGCCCATGGCACTGGGCATGTTCCTCCCTATCACACATTTAGGCGGGGGTGTGGGCCGCGGGCAGCAGCAAGGCCACTGTCACAGAGCCCAGTACGCCCACGCCCTTTCTCTCCTGGGAGTGGGACATATGTGGGCAGGGGAGCGGGAGACCGCCGGAGAGTTCTGGGAGTACTGAGTGGACCCAGGCAAGGGCAGCCAGCGTGGTCCCACTGCTTCAAGGTGATAGAGTGCCCAAACCCGTCTAAGCAGAGTCGGACTCCAAGGGCTGACCCGAATGGCCAGTCTGGACCCAGTTTCCCTCGCTTCCTAGGTGCACTCACCGCTCCTGTGAACCGGTGATGGGGCAGTGGGGCTGCACCCCACTGCTCAGGCTGTTCCTGGCTCTGCTCAGGAATGACCCCTGCTGCCCCTGCCTGTTGCCAGGATTGCACAGCTTGGCCCAGACGTTGCAGAGTCCCAAGCTGCACTATCCTTCAACCCAGGTGCTCTCACTCACCCCAGGGTTCTCGGGAGGGTAAGTGAGACCTTACCGAAAGCATGTAGCACATGGTAAGAGCCTTCAGTGCCAGCTACAGCTGTGGACTCTCCCCAGGGATAGGACTGGCCAGAGGAGAGACTGGGAGAACCATCAGCTCTCACCCGGCCTCATGCTCTAGTTCACCTGTCAGGCATGGACGCCCCCAGAACCCTCGTGCTCCTGTTTCCTGGGCAGTGAGCCCCCTGCAAGGCCGGGGGTCCTCTGCACCCCACCGTGCCTTTTAGTACTGCGCCTCCATATGCCTGTGTCCAGCAGCTCACTCCTTCCTTCACGTCTGCCTTGGTCTTGGGCACACTCCCACCAGCCCTGCCCACATGCCCTTTCTCCCCTTTCTCCTCAGAGCTGGAGCGGCTCCAGGCCTCTGGCTTCCTGTCCAATGTGGGATTCCTGTCCAGTGCTGGCTTCCTGTCCAGTGCTGGATCCCTCGAGGCCACTGGCGACAGCCGTTCAGGATCAGGCCTCCTGGGTGCAGGCCCAGTGGCGGATGGTCCAGGCAGATCTTCATAGCCCACTGTGGGCCCAGGCAAATGGGGATGGATCTAAGGAAGGAAGGTAGTGGGGAAACGCCGTGGGTGGGAATGTGTCAGTTCAGCCCCTGTGGAAGACAGTGTGGACAGTGTGGAGTGTCTCAAAACATTAAGAACTGATCTATGTGTCCTAGTAATTCCACTTCTTGGCTCTTATCCCAAGGGCCCCAAAAAATGATATTTTGAAGATTTTTGCATGATGCAGCCAGGGCCAGAGAGATAGGACAGTGGGTAAGACTCTTGCCTTGCACAGGGTCAACCTGGGTTCAACCCCTGGCACCACATAGCATTCCTTAAGCACTGCTAGAAGTGGTCATTAGGACGGATCCAGCCCTGAACACTGTCGGATAGGACCCAAAAATCCGAAAATGAGAAGAAAAGAAGTAACGCACTTCAGTGCTGCATGGATGGAACTAGAGGGCACCACGGTGAGTGAGGTCAGAGGAGAGGAACAGACACAGAATCATGCTCATGTATGGGATATGAAGAAGCATAAGAGACTGACACATCGCACAGGCCATAGACCCTGAGAGTCCCCTACAGAGCTGAGTTGGCCAACAGGGTGGTCAGGAGGGAAGGAGCCTTGAGACATTGGTGTAGGGGTGCTGATCTGGTGTGGCGAGGTGCTGGAGCACTATATGCCTGGAAGCCTTTATTAATAGTATTGTGAATAGAATAGAATAGAATAGAATAGAATAGAATAGAATAGAATAGAATAGATTATGTAACTCATAGAATATGTAACTCATGGACCTGAGCAATAGATCTAAGCTACAGCCCAGCGGGTAGGGCGTTTGCCTTGAACGCGGTCGGCCCATGCCAGCCCGGTTCGATCCCCAGCATCCCATATGGTCCCCCCAGCACCGCCAGGAGTAATTCCTGAGTGAAGAGCCAGGAGAAACCCCTGAGCGCCGCGGTGTGACCCAAAAAAGCAAAAAAAAAAAAAAAAAAAAAAAGGAATATGTAACTCATAAAATAGAATATGTAACTCATAGAATAGAGTATGTAACTCATAGAATAGAGTATGTAGCTCATAGAATAGAGTATGTAACTCATAGAATAGAGTATGTAACTCATGGAATAGAGTATGTAACTCATAGTGCCTAAGTAAACATAGAGGGAGGATGAAAAGAATAAAGGTAGGGAGGGAGGGAAGAAGAAAGAAAAAGATGGAGCTATCTTTCAGGCCAGACTTGGAGCCCACCAGCAGTGTGTGTGTGTGTGTGTGTGTGTGTGTGTGTGTGTGTGTGTGGAGGGGCATTGCCCGTCTTTTTCCCATGTGGCTATTGTGATAGAGTCTCAGTGGGTTCAGCCCCTGGGTCTTGAGGACTGCCAAGTCTGACTGTGCACAACCACTTCGACCTCTGATAAGGCGCTGCCGCCTTCCTGCTCTGCCCCTTAGTGCCCCCATGGCCCAGGACTTTGGGGGCACAGTGGCCTCCTCTGTCCCTGGGCCCACCTTCAAGTCTATCCCTCCTTCGTCCCAGGAGCAGCAGCTGTGAGGCTGGGTGAGAATGTGGGTGGGGATCTCTTTCACATTGGGAGGCCACATGAGTGCCCAGCTTTGAGGTGACCGTGTCCCAGGCCCTGTCTGCCCCTCTGCTGCAGCCCGGCTCTGCCCTGCACTACTGACCCTGCCCGCAGCCCGGCTCTGCCCTGCGCTACTGACCCTGCTGCAGCCCGGCTCTGCCCTGCGCTACTGACCCTGCCCACAGCCCGGCTCTGCTCTGCGCTTACTGACCCTGCTGCAGCCCAGCTCTGCCCTGCACTACTGACCCTGCTGCAGCTCGGCTCTGCCCCTGCGCTACTGACCCTGCTGCAGCTCGGCTCTGCCCTGCGCTACTGACCCTGCTGCAGCCCGGCTCTGCCCTGCGCTACTGACCCTGCCCACAGCCCGGCTCTGCTCTGCGCTACTGACCCTGCCCGCAGCCCGGCTCTGCCCTGCGCTACTGACCCTGCTGCAGCTCGGCTCTGCCCTGCGCTACTGACCCTGCTCACAGGAGCAGTTTCTCGCGGGCTGGGCCAGCATTGCAGGAGGAGACACAACAGCTCAGTGTCTGAGTGTGACCTGTAGAGCTCAGCGCTGGCCTGGCCCTTCTTGGCCCCGTCCTCGCCCTCGCTCACAACCATGTGTTGGTACTGCCCAGGAGAGAGACTGTGCACCTGGACACAGGTTGACCCATTGCAGGAAGTGCCGTGCAGGCAGGACGTCCATCTCCACAATTGAGTGAGGACAGTGCCCCCCACTTGTGGTATTTTAGTGGTTGCAGGATGACCTCTGATTTTCCCCAGTGTCCAAGGTCTGCTTAGGGAAGGCCTGGGGGGGCAGTTTCCCTGGGATCCCTGAGGGAGGGGCACAGGTCAGGGAGAAATTGGCCTCTGCCACAGGGCTGATGGCCTGTTCCCCCAGGAAGCCCGAGTGCCAGCCATCGCGGACGTGTGTGCCAACCCACAGGCCGGCGGGAGCCTTTGAGGAGGGAGCTTATGAAGCTCCAGCCCTGGGGTGCCCCACTCTTGTGTGAGCCTGCGACCCCAGCCCCATCCAGAGGGCTGCCTCCCTGCCCCCAGTAGGGCCCCTGGCTCTGGTGCTGGGCAGCACCTGTGCTCCCTGTAGACTCTGCATGGTAGGTGGGAAGTGCCCGTTATAAGGACATGTTGGGCTCTAACTTGGGACCCCAAGCCCTCAGCCCCAGTAGCACACTGGCCTGGTCTCCAGCCAGGGCTTGAAAGCATCGCTGTCCCCTCAGGAAAGCCAGGTTATGAACTGACCTCCACGTAGGTGGTCTAAGACATAGCTGGCACAGGGCCGTGTCCAGCTGTGTGCAGCTGCCTGTGAGGCCACTGGGCCCTGTGCCCACCAGATGGCAGGGCTCCCCCTCACCCACCAGGTCCTGTGTGTTTGCACTCTTTTTTTCTTTTTTTGCTTTTTTTGGGTCACACCCGGCAATGCTCAGGGGTTCCTCCTGGCTCTGCACTCAGGAATTACTCCTGGCGGTGCTCGGGGGACCATATGGGATGCCGGGGATCGAACCCAGGCCGGCATGGGCCGGCCGCGTGCAAGGCAAACGCCCTCCCGCTGGGCTATCGCCCCCCCCTCTCAGCTCTCCCTTGTGTGTCTGAGGCTCTGCATCATGGCGGAGAGCCCCGAGGCAGTTTGTGGGCTGGGCCACCAGGCCTCCGGGACGGGTCAGAGAGGGGACTGGGGACCCCAGCTCCATCTCCAGAAAAGCCCGGTGACTTCCGCACCAGTCTCCTTTTATGGCAGGCACACTTGCGTAGTTTTCTTCTCTCTCTCTCCATGTCTGTCTGTCTGTCTGTCTGTCTGTCTGTCTGTCTGTCTGTCTGTCTGTCTGTCTGTCTGTTCTCTCTCTTTCCCTTTAGTTAAGCAATTTCTAATCATGGCCACAAGGGAAGAGTGGGGTTTTCACATTCTTTGTTTCAACAAATGTTTGTGTTCAATAAGTGTGTTTCTATCACAATGCCAGTACAACTTAAAACATAAACTTCATGTGTGTTGTGTGCCAACAACTTTGGTATACCCAGGAGATATTTGGTGGAATGGAAAGATCAAGATTCACATTTAAACATTTTATTTCTATTCTACTTTTCTATTTAATAATTTATTCACATAATGTTATTTCTTGTTTGTTTTTCCTTCATTTTTTGGGGGTCACACCCAGTGATGCTCAGAGGTTACTCCTTGCTCTGAGCTCAGGAACTCTGGAATTACTCCTGTCAGTACTCAGGGGAGCCAATGAGATGGCAGGGACCGAACTTGGTTGGCCGTGTGCAAGGCAGACACTCTGCCAGCTATATTATTTCTCTGGCCCTAGTGTTATGTCTTAATAGCATTAATAAGGTATTATGTTATTACTTTGTTATTATGTAATTATGTTATTAATATGTCATTAAGTTTCTTTCTTTTTTTTTTGGGTCACACCTGATAATGCTCAGGGGTTACTCCTGGCTCTGCACTCAGCAATTACTCCTGGCGGTACTCGGGGGACCATATGGGATACCAGGGATCGAACCCAGATCAGCCGCATGCAAGGCTAATGTCCTATCTGCTGTGCTATTGCTCCAGCCCCAAGTTTCTTAATAACATATTGTTGCTAAATGGTACTTGTGAGTTTTGCAGTAGGACATGTTTGAAAACAATCTAAATATTGGGCAATTTGGGGACTGGGGAAAGAGTTCAAAGGTCTAAGTGCAGGTCTGGCATGTGTGAGGTATGGACTTAACCTCTAGAACTTTTTGGCCTCCCAAAACTGGCCCCCACAGGGGCTGGAACGATAGCACAGCGGGTAGGGCATATGCCTTGCACGTGGCCAACCTGGGTTCAATCCCTGGCATCCCATTGGTCCCCTGAGCTCAGCTAAGAGTAATTCCTGAGCAAAGAGCCAGGAGTAACCCCTGAGCATCTCCCAGTGTGACCCAAACCAGTATGTGTCTAAAACTACTATATATTCCTGATGTGGGACTGAGGGTGTCTGCTGATCACCCCACACTGGCAATGAGGAAGCAGCACCAGTAAAAGTAGTCGGAGGTGATTTAATTGTTTTTGGATTTCAGAGATGAATATCTCACCACATAAATTTGGCAACCTTTAGGTATATAATGCAGCGCGCTTCCTATATATTCAGTCATCCAAGCACTTCATCCCCAGAACGCTGTCACAGCCCTCCACAGCTGAAGGGCACCCAACTGCTCTGGGTCTGCCTGTACTCCCAGCTCATTCCACTGGCCCATGTTGGCCTGGTGCATCGCATGGCTGTGCGTGTGCAGACATCACACATCCATGCCTGTGAGATATCTCACACGCATGTGGTGACGGGCTTACTGTCTGGAGGGGTGGGGCAGGCCTCTGAGGCGCGGCCTTGCGTATTGCTGCTTCTGTCTGGTCTTGATCTGGAACCCTCACTGTGGCTAGTACGAACAGTGGTGTTGATATGAGCATTTATTTCAAGCACTTGTTGTTTATATCGGAGTGAGATTGCCGGGTCCTGAGGAATTTCTAGTGACTTTAGAGGAGTAAGTGGACCATTTGAAAGGCATTTCTAATAGCAGCCACGCTGCTTTTGTTTCTCATCAGCAATGTCTGACACTCTGATTTCTGCGCCTCCTCATCAGCCCTGCTGCTGGATTTGGTTCTGGTTTTCCTTCCCTGGTCAAGCTTGTTTGATAACGGGGGCCTTGCGCTTGGCCTCAGTGTCCATCAGGGCTTGAACACATTTAGTGTCCCAGGGAACGCTGGGTGCCCCGACAAAATCCAGGAGCAGAACAGGAATCTCAGTGGAGCCTCCACTTGTCGGGAATGCTGGGGACCCCGATAAAACCCGGGGTAGGGTCAGGATTCTTTCTCTTCCGCCCTAAGGGAATCCAGCAAAGGTTCCAAAGGCTTTACTCACACTAGTTCTGGTATACAAATCAGCAGCAGGAAAACCCCAGAGTTTAGGTTCCTGGTTGAGACCCGGTCATATGTAGGTTTAGAATCCTAGGCCAAGATGGCCACTACCACGTGCTAAGGCCCAACAGGCAAGAGAACGGAGAGGAGGAGAGAGAAGCAGAGAGCAAGGAGAAGCCAAAAGGGAAAGAAAGAGGTGGGAAGCAAGCAGGCTACAGCTTTTATATCTTTTCAATACAGACTACCCACACCAACGGGAAGCAGTTAGGGTCAAATCCCCTCAGGTAACTTCTCCCAGGACCTCACCTAGCCCCATTGAAATGTTAATGCTGCCCAGCCAAGACCTGCCTTGGAAGTGCCCATGCTGGGTAGAGTGAGGGAAAGGCATGCATCTGTACCAATGGATATTCTACAGCCAGGTATATATTTCTCCAAGCCTTCACAAGATTCTTGTCTTCACTTCATAGTTGTTTTCCATGTTAGCCTTAAGTGTTATTAGGAGCCATGCTTGCTTGCTTGGAGGCAAACAGCATTTCTCTCTGGTTTAATTAGAGAGCCAACGTGGCCAGGTAAAATCTAGGTAGTCCCAAGATGATTGTGGCAGCGTGAGAGAGTATTTATACCAGCTAACATAGAATACATGGTCAGATAAGCTGCCACATAAAGTTACAGATTCAAACTATTTTCTGCCCCCTATTTACCAAGTGGCCTATAGGAGGTAACTCCAGGCAAGATGCAGAAACTTTGGGCAACAGTGTAGCGCAACAGTTTAGAAGTGGTGCTTTAGGGGGCCGGAGCGATAGCCCAGCGGGTAGGGCGCTTGCCTTGCACTGGCCGGCCTGTGCTGGCCGGGTTCGATCCCAGGCATCCCATAGGGTCCCCCGAGCACCGCCAGGAGTAATTCCTGAGTGCAGAGCCAGGAGTAACTACTGAGCATTGCCAGGTGTGACCCAAACAAGAAAAAAAAAAAAAAAAAAAGAAATGGTGCTTTAGTACAATTCTGCTTGCAGTGGTTGCTGGGGGGTTGGGTGCCACACACTTCTAGTTGTGGTGCTCACACTCACGTGGCTATGTGCCAGGGATCACACACTCTGTCACTGCATGTGAGCAAGGGAATCGCAGGCAGCGGCATTGCTGGACTTAGACTGGTGCCCTGTGGGCCAAACTCATGACCTCACGCTGCGAGCCAGGCGCTTGGGTCCCAGACACAGTTCTTGTAAAAGGATTTTTGTGGCCATGCTAGTAGGTGTGTCAGTATCCCTGGGGGCACTGTCTGGTCTTCCCTCATGTTTAGTGGTGTTGGGCTGCTTTTGTGTGTTTGTGGGCATTTGTCTGTGATCATTCATTGCTTTTTTTTTTTTTTTTTTTTGCTTTTTGGGTCACACCCAGCAATGTTCAGGGGTTACTCAGGAATTACTCCTGGCGGTGCTCGGGGACAGTATTGGATGTTGGGATCGAACCCAGGTTTGGCTGCATGCAAGGCAAATGCCCTACCCGCTGAACTATCACTCTGACCCCTCATTGCCTATTTTTAAAATTGAGTTTTTCTTTTTGTTGCTATTGTTGTTGTTTTGGGGCCACACCCGGTGGTGCTCAGGGGTTACTCCTGATTTTACACTCAGGAATTATTCCTGGCAGTGCTCAGGGGACCATAGGGATGCTGGGGATTGAACCCATGTCAGTCACATGAAAGGCGGGCATTTTACCTGCTGTGCTACGGCTCTGGCCCCTAAATTGAGTTTCTTATCTCTCCTTTGTAGGGTCTTTCTTATGTCATGAAACTTCTGGGTCTGACACGAATCTGCAGATTTCTCTGCACCGTGAAAACTATGTGGTCTTTCCAGTTTTGCTCTGGAATCCTGAGTTCCATATTTTTGCTTTCTGGGTCACACCTGAGATGCTCAGGGGTTACTCCTGGCTCTGTGCTCAAGTACAACTACTGGACATGCTTGGGGGACCATATGGAATGCCAGGGATAGAACCCAGGTCAGCCACGTGACCTCCCCACTGCACTATCTCTCCAGCCCCCTGAGCTCCCTCTTTATTCATTCGTTTGTTTGTTTATTTATTTATTTATTTATTTTTGCCTTTTTTGGTGACACCTGGCGATGCTGAGGAATCGTTATTCCTGGCGATACTCCTGGCTCTTTGCTCAGGAATTACTCCTGGCAGTGCTCGGGGGACCATATGGGATGCTGGGGATTGAACCCGGGTTGGCCGTGTGCAAGGCAACGCCCCTCCCGCTGGGCTATCGCTCCGGCCCCTGAGTTCCTCTTTATAGAAAATAAGATCATGCCTTTCATTTAAGTCTGAACAAATACTGTTCTAAGTCAATGGTGATGACCTTTGAGAAGTGTGGATTGTCACTGTTTTATTTATTTGTGAATTGACCTGGGAAAGCGTTTCCAAGTTCATTAATTTTACCCAGTGGTAAATGGAAAGTGAAAGTTTCCATCCTGAGCTGACAGAGGAGGCCTGGGAGGCTGGAATTTTCAGAGCAGCCCTGGGAGAGGACCCCCCTGCTCCCCACCTCCCCCCCCCCCCCACTCCCACCCCCCCCATCACCCCCCCATCACCCCCCATCACCCCCATCACCACCCCCAGGCACCGCACATTCCACTTTCAGTTTTGTTTCTGCCACTCACTTGGAGGCAAGTCGTGGAAAAGAAAACTGAAACTGAAGCTAAAAACCAAAGCCCAATTGGCTGCTGGTCCCTGCCCTCCCACGGTCTTAAAAGGGCTGAGTCCAGGCTGCAGAGGCGGCTGCTGGAGTAGCAGGCTCTGAGCATCTGTCAGAGCTTGGAGAGGCCTCAGACCAAGCCATGGTGAGTAGGAGGACAGGCGGGCAGCCGGCTCTGACAACAGCTCCTTCCTGTCTCCCAGGGGTGGAGTGATGGAGGGACCCCTCCAGGCTGAGGGTCTGGCTCTGGAAAGGCGGCTTCTGCCCAGTGTCCAGCTGCACATCCCTTGGGGTCAGCACCAGTGGCTCTTAGCGGGTGAAAGAGCTGGAGTCACAGAACAGTGGGGAGGGTGCTTGTATTCCATGTGGCTGGCGTGGGTTCAGACCCCAGCGTCCCAGAGGCTCCTAAGACCTCCGGGAGTGATGCCTGAGCAGAGCTGGGAGTAAATCCTGTGCACCACGGGTCGTGGCCGGCCACTGCCTCTGCCTAAGAACACTGCATGAAGGCCATCTGGTCAGTCTCTTGCAGAAATGTCCCCAGCCCATCCCCAGTGCTGTGGGCAGAGGAGGGGCCAGTGTCTGGGGGCCCAGGCATGTCTCTGACCTTGGACCCCACCCCCGTAGGAGAGGACCGTGAGGGTGAAGGGGCTGAGTCGGGAGTTCACTGTACCGCTGGAGGGCAGCCTGCCACAGCTCAAGCAGCGCATCAAGCAGCAGACCGGGGTGCCGGCCTTCCATCAGCGCCTGATCCTCCACCCGGAAAGGAGCGTGCTGAAGGACGATCAGAGCCTGGCCAGCCAGGGCGTGTGCTCCGACAGCATCATCCTGCTGGTGGTCGAAGAGAAGCCGCTGAGTATCCTGGTGAGGAACCACAGGAGCCACAGCATGGCCTACGAAGTCCTGCTCAAGCAAACCGTGGCGGAGCTCAAGCAGAAAGTGTCCCAGCAGGAGAGGGTACCCGTGGACCAGTTCTGGCTGAGTTTCCAGGGGAGACCCATGGACGAAAAGAAGCATCTCGCGGAGTATGACCTTGAACCCAACTGCACCGTGGACATGAGCCTGTACCTGCGTGGTGGTGCAGGGGACGTGGCCTGAGACCAGAACCACAGGCAATAAAACTCCAAGGCTGTCTTTCGATTGGGTGTTTCTTGGGGGGCCAAACCGCAGTGCTCGGACGCCGGGAATGCAGCCTGGGTGGATCAGTGCAGGCCAAGATGCCTTTATTCTGCCCCTGACGTCCCCTGCCGCCCGGGAGACCCACAGCCCCGAAGACCCATATAGCCCCCCTGCTAGTCTGGGCTGCGCACTCCCAGGCCGGGTCGCGGCGGAGCCGTAGGCAGAGGGGGTGGGCTGGAGTTTTCCGAGCTCTCGTCTCTTTCCTGACCTCCACCCACGCCTCTTTGTCTTCCTGCAACCTGGCAAGTGCCCGCGGTCCCTGGTCGCTGGGAGCCGCCCTTCTTTCCCCTTTGCCAGCCCTGCCAAGGGCTGCGGCTGCGGTCAGCCCCCTGGGTGTTCCCAGCCCGGAGATCTGTGCCTTGGTTAGCCTCGGCCCAGGAGGGACAGAGGGGGTCCTCTTGCCCTCCGCTCAGCTGGTCAGTAGCCCCGACTGCCCTCCGGGGCCGGAGGGTAGCGGAGGGGGCGTGGCCGGGGCTCCCGGCCGGCAGGGGGTGCCGCGGCCCTGCGGAGTCTGCGCCGGGCTCGGGCCAATCCCCCGCGGGTCCGGGTGCGCACTGCAGGGGCAGCCTCGGCCGCGGCTGGCCTGAGGTTCCCGGCGCCGCCGAGCGGGCTCCCGGTGCCCGTTACCGGCCGGGGTCCGCAGGCTTCCGCCCGGCGGGGAGGCGCAGCCCTGCCGGGCCCGGGACCCGGCGGCACCTCCGCGGCCGAGCGGCGCAGCCCGCACCGCTTGGAAGTCCCCTCACGTCGCCTCCGGATTATGCATTAACCGATGTCAGCCGCATTTCCTGGCGGCGGGGGAGGGGCGCCGACGCCCAGCGTGCGCCCCCCGGCCCGCCCCGCCCGCTGCTGGCCCGCCGCCCCCTCCCGCAGCCCGGCCCCCGCCCGGCGCCGCAGTCCCGTCGCTTTGTTCGCGGCCGGCGCGGGTCGCGGGTCGCGGGCGGGACGGGACGGGGGCGGGGCTTCCGCAGTCCCCTCCCCTCCGAGCGCCGCCCCACGCCCACCCCCGGCCCGACACGCCCACTCCCCCGCCCCCGGCCCGCCCGCGCTCCCGCCGCCTCCCGGAGCTGCGTCCCGTCCTGTCCAGTCCCGACCCCGGCGCGGCCCGGCCTGCGCGCTCCTCGCCGCCTTCCGCCGTCCGCGGCCCGCGCCATGGCCAGCCCGCGGCCGTCCAGCCCGGCCCCGCCGCGGCCGCTGCTGCTGCTCCTGCTGGTGGCCGCGCGCGCCCTGCCCCGCGCCGACGGGACGTGCCCGGAGCGCGCGCTGGAGCGGCGGGAGGAGGAGGCGAACGTGGTGCTCACCGGTACCGTGGAGGAGATCCTCAACGTGGACCCGGTGCAGCACACGTACTCGTGCAAGGTGCGCCCGCGGGGCCCCGGCCCCGGCCCCCGCCGCGCCCTCCGGGAGCCGCGACCCCCCGCCCCGCCCCGCCCCCTCGCGGTGCCGGCCGCCCGCTGAGACCCCCGCCCCGGGCCGTGGGAACCGGCCGGACGCTCCGCAGCTCCAGCCCAGCTCCCTTGGCGACCGCCGAGCGCCGTGGGGGGGCGCCGGGTCCTGGAAAAGTCCCGAGCGAGCGCGGGAGGGAAAGTTCCCGCGGCGCCGCGCACGCCCCTCGGCGTGGTGCTCCCTCGGCAGGCCGGGACCCGGTCCCCCGCCCCTCCATGCAGCCCACCCGCGTGGGAAATGCCGCGCCCCCGCCTAGGGTTGTGGCGAGAGGGAGCGGGACGCAGCTCTCTGCGGGGCGGAGGGGCTCCTGCGGTCAGCGGTCTCTGTCCTCCTGGGGGGTGCACGGCGGGGGCTCCCCGTGCCTGCGGTGGGGGCGGGGCAGAAGGGAAGCCCTTGGCTAGGTGAGGGGGGAGGGCACAAAGGCAGGGGCCCTTCCCCACCCCCAAACTGGGTTTTCCTGGCCTCCGTGGAGGCTTGCCTGACCTCTCCCTCTTTAGGGTCTGGACGCCCCTTGGGTGCGTTTGGTTGAGTCCCTTATCATTCGTTCTGGGACACAGTCGGGCTCCAGGTGAGGGGTGGGGAGGACTCTCATGCCGGTCGGACCCTCGGAACCGAACCACCTCCCCCATCAGAACTGGCACCTTGGTCCCGCCGGGGATGGGAGGGCGGGCTCCTGGCTGGCTGCGCTGGGATCCCTCGGACCCTCGGAACCGAACCACCTCCCCATCAGAACTGGCACCTTGGTCCCGCCGGGGATGGGAGGGCGGGCTCCCTGGCTGGCTGCGCTGGGATCCCTCGCCGGGCCCCTTCCCCTCCCTAGCGCCAGGGCACTCTGCCAAGCCCCTGCAGGATTTTCCCGACTTCCTCCCCGCTGCTCCTGGGTGTGGCAGGGGTGGGGGAGCCGGGAGCTGCCTGCCGCCCTCCCGTGCCGGTTATCGCCCTTCCCGGCCACTGTGTGTTGGGTAGGCAGAGGGTGGACCCAGCTGGGACGGGTGGGGGAGGACCCCTCTGGTGCAGACCAGGTCCCGCGGGCGGGGCAGGCGCTGATGGAGCTGCTGCACCACTGTCTCCCCGCCCCCATCCCAGAAGTGTTGGCCCAAGCTCAGGAGAAAAGAGCCTCTCCTGAGAGGTGGGCCCCAGGGACGTGTTCCCATGGGTGTGCGTCTCTGGGTGGTTCTGGGGCTCAGTTCCAGCCCCCTCCTGCACCCTGGGGCAGACTGTGGGCGTCCCAGGCACAGTTTGTCAGAGCAGGTGCCCTCGGGCTCCCAGCAAGTGTGCTTGGCGGGTGGGGCGCCTGCCCTGTGCTGCCCGAACTTGATTTTGTGGTGAGGCCGCTCTGCCGGCACTCAGACCAGCCTGGCGCGCAGAGGGGGTTTTGCTCCTGGGGAAAGTGGCTCAGCCCACCCACGGCTGCCAGGGAGCCCAGCTGGCCCCCGAACTCGGAGTTCACAGCCCCCAAACTGCTGCCCATCTGCCCCCACTTTGCCAAGGGCTGGGCCTGGAGTCCTGAGTGGCAGGCAGATGGCAGGTGGGGCGTGGAAGACCCTGGCACCCGACGCTGGCTCCTCTCCCTTCCGTCCCCAGCCAGAGCACGGATGAGCATTCCCGGAACTGGGCTGTCTGGGCAGTTAGACTGGGGGGGCAAGCTGACAGGAGGGTCCGTCCTCACGTGGGACGTGAACAGGGCAGGTGAGACTCCCACAGCCTCCTGGAGCTGGTGCGCGGTCTCCCCCTGTCGTGGCAGCCCCTGCCTGCCCCAGGCCTGCGCGGGAGAGAAGGGCCCTTCACCCTGATGCGCTGCCTGCCTCCAGGTTCGAGTCTGGCGGTACCTGAAGGGCAAAGACGTGGTGACTCAGGAGAGGCTGATGGACGGTGGCAATAAGGTGGTGATCGGCCGGGAGACCCCCTCATCTGTGACAATCAGGTGTCCACGGGGGATACCCGCATTTTCTTTGTGAACCCCTGCACCCCGCGCCTGTGGCGCCCACAAGAACGAGCTCATGCTCAACTCCAGTCTCATGCGCATCACCCTGCGGAACCTGGAGGAGGTGGAGCATTGCGTGGAAGGTGTGTGGGGCCTGGGGGCCGAAGTGCGGGCAGAGTCGGCTCCTGGGACGTATGTGTGGGGTCTGGGGGCGGGTGCGGGCAGAGTCGGCTCCCGGGAGGTGTGTGGGTCTGCGTCTCCGGGCCCAAGGGGGGGCAGAGGTTGCTCCCAGGAGGTGTGTGGGTCTGCGTCTCCGGGCCCGGGTGCGGACAGAGTCGGCTCCCCGGAGGTGTGTGGGTCTGCGTCTCCCGGGCCGGGTGCGGGCAGAGGTTGCTCCCAGGAGGTGTGTGGGTCTGCATCTCAGGGCCCAGGGGTGCGGGCAGAGTTTGCTCCTGGCTGGGCTATGGGCACTGAGGTCTGCTCCAGTCCCCAACGTTGGCGGGACCCACCATAACTAGCACCTTCTGTCCTGGGCACCTGCTGGCCGCCCCTTGACCACACTCTCTCTCCCAGCTCTGCATACTCCCCCTGAGCTTTGGGACCACAGCCTGGTGCCTGTGGAGTTCTGGTTTCACTGCTGAGCTCTCCCCCAGCTCTGAAGGGACCTTTGGTAGGAGTAGGTTGAGAGCTGGAGTTATTCCACAGAAGCCCACAATCTGTCTGGATGGGCCCAGATTGGAACCCTGCTGCCCCGGGAAGTCCCCGGGAAGGGGGTCCCATGGGCGCGGCCAGAGCTCCTTGTGGGCTTCCTCTTGCCTGGTCACGTGACCTGCAGGTGGCTGCCCCAGCATGGCTCCAGCAGCATCGAGCAGAGGTTCCTGGTGGGGGTGTCGCCGAGCAGTGGGAACTTGGTCTGCATCCTGTCTGCCCCCCACAGGCTCAGGCTCTGGGAAGGGATGTCTGAGGTGGGGGAGACTCTTCCTGCATGGGCAGTGGGGACGGTCCGAGGCTTCCTGCCCGTCAGTTCACTCGGCGGCCAGCCAAGCAGTGACCTTTTCCCTCATGAGGTGCCGCTGGACTCTGTGGGGTCCTGGGTGATGGAGGACTTTTCCTAGGGTGACGCCGGGCAGTGGCGGGGGACCTGAGCTGTGGAGCCTGTGGTGTCTTGGCCAGCAGTGCTCATCGGGGATGCTCGGGCGTGCGGCTGTGGTCCCTGCAGAGAACTGTGGGCCCAGCCCAGCCCGGGCCCCTGCTCAGGGGTGCAGATGGAGCAAGCTCTGCGGCCAGTTTGGGGCCACTGAGGAGAGGGCGTGGGGGTCCTGCACACGTGAAGGTGGTGAGACCCAGCCGAGGGACCAGCCGGGGAGGTGCAGCCGAGGGTCCGTGGTCCTGTTACCGGCTGTTGGGGGCTGCTCTGCCCCGCCCCTGGCCCCCAGACCCCTTGCTGAAGAGAGGCCGGAAGGGCTCCTGCAGGAGGGGCCTCACAGAGAAGGGAGAGGGTGGCCCTCGGGTCCTGCCCTAGGTGGCCAGCACCCATCTTGTCTGAGACCGAGCCCAGGAGGCACCGGGACAGGCCCACCAGGGGAAGATCCTGAGGAAGGCCCTGCTGACCTCAAGGCCTGGGGCGTGGAGACTGGGGAAAGCCCAGGGCCAGCCCCTGGGAGGACAGGCCCAGGAGAAGGGGCTTCTCCCCCAGGCTCCTGCAAGGGCGCAGCGGGACCCCTGGAAGCTTGCCTGAGCTTGAGACTCTAACTGGGGCCTGGCTGGGGGCAGGGCTAGTGGGGTGGGAGGGCCCTCTCCCATTGTGTGGGTGATAAGGACCACCCCCCCACCTGACCCTGACCCCTCGGCCCGCCCCTGCTGATTCCTCCCTTCCTCAGAGCACCAGCTCCAGCCTTGCCAAGCCCCCCAGCCCCACGGGGTGCTGCCACGGGCCCAGGCGTCAGCTCTGCCAGTCGGTTTCGTCCTGCTTGTCCTCAGTTTCTCGCACAGGGCTGCTGCCCCTGGTGCCCTCCCCAGCCCCCAGGAAGGCCCCCTCCCCCGGTCTGCCTGGGGAGCCACATTCCTGGCATAGCTGAGACAGGTATGTGTCTCTCCCTCTGCGCCACCTTTGGGCAGGAGGAGTGCGGAAGGAAGGAGACCCCCGCCCTAGCTTTGTCAGGAAACCCAGACCCTCCCTGCTCCCGCACCCTCAGCCAGGGCCTCCCAGCCAGGGCCTCGCCCCCTCCCTCCACCCCCACCTTGTGAAGGCGGGTCAGGGGCCTCCCCTGAAGCCCCCAGGAGGGCCATAGACCTGGCTGCAGGCCAGCTGGGCAGTCAAGAGCCCTTCCCTCCCTGCAGGAGCGGAGAAGGGAAGTGTTGTCTGCCCTCGCCAGCTTGGCACGCAGACAGAGTCGGAGTGAGTCTGGCACTGGCCCAGCCTGGGGGTCTGGGTGGCCACGCTCCCTGGCCTTGCCAGCTTAGCTCTAGCCAGGCTTGCCCTTCTGCCAGGCCGGCTAGAGGAGAAGGTGCCGGAACCCAACAGGGGCTGCTCTGCGTTGCAGGCTAGGGTGTTGTGGCGGGGGTTACTCTGAGTTCAGGCTAGGGTGGTGTGGCACCCTGCTAGCCTGCCCCTCGCCATGTGGCACCTGACATGGCACCTGCGTCCCCTCACTGGCTCCGAGCCTGCTCCCCTCCTGAGTGGAGGTGACTAGGCCCCCTTCAAGTCCCCCCAGACTGCAGGCCCCGAGGCCTGCTGCAGGTTACTGCCCCCTCCTTTCTCCTGTGGGGGGGCTGTCTGCGGGGTCCCAGCCTGGAAGTGGTCCCGGCAGCTGGCGCAGTAGAGGGCCTCTTTTTGGGCCTGCAGCGAGTGCTGGTGCTTTCAGTGCGCTCGGGCAGGCTCTGCTCTCCCGCAATCTCGAACTGGTGGACGCGGCTCCGGGTTTTTTCCAGAACCCGCCCATCCCCACACTCTCCACCCGTCCACTCTCTCCTGTCCTGCCTGCTCCCTCCTCTGCGTCACACTGGCCTCCCCTGCTTGTCCCAGAGCTGATTGGGCCTGAGGCACCATGTGGTCACTGGCCTCGGTCTCTGGCCTTCCTGGCCCCTGCACCCAGCAGTCCTTACAGACTGCAGTGGGGGCGCAGAGACTGCCACAGGCCAGGGTCCAGCCAGAGGTCACTGTGAGGCCAGTACAGCCCCCCTCTGCCTGGTGAGCTGGTATCTCCCTAGCCCCCCAGCCAGGAGGGTCAGAACCCACCACTCCCGGAGAGTGGAACAGTTGCAGAAACAGCCCCTCGCCTTTGTTTCCTCCGCCTGCCTGCAGGTCTGGAGCTGAGAGCAAACCCGCCCTGTCACAGGGTCCCTGATTTCCCACTCGGTGTCGTCAGGACCCAGGGACCCTCTTGTAGCTCAGCTCCCCTGGCACATCCTCAGGGCCTGGCAGGCCCGCTGCCCCACACTGATGCAGCCAGCACAGGCATGCTGTGCCCGCCCGCCCGCCCTGGGGGTCCGCGCTGGGTCAGGAGGAGCTCTGTTTGAGGTCCAAACTGAGGCTGGGATTTGGGGAGGGGCGATGTGGACAGCTCCCCTGGAAGGGGCCTCTCCCCCAGAGCAGGTCCTGAGAACTTCCTTTGAGGAAGGCCCCCTGCCAGCTTTGCTTACAGCGGGACCTGGGAAGGGGGCAGCCCCCCCCCCCACATCCCCATTCTCCCGCAGAGCAGAGGCGTGGGAGAGGAGAGTTCAGTGAGCCCAGGCAGCCAACTGCGTCCAGCTGTGTCCAGCTGTGTGGCCTGCACGTGTGCACGTGTGCAAGGCTGCCTGCAGACAGCTGCACTGAGCCATATACAGGCGCCTGGCTAGAGCCCAGCGGGTGGCCTGTGCTTCCGGCCACTCTGTTTATCCCAGGCTTGGGGGGCTAGCTGCCCAACAAAGGGCCAGGGTCCTGCTCCTGCAGCTCTATACGGAGTGACCGCAGCAGTGGTCTCTCATGCCCAACTGAAAGTCTGCTTGGTGCTACTGGAGAAGACAGGAGCTCTCTGGCCCCTTAGCTCTGCCCTCTGTGCCTGCCAGACCTGACACTGACCAGGGTCCCATCTGGGGCAAAGAGGAGTGTCTTTGTCCTGAGTGGCTGGACTTCCTGCTTCTCTGCACAGGAGCGTCCCTTGAGCCAAACCAAGCCAGGGAGAAGCCAGGACTAGCGCCCCGCTGACTACAGATGTGATGCTTGTTGCACATCTGGGACAGATGTGTGGGCTCAGTGCACATCTGGGGGACAGACACAGGCTCAGTGCACATCTGGGGACAGACACAGCTCCGCACATCTGGGGGACAGACACAGGCTACACGTCTGGGGACAGACACAGGCTCCGCACGTCTGGGGACAGACACAGGCTTCGCACATCTGGGGACAGACACAGGCTCCGCACATCTGGGGGACAGACACAGGCTCAGTGCACATCTGGGGACAGACAGACTCCGCACATCTGGGGGGACAGACACAGGCTCCGCACATCTGGGGACAGACAGGCTCTGCACGTCTGGGAGCAGACACAGTCTCCGCACGTCTGGGAGCAGACACAGTCTCCGCATCGTCTGGGAGCAGACACAGGTTCCACACATCTGGGGACAGACACAGGCTCCGCACATCTGGGGACAGACACAGGCTCCGCACATCTGGGGACAGACACAGGCTCTGCACATCTGGGGACAGACACAGGCTCCGCACATCTGGGGACAGACACAGGCTCCGCACATCTGGGAGCAGACACAGGATCCACACATCTGGGGAGAGATACAGGCTCCGCACATCTGGGGACAGACACAGGCTCCGCACATCTGGGGACAGACACAGGCTCCGCACATCTGGGGACAGACACAGGCTCCGCACATCTGGGGACAGACACAGGCTCCACACATCTGGGGAGAGATACAGGCTCCGCACATCTGGGGAGAGATACATGCTCCGCACATCTGGGGGACAGACACAGGCCCGCACATCTGGGGACAGACACAGGCCCCGACATCTGGGGACAGACACAGGCCCCGCACATCTGGGGACAGACACAGGCCCCGCATGTGGGGACAGACACAGGCCCCGCATCTGGGAACAGACACAGGCCCGCACATCTGGGGACAGACACAGGCCCCGCACATCTGGGGACAGACACAGGCCCCGCACATCTGGGGACAGACACAGGCCCCGCACATCTGGGGGACAGACACAGGCTCCGCACATCTGGGGACAGACACAGGCCCCGCACATCTGGGGACAGACACAGGCCCCGCACATCTGGGGACAGACACAGGCTCCGCACATCTGGGGACAGACACAGGCTCCGCACATCTGGGGACAGACACAGGCTCCGCACATCTGGGAGCAGACACAGGCTCCATCTGGGGAGAGATACAGGCTCCGCACATCTGGGGGAGAGATACATGCTCCGCACATCTGGGGACAGACACAGGCCCGCACATCTGGGGGACAGACACAGGCCCCGCACATCTGGGGACAGACACAGGCCCCGCACATCTGGGGACAGACACAGGCCCCGCACATCTGGGGACAGACACAGGCTCAGTGCACGCCTGGGGACAGACACAGGCTCCACAGGTCTGGGGAGACACAGGCTCCGCACATCTGGGAGCAGACACAGGCTCCACACATCTGGGGACAGACACAAGCCCTGCACATCTGGGGACAGACACAGGCTCCGCACATCTGGGGACAGACACAGGCTCCGCACATCTGGGGACAGACAGGCTCCGCACATCTGGGAGACAGACACAGGCTCCGCACATCTGGGGACAGACACAGGCTCCGCACATCTGGGGACAGACACAGGCTCCGCACATCTGGGGGCAGACACAGGCTCCTCACATCTGGGGACAGACACAAGCCCTGCACATCTGGGGGCAGGCACAGGCTCCGCACATCTGGGGACAGACACAGGCTCCGCACATCTGGGGACAGACACAGGCTCCGCACATCTGGGGACAGACACAGGCTCCGCACATCTGGGGACAGACACAGGCTCCGCACATCTGGGGACAGACACAGGCTCAGTGCACGCCTGGGAACAGACACAGGCTCCGCACATCTGGGGACAGACACAGGCTCTGCACATCTGGGGACAGACACAGGCTCCGCACATCTGGGGGACAGACACAGGCTCCGCACATCTGGGGACAGACACAGGCTCCGCACATCTGGGGACAGACACAGGCTCCGCACATCTGGGGACAGACACAGGCTCAGTGCACGCCTGGGAACAGACACAGGCTCCGCACATCTGGGGACAGACACAGGCTCTGCACATCTGGGGACAGACACAGGCTCCGCACATCTGGGGACAGACACAGGCTCCGCACATCTGGGGACAGACACAGGCTCCGCACATCTGGGGACAGACACAGGCTCCGCACATCTGGGGACAGACACAGGCTCCGCACATCTGGGGACAGACACAGGCTCAGTGCACGTCTGGGAACAGACACAGGCTCCGCACATCTGGGGACAGACACAGGCTCCGCACATCTGGGGATAGACACAGGCTCCACACATCTGGGGGCAGACACAGGCTCCGCACATCTGGGGACAGACACAGGCTCTGCACATCTGGGAGACAGACACAGGCTCAGTGCACATCTGGGGACAGACACAGGCTCCGCACATCTGGGGACTGACACAGGCTCCGCACATCTGGGGACAGACACAGGCTCCGCACATCTGGGGGGACAGACACAGGCTCCGCACATCTGGGGACAGACACAGGCTCCGCACATCTGGGGGGCAGACACAGGCTCCGCACATCTGGGGACAGACACAGGCTCCGCACATCTGGGGACAGACACAGGCTCCGCACATCTGGGGACAGACACAGGCTCCGCACATCTGGGGACAGACACAGGCTCCGCACATCTGGGGACAGACACAGGCTCCACACATCTGGGGACAGACACAGGTTCCGCACATCTGGGGACAGACACAGGTTCCACACATCTGGGGATAGACACAGGCTCTGCACATCTGGGGACAGACACAGGCTCCGCACATCTGGGAACAGACACACAGGTTCAGTGCACACCTGGGGGACAGACACAGGTTCAGTGACGTGGGGACTTGGGCACACGGGCCTTTGGGTCAAGATGGGCGTGATCTGACCTGTAGCTGGGGTGGGGGACGGGCACCTGCTTCCTTTGCCAGGCTGGGCCCGAGGCTCTCTGCCCTCTACATGGGCACTCGTTGCCGCCTGGCAGCAAACCCCTCAGGGCTGAAGACTTTGCTTGTGGTGTGCGTGACGGCAGGTATGAGCGGCGGAGGGAGTGGACTCGGAGAGCAGCACAGTGGCCTTCCATGGGCGGGAAGACCAGAGGCTGGAGCCTGCCCATCCCCTTCCCAAGGAGCAGCTTCCCTGGGTTCTGATGTCTCTGACTCCTGTCCATCCTGTGCCTGCCCATCCTCTATCAGGGAGTGCCCGTACACTACCTGTCCTGCCCAGGAAGCCCCACCCTCACTCAGGTCCGGTCTCGGTTCAGGGCTGTGATGCCCGCATGTGGGCATGTGAATGGCTCACCAGGAACTCTCCCTCCTGACTCAGTCGCATGGACCACACCTGGCCACCACCTGCCTCCCCAGCTGTACTTTCCTCCTGGAAATGGGCAGGACCGTGTGGGAGGGCAGAGACTGGGCGCATGGACGCGTCAGGGCCCGGGTGTCCAACTCCTGGCAGATGCCTGGACTTCCGGCTGGCCTCCCTGCCCTTGTCCCTGGGCTGCGGATGGAGGCTCTCCCCCAGCAAATTCCCAGCCCCTCTCCGGTCACTGAGGTCTCTCCCAGACTCCTGGCCAGAGCACTCACCGACTCAGGGCTGCCACACACCAGGATGTGCTGGCAGGTGAGGGGAGGGGCCTGGCAGCAGGTGAGTGAAGCTCTGCTGAGTCACAAGTGGGAGGCCACGAGGCTGGCCAGCAGCTGTGTTTGCTGTCCTCTGAGCCCGTCCTGCTGAGCCCCCTTCCCTAACTCCCCTGCCTGCAGCAGAGCTTCATAGGCACGGGTGTGGTGGGTTCACAGCCCAGGAGTTAACCAGGGCACCTCCCAGTCTCACCTGGAGCTGCCCTGGAGGTTTGGGACTAGAGGCTGGCCAGCACCCAGAGAACACCCTGCTGTGAAATGCCTATTGTCTGCTAGACAGGGGAGGGGGACACTGGAGGCCCCAGAGGCCCAGGATGGGGGCAGGGAGGGAGCTGCAGGGCCTGGCCGAGCCCCCCCCCACCCCCTCCCCGCCCCAACAGTCCTGGAGTGAGTGTCCGGGCCTGGCCTCTCCCCCACAGTCCTGAGTGTGTGTCTGGGCCTGGTCTCTCCCCCTACAGTCCTGAGTGTGTGTCTGGGCCTGGCCTCGCCCCCCACAGTCCTGAGTGTGTGTCTGGGCCTGGCCTCTCCCCCCCCACAGTCCTGAGTGTGTGTCAGGGCCTGGCCGAGCCCCCCCCCACAGTCCTGAGTGAGTGTCCGGGCCTGGCCTCGCCCCCCACAGTCCTGAGTGTGTGTCCGGGCCTGGCCTCCCCCCCACAGTCCTGAGTGTGTGTCCGGGCCTGGCCTCCCCCCCACAGTCCTGAGTGTGTGTCCGGGCCTGGCCTCGCCCCACAGTCCTGAGTGTGTGTCCAGGCCTGGCCTCTCCCCCCCCCCCCCACAGTCCTGAGTGTGTGTCCGGGCCTGGCCTCGCCCCCACAGTCCTGAGTGTGTGTCCGGGCCTGGCCTCGCCCCACAGTCCTGAGTGTGTGTCCGGGCCTGGCCTCGCCCCCACAGACCTGAGTGTGTGTCTGGGCCTGGCCTCGCCCCCCCTCACAGTCCTGAGTGTGTGTCCGGGCCTGGCCTCGCCCCCTCACAGTCCTGAGTGTGTGTCTGGGCCTGGCCTCTCCTCCCACAGTCCTGAGTGTGTGTCCAGGCCTGGCCTCTCCCCACCCACAGTCCTGAGTGTGTCCGGGCCTGGCCTCTCCCCCTACAGTCCTGAGTGTGTGTCCAGGCCTGGCCCTCCCCCCCCACAGTCCTGAGTGTGTGTCCAGGCCTGGCCTCTCCCCCCCCCACAGTCCTGAGTGTGTGTCCGGCCTGGCCTCGCCCCCACAGTCCTGAGTGTGTGTCCGGGCCTGGCCTCGCCCCACAGTCCTGAGTGTGTGTCCGGGCCTGGCCTCGCCCCCACAGTCCTGAGTGTGTGTCCAGGCCTGGCCTCTCCCCCCCCCCACAGTCCTGAGTGTGTGTCCGGCCTGGCCTCGCCCCACAGTCCTGAGTGTGTGTCCGGGCCTGGCCTCGCCCCCACAGTCCTGAGTGTGTGTCCGGGCCTGGCCTCGCCCCACAGTCCTGAGTGTGTGTCCAGGCCTGGCCTCTCCCCCCACAGTCCTGAGTGTGTGTCCGGCCTGGCCTCGCCCCCCCCACAGACCTGAGTGTGTCCCAGGCAGCGTGGGGCTGGGCTCTGGCCTCTCCAGCGAGCTGGAATGAGGGGGAGGGGTCCTCTGCATGAGAAAGTGCTGGTTGTCCAGTCCAGTGGCCGGACCCTCTCGAGATCTCGCCCTACCATGCTGCTCAGGCCAGAGGCACCCTGGCCCACGTGTGCCTGTCCCCTGGGTCACACGTGTGGAGGCTGGTGCGCAGTGTGCAGCTGTGTTCCGTGTGTGACTGGCGGTGTGTGCGAGTGTGCACCGTGTTCCGTGTGTGACTGGCGGTGTGTGCGAGTGTGCAGCTGTGTTCCGTGTTTGACTGGCGGTGTGCGCGAGTGTGCAGCTGTGTTCTGTGTGTGACTGGGGGGGTGTGTGAGTGTGCAGCCGTGTCCTGTGTGTGACTGGGGTATGCGCGAGTGTGCAGCTGTGTTCCGTGTTTGACTGGCGGTGTGCGGCGTGTGTGCAGCTGTGTTCTGTGTGTGACTGGCAGTGTGCGCGTGTGTGCAGCTGTGTTCTGTGTGTGACTGGCGGTGTGAGCGAGTGTGCAGCGGTGTTCCCTGTGTGACTGGCGGTATGCGTGTGTGTGCAGCTGTGTTCTGTGTGTGACTGGTGGTGTGCGAGTGTGCAGCTGTGTTCCGCATGTGACTGGCGGTGTGCACGAGTGTGCAGCTGTGTTCTGCGTGACTGGTGGTGTGCGCGAGTGTGCAGCTGTGTTCCGTGTGTGACTGGCGGTGTGCGGCGTGTGCAGCCGTGTTCCGCTTGTGACTGGGGGTGTGTGCGTGTGCAGCTGTGTTCTGTGTGTGACTGGCAGTGTGCGCGCGTGTGTAGCCGTGTTCCGTGTGTGACTGGGGGTGTGCGCGTGTGCATCCGTGTTCCGTGTGTGACTGGCGGTGTGCGCGAGTATGCAGCTGTGTTCCATGTGTGACTGGCTCAGATCGTCTCTTCATGCCCCAGGCGGAAACTGCGTGGGCTGGTCAGGGCTGAACGATTTTGAGTCTGAAGATCCCAAAATAGCTCCGGTAGCCTGAGCTCCCTCCCTGGACTGGTCTGGGGCCTCAATGGCCCTTTGTTTCTCTGAAGGCGTCCGGTTCCTTGGGGGGCTCAGACGGCGGGGCAGGGCTGCCTTCTGGTCTCCCTTTCCCCTTGCCTGGTGGGCCCTTGCCCCTGACACCCCCCATGCACCGCTGGGAGTTGGGGGTAGGGAGGCACTTTCCCAGGCGGCATTGGAGGCACTTTCCCAGGCGGCATTGGAGGCCCTCCTGGGCTCCCACTGACCCTGGGTTACACTGCCCAGCCCCTCTTTGTGGAGCCCACAGAGATGTCCCATGGTCGCAGTGGACATCTCAGCGCTCAGTCCTGAGGGCTTCATGGGAAGTCCAGGGGTCGTAAGGGCCTTGTTAGGCTCCCCACACCAGCCCACCTGATGGAGGTGCGGACCGGATCCTGCCCGGCGCCCCTGTCTCGGCTGGTACCCGCAGGCACAGCATCTGGGCCGGGGAGCCGAGGTCTGCAGGCAGTGCCATGGCTGTCTGTCCCGGGCCCGCCACCCGCGTAACTGCAGGGCAGTTTCCTCGGACCTGGGTTCCAGTCGCCAAGAGGCTCTGCGGACCTGACGGGGGACTCGTGAGCCGGCTGGGCAGGGCTGAAGGGGCAGTGTGGGAGGGGCTGCTCCAGGGACACGAGCGCTGGGCTGGGGGTGGTCTGGCAGCAGCCTGGTGGGTGCTGAGCCCAGACGGCTCAGAAAGCCTCTGGCCCAGGCCCCTGCTCCGGGGCTCCAGGGGGACCCCTGTGCTGGCCTCAGGTGCCCTGACAGTGACGCCAGAGCTGAGACGGGTCCTTGAAAGCCACTGTAGACGCAATAAGGACCTGACTGCAGCGCTTATGTGTGTGCACGAGTGTGTTAGTGTGTGAAAGGGGGCGCTGAGTGAATGTGTGAGTGTGAAAAGGGGCGCTGAGTGTGAGTGTGAAAGGGGCGCTGAGTGAAGGTGTGTGAGTGTGAAAAGGGCGCTGAGTGAATGTGTGAGTGTGAAAAGGGGCGCTGAGTGTGAGTGTGAAAGGGGCGCTGAGTGAAGGTGTGTGGAGTGTGAAAAGGGCGCTGAGTGAATGTGTGAGTGTGAAAGGGGGTGCTGAGTGAAGGTGTGTGAGTGTGAAAGGGGGCACTGAATGAAGGTGTGTGTGTGTGAAAGCGGGCGCTGAGTGAATGTGTGAGTGTGAAAAGGGGACGCTGAGTGAAGGTGTGAGTGTGAAAGGGGCGCTGAGTGAAGGTGTGTGAGTGAAAAGGGGCGCTGAGTGTGAGTGTGAAAGGGGGCGCTGAGTGAAGGTGTGTGTGTGAAAGCGGGCGCTGAGTGAATGTGTGAGTGTGAAAAGGGGCGCCTGAGTGAATGTGTGAGTGTGAAAGGGACGCTGAGTGAAGGTGTGTGAGTGTGAAAGGGGGCGCTGAGTGTGAGTGTGAAAGGGGCGCTGAGTGAATATGTGAGTGTGAAAAGGGCGCTGAGTGTGTGAAAGGGGCGCTGAGTGAATGTGTGAGTGTGAAAGGGGCGCTGAGTGAATGTGTGAGTGTGAAAGGGGGCGCTGAGTGAATGTGTGAGTGTGAAAAGGGGCGCTGAGTGTGTGAAAGGGGCGCTGAGTGAATGTGTGAGTGTGAAAGGGGCGCTGAGTGAATGTGTGAGTGTGAAAGGGGCGCTGAGTGAATGTGTGAGTGTGAAAGGGGGCGCTGAGTGTGAGTGTGAAAGGGGGCGCTGAGTGAATGTGTGAGTGTGAAAGGGGGCGCTGAGTGAATGTGTGAGTGTGAAAGGGGGCGCTGAGTGAATGTGTGAGTGTGAAAAGGGACGCTGAGTGTGTGTGTGAAAGGGGACGCTGAGTGTGTGTGTGAAAGGGGCGCTAGGGGCCGGAGCGATAGCCCAGCGGGTAGGGCGTTTGCCTTGCACGGCCGGCCTCTGCCGGCCTGGGTTCGATCCGGCATCCCATATGGTCCCCGAGCACCGCCAGGAGTAATTCCTGAGTGCAGAGCCAGGAGTAACCCCTGAGCATCGCCGGGTGTGACCCAAAAAAGGCAAAAAAAAAAAAAAAAAAAAGAAAAGAAAGGGGGCGCTGAGTGAATGTGTGAGTGCGAGTGTGTGTGAGTGTGTAAAGGTGGGGCGCTGAGTGAATGTGGGTGTGTGCGGTGTTGAGTGAAGGTAGGGGGTGAGTGCGTGGGAAGCTGAGCGACCAGGTGGGCGTGCAGTGCAGGCAACTGGGTGGCCCCGGGTTAGCTTTCCTGGGGAGGGAAAGTATGCGTTAGGGTGAACTGGAGAGTTCGCGGTTTTCTGCAGTCCAGTCGGTCCGGGCCCTGATGGGGTGGGAGCGCCGGTGGGCTGCGCGGGGCTGCCGGCAGCCCCCAGGGAGGGGTGGATAGGAGGTTTTCTGCGCCTTCATGCCCCTCCCACCGTCGGCCTGGGACCAGTCCGGTCCCCACCTGGGTGTGGCGCCCGGGCGGGGTGGCAGGAGCAGGTGCCAGCGGGCACACGCGACACGCGCGCTCGGGCACACGCGCAGCTCAGCCGATCCGGGTCCCTGCGGCCGAGCGAGCCCGAGCCCCGGCCGTGGACCGCCCCGCCTCCTGTCCCCGCCCCTGCCCCGCCCCAGCACCTGCCCGCCCGCGCCCCTCTGTCCTCCTCCCACTGCCCGCGCCCCTCTCGGCTCCCCTCCCGCCCCTGCGCCCCCCTCGGCTCCCCCTCCAGCCCCTGCGCCCCCCTCGGCTCCCCCTCCAGCCCCTGCGCCCCCCTCGGCTCCCCCCCCGGCCCCTGCGCCCCCCTCGGCTCCCCCTCCAGCCCCTGCGCCCCCTCGGCTCCCCCTCCCGCCCCTGCGCCCCCTCGGCTCCCCCTCCCGCCCCTGTGCTCCCCCACCCCCCGGCACCCGCCTCTGCGCCCCTCTCGGCGCCCCACTTGCCGCCCCTGCCCCACCTCCGGTTCCCCTTCACCCCTGCGCCCTTCTCGGCTCCCTCTCCCGCCCCTGCGCCCCTCCGTGCCCCCTCCCGCCCCTGCGCCCCTCCGCGCCCCCCTCCCGCCCCTGCGCCCCCTCTCTGGTTCCCCCTCGCCCCTGCGCCCCTACTCGGCCCCTCACCTTCGGCCCCTGCAGCCCGCGCCGGCCCCCACCCGGCCCCGACCCTGGCCGGACTCGGCCCCGGCGCCCTTTTGTGCCGCCGCCGAATCCCTCTTTGCGCCGCGAGCTGCGACTCCCCGCGGACGCCGGGGTCCCCAGCGGCGGCTCCTTTGTCTCCTCTCCCGGCCCGCGCGCCCTCCGCGCGCCCCTAGCCCACCACCGCTAGCTCGGGGACGGACGCCCCGGCGGCCCTTCGCCCTCTCCGGCCACGCTCGCCCCCTCGGAGCCGCTGCTGGAGGCCCGGCTCGGCCAGACGCCGCAGCTCCGCCGCCGCCGCCGCCTTCCGAGCCCGGGCCGCGGGCTCCTGCTCGGGAAGTCCTGCCCACTTCCCAGTATGGGCCCGGAGGGCTGCGCTCGGGCCCCGGGGCGGGGTCTGAGCTGAACTCTGAGGGCACCGCTGCTGTCAGCTGCCCAAGGCGGCCCAGAATGGGGTCCCTTGCCCCGAAGAGGCCCAAGGGCGCCCCGTGAGGACCCCTCCCGAGAGTGGCGCTGAGGAGCCAGGGGCCATGCGTCCACTGCCCCTGGTCCGGGACCCGCAGCAGCAGCAGCACGGGGCGTCGGTGCTCGTGCGCTATTTCATGATCCCCTGCAATGTCTGCCTGATCCTGCTGGCCACCATCACGCTCGCCTCGCCCTGGTGCTCCTCCTTAGCAGCTGTACGTGTGGGGCGGGCGTGGCCTGCAGCCTGAGACCCCCCCACGGCACTCAGCGGAGCAGTCAGTCCTGAGCCCTTTGCCCGGGTCTCTGGGCTCCTGTCCTCTTCCTGACATGCAGTGGGCGTCAGGAACACACAAGCCCCTGCCACAGGGCCCAGCCCAGTGCAGGAGGGGCATGGCTCTGCCCTGGCCAACCCTAGGCCTGGCCAGATGCGGGCCTCAGGGCGGGGCACGGGCAGGACCTAACCTGGAACCCGTTTCCTTCCAGACAAGCCTGGCGCTCACTTCACACCAGCACCCCTGACTCCTGCCGACGGTGAGTGGGGCCAACGTGCGGAGGCTGGGGGAAGGACCTTGTGTGGGCACCTGAGCACTGGGAGAGGAGTTGGGGAGTGGGCCCAGAGCTCGTCTTGCTCGGCCTGCTCAGAAGGGTCTTGCGGGGGTGGGGGGGCGGAGCGACAGTCCAGTGGTTAGGGCTTGCCCAGCGGCCAGCCCGGGGTCCGTCCCCGGCATCCCACATGGTCCCGAGAGCACCACCAGCAGTAATTCCTGAGTGCAGAGCCAGGAGGAACCCCTGAGTGTTGCCGGGTGCGACCCAAAAAGAAAAAAAGGAAGGAAGGATGGAAGAAGGAGGAAGGAAGGGAGGAGGAAGGAAGGAAGGAAGAAGGAAGGAAGGAAGAAGGAAGGGAGGAAGAAGGGAGGACGGAAGGAAAAGGAAGGGAGAGAGGGAGGAAGGAAGGAAGGGAAAAAGGAAGGAAGAAAAGGATGGAAGGCAGGAAGAAGGAAGGGCGGGAGGGAGGAAGGAGGGTCGCTCGGGCTGAGGGGGTGGGAGTGGGAGGCTGTAGGGACAGGCCCTGGCGCGGAGCGCGCCGTGGAGGAAGGGGCTATGCCTCCTGAGTGTCTGTCTGACCCTGCTGCAGCTGGGGACCCGCAGGTCTGTTCGCAAAGGGCAGGTGCAGGTTGAGGGGTGGCCAGATGTGGCTGTGGACACAGGCGGCTCCAGGAGGCCAACAGCAAAGGGAGGACTTTGTTTTGATGCGGTGGGGATGTGTCCCCTCTAGGTAAGGGTGGATGGTGAGCAGAGTTTTCCCAAGAGGAAGGGTTGTCCCAGTGAGAGGGGCATCCTTGCAGACTGCAGCCACGGCTGTAAGCGTGTACTTGTGCACACGCGTGCACGCGTGTAAAGGCGTCTGGAGGCCTAGTGGCTGCACCTTGGTTAGTGACTGGTGTGCACAGCTTGGTCTGGGAGTGGTGGGGTTGGACGTGTGTGCAGAAGACCTGCGTAGCCGGGACCCTCCTTCCTCCTGTCCCACCGCGAGCGTGCCGAGGAATGCTGTGTGGCTTTGGTGCGGTATGTGAGACCAGCGCGGAGAGTCCGGAAAGAGCCTCCTGCGTGTGCAAGAAGAGCTCCTGCCCCAACGTGGTGGCGCCGTGTGCGGCTCCGACGCCTCCACCTACAGCAATGAGTGTGAACTTCTGCGTGCACAGTGCAACCAGCAGAGACGCATCCGCCTGCTCAGCCGTGGGCCCTGCGGTGAGTGGGTGGGGCCAGAGGTGGCGGGCGTGGCCTTTAAACGGAGGGAGGGATGGGCGGGGTCATCGCTAGGTGGGGCGGGGCCTGTCATCCCGTTCTTGGGGGCCGGGCGGGCGGCTGATGACCCTGTCCCTCCTCTTCCGCAGGCTCCCGGGATCCCTGCTCCAACGTGACTTGCAGCTTCGGCAGTACCTGTGCACGCTCAGCCGATGGACAGACAGCCACGTGCCTGTGTCCCACGAGCTGCCGCGGGACCTCAGAAAACACCGTGTGCGGCAGCGACGGCGCCGACTACCCCGGCGAGTGCCAGCTGCTGCGCGCGCTGCGCGCGCCAGGAGAACATCATCAAGAAGTTCGACGGCCCGTGCGGTGAGCGAACGCGCCGGGCAGGTGTGGGGCGCGGCCACCAGTGCGCCTATGCTGATTCCTGCCCTCCTGCCTCCAGACCCCTGCCAGGGTGCCCTCCACGACCCCAGCCGCTTCTGCCGCGTGAACCGCGCTCGCGGCGCCCAAATGCTCCTGCGGTCTGAGAGCTGCCCTTCCGGCGGGCACCCGGTGCGGGGACGATGGGGTCACCTACGACAATGACTGCGTCATGGACCGCGTGGGAGCTGCCCGTGGCCTCCTGCTCCAGAAAGTGCGCTCTGGGCAGTGCCAGCCTAGAGGTGCGCCAGCCGTGGCAGTGGGTCCTTCCTCCTCGAGCTGCCCATCCCCGACGTTCTGGCCTGACCCAGTTTCTACTCTTCGGCAGACCAGTGTCCAGAGGCGTGCAAGTTCAATGCCGTGTGCCTGTCGCGCCGAGGCCGTCCCGCTGCTCCTGCGACCGAGTCACGTGTGGGGGCCTACAGGCGGTGTGTGCCCAGGACGGGCACACGTATGACAGCGAGTGCTGGCGCCAGCAGGCCGAGTGCCGGCAGCAGCGAGCCATTCCTGCCAAGCACCAGGGCCCGTGTGGTGAGCTCCGTGGGTGGTGCCGTGCGTGACCAGCCTGCCAAGGTCCCCGTGGCCCTCATCACTGCCATCTCCATCTCGCGCCGTGTTCCCGGGGTCAAGGGCCCTGGGGCTGGGTGACTGTGGGGTGTTGGACCCTTTGGGTACCCTGGTAGCCCCTGCAGGTGGCATCCAGCCCTGTGGGTCTCACGGAGTCTCCACGGGGCTTGGTGCGGCCAGCAGAGGGTGGAGGTGGTGTGTCCTGCGTGGCCTCGGCTGCAGCTGTCCATCAGTAGGTCTGTCCGTCTCTCTGGTCTCTTTCCTGTCCGTCTGTCCCTTCGTCCTTCCTCCCTCTCGGCTCCGCCTCTTGTGTCTTCCAGCCTGAGCCGCTGGCAGGATGAGGTGCCGCGCCTGCCGCCAGGAGCCGCACCCCGAGGTCTGCCCCCCGTGTGGCGGGGGGGTGTGGCTCGCTGCTGCCTGGCCTGTCCTCCACAGAGCAAGTGGACGGACACCCCCTCCCTGTCCCGGGGCTTCGCGCCCGTGTTTGCGTGCATGGCTGGCCTGGGGCTGCGAGGGCGGCTGAGACCTGGGCCTGCCACCGCCAGTGTCTTGGGCGCAGCCCCACGCTCGTGTGGGACCGGGTCCACTGGGCCGTGTCCTGTCCACGTCTGCTGTCTGTCTGTCCCTCTCTCTGCTGCGTCCTGTGCCTCCGACCCGATCTCCTCTGTACTCCCGACCCCGGGAAAGGAACTGCTGCAGGGAAGGGGCTGGGGGGCTTGTGCGTGTCCCGGGCGGCGGTCAGCCACTGAAGGCCCACCTTCTCCCCAGGCCAGCCCCCGTCCCGTGTCGTGGAGTGCGAGTGCCCATTCGGGGCCAGCTGTGCTGTGCAGAACGGGAGGCCACGTGTGCATGCCCCGTGGCATGTTCTGGTGTCTATGACCCTGTGTGTGGCAGTGACGGCGTCACGTATGGCAGCACCCTGCGAACTGGAGGCCACAGCCTGTGCCCTCAGGCGGGAGATCCGAGTGGCCCGCAAGGGACCCTGTGGTCAGTGGCAGGCCAGCAGCCTTGCGGGGTGGGGCAGGTGGTGTCCAGGTCCCTGTGTCATGCCGCCTCTTTTCCAGACCGCTGCGGCCAGTGTCACTTTGGAGCCTTGTGCGAGACGGAGACAGGGCGCTGCGTGTGCCCCCTCGAGTGTGTGGCCACGGACCAGCCCGTGCGGCTCAGACCGGACAGACATACGCCAGTGAGTGTGAGCTCCACGTCCACGCCTGCACACACCAAATCAGCCTCCACGTGGCCTCCACCGGACACTGCCGTGAGTGGGGCTGCGGGGCGGGCGCTGTGGGGATCCTGTGACCCTGCAGGACCCTGCCTGACCGCCTGCCCCCTGTAGAGGCCTGTGGGGGACGTGGTGTGTGCCTTCGGGGCCGTGTGCTCTGCGGGCCGGTGCGTGTGTCCCCGGTGCGAGCACCCCCCGCCTGGACCCGTGTGTGGCACCGGCGGCGTCACCTATCAGAGCATCTGTGAGCTCCGGGAGGCCGCGTGCCAACAGCAGACGCAGATCGAGGAGGCCCGTGCGGGACCCTGCGAGCAGGGTAGGTGCTGGCCGTGGGGTGCAGCCCGTGCCGGACACGGACAGGGCACACGGTGACGGCCCCCTCCTACAGCGGAGTGCGGCTCCGGCGGCTCTGGCTCCGGGGAGGACGGCGAGTGTGAGCAGGAGCTGTGTCAGCAGCGTGGCGGCGTCTGGGGACGAGGACTCCGAGGACGGACCGTGCGTCTGTGACTTCAGCTGCCAGGGCGTCCCGCGAGTCGGTGCGGCCCGGCACGCCTCAGCTCTGGTGGGAGGGGGAGGCGGCTGCGGCCACCCTCACCGCCCTGCCTCTGCAGGTCTGTGGCTCTGACGGTGTCACCTACGGCACTGAGTGTGAGCTGAAGAAGGCCCGGTGCGAGTCTCGGCAGGAGTTGCACGTCGCAGCACCGGGAGCTTGCCAAGGTGGGCCTGTCCAGCCCTTTCTCTCAGCCTTTTCTTATTTTTGCTTTTTTTGGGTCACACCCGGCAATGCTCAGGGGTTTCTCCTGGCTCTGCACTCAGGAATTACTCCTGGCAGTGCTCGGGGGGACCATATGGGATGCCGGGGATCGAACCCAGGCCGGCATGGGCCGGCGCGTGCAAGGCAAACGCCCTCCCGCTGGGCTATCGCTCCGGCCCCTCTCAGCCTTTTCTTGACCCTGTTTGCTGCCTGTGCTCCCCGGGCGTTGCGCTGTGCCCTCCCTGGGGGCTCTCTAGTGGGGAAACCAGTGCTGCTTATCGTGCACAAGAGCGGGTGTGGGGGTGCCCAAAGGTCCGGAGTCCCCCGAGCTCTGCGCCCGAAAGCCGTGTGTGCTCGTGTTGGTGCCTGTGGGGGCGGTGGAGGTTGAGCGAGTGTATGTGTCTCTGCGTGTGTGTTGTATGTGACAGACTAGCCCAGCTGTGCTCTCCAGCTGTGTGAAACATTGCTGCTGGTTGTGCTGGTGCCCCTGGCCAACCCACACGGATGTTCTCAGCCGTGAGTGACCCCAGAGGGGCCGGGCCCAGGCAGGTACGGCCGCTACTGCCCCTGCAGGTGCTGCCTTGGCGCCGCTGCCACCAGCTGCCGCTTCTGCCCCTGCAGGTGCTGCCTTGGCGCCGCTGCCACCAGCAGTTCCTCCGCTCTGCACCCAGAGCACCTACGGCTGCTGCCCAGACAACCTCACTGCTGCCCAGGGCGTGGGCCAGGCTGGTTGCCCCGGTGAGTGCCTCAGCCCTGCCCTCGCGAGATGCAGCCCCGCGCATCCCCTGCACACCCTGCAGAGGCCACATGGCTAACTGCCCCCCTTAGACGCACCCTGCCCAAGGCAGTGGCTGCAGCCACGTGCCACGTGACTCCGCCCTGCTCTACTCCGACAGGTTCCTGTCACTGCAACCCACATGGCTCCTACAGTGGTACCTGTGACCCAGTCACGGGCCAGTGCTCCTGCCGCCAGGCGTGGGCGGCCTCAAGTGTGACCGCTGTGAGCCCGGCTTCTGGAACTTCCGTGGCATCGTCACCGATGGCCGGAGCGGCTGCACCGTGAGTGCCAAGGCCCCGACTGACCGGCCTGCCTCTCCTGCCCGACTCTCAGCTGGCGGGGTCTCAGCCAGGCTGCGAGCTGCTGGGGAGGGGTCCGGGCACAGACCGTGGCCTTCTCTGCCTGCCCGCAGCCTGTCGCTGTGACGCCCGGGGTGCAGTGCGGGATGACTGCGAGCAGATGACGGGCTGTGCTCTTGTAAGCCGGGGTGGCCGGCCCCAAGTGTGGGCAGTGTCGGATGGCCGCGCCCTGGGGCCCGCTGGCTGTGAATCAGGTGAGTGGGCCGGGCCGACTGACTCTGAGCTGGGAGGGGGCTGACCGGCGGATCAGGCTTCAAGCCGGCAGCATCTGTGTTTGTGCCGCAGACGCCTCAGCACCTACCACGTGTGCCGTGATGCACTGTGAGTTTGGAGCATCCTGCGTGGAGGAGGCGCGGCACTGCCCAGTGTGTGTGTCCAGCACTTACCTGTCTGGGGGCCAATTCCACCAAGGTAAGAGTTGGGGGTTCTGGTGGGGTGGGGGCACAGATGCCCCCCCACACCCCTCGCTCTGTGCCCAGGTGTGCTGGGTCAGATGGAGTCACCTACGGGAACGAGTGTCAGCTGAGAACCATCGCCTGCCGCCAGGGCCTGGACATCTCCATGCGGAGTCTCGGGCCGTGCCAGGGTGAGACTCGGCTGCCCGGCCTGTGCTGGCCGGAGGACCTGACCCCTCCCGGCCCCGCCTCACTCCCCTCTCCCTGCAGACGCCGTCGCTTCTGGCACGCCCCCACGTCTGCATCTGTCGTCACTGCGGGGGCTCCGCCCAGGCGAGGGTCAGCAGCCCCGGCCAGCGTCCACCCCCTGGCTACTAGCAGCACGCCCCTAAGCCGGTCCACTCCTCAGCCTTCTGCACAACCACGGACCACTGCCAGCGTACCCAGGGCCACGCGAGGCCCATGCCGACCGTGCCTCCCACAGCACCTCCTGCAACAACCAGCCTTGCCACGTCCGCCGGAGAGTCCGGCAGTGCCGATGGGAGTGGAGACGAGGAGATCAGTGGGGACCTGGAGGCCAGTGGAGCCGGCTCGGGGTGAGTGTAGGCACCGGGCCTGGAGCAAGGTCTAGAGGGCCCCGGGTCTGGCCTCACTCTGCCCTTCCTGCAGGACTGGAGCCCCGGAGGCGGGCCTTGCTGAGACCCCAGGGCTGCCCGTTGAGAGGGCATCCTGCTACAACTCGCCTTTGGGCTGCTGCTCAGATGGCAAGACGCCCTCGCTGGACACAGAGGGCTCCAACTGTCCCGGTAAGTGGGGCTGGGCCCGGTGGCCCAGGAGTGCAACCCCCGGGACACCGTCACCACAGGTCTGCGCCGGCCCGGGCGCTCAGACCTCCGCACACACGTGTGTCCGCTCCTGGGGTTCCACCCTGCACCGCACGCGTGGTCTCGGCCCCACACTTGTGGGTGCCCAGGACCCGGCTAACCCGTCTCTCCTGTTGCAAGCCGGCCTGGCTACTGCCATGAGGAGTCCGCCTGGTAACTGCCCGGGGCCCACTAACCTCATGGCCATCTTACTAACACGCCGCTGCCCGCGGGCTTGCTGGGGCCGTGCCCAGCTGTGCCAGGCAAGACCTCACTGCCCCCCCCACCCCACCCCACAGCCACCAAGGTGTTCCAGGGTGTGCTGGAGCTCGAGGCCGTCGAGGGGCAGGACCTGTTCTACACTCCCGAGATGGCTGACCCCAAGTCGGAGCTGTTTGGGGAGACCGCCAGGAGCATTGAGAGTGCAGTGAGTGAGGGCCGGAAGGGGGTCGGCGCGGCCCAGCCCCTGGACAGCGCTGGGAGCACCGGGCTCGAGAGGGCGTGACCCGGGCAGCGTCGTCCAGCCCTGCGCTTCTCCCCACCCACTGCAGCTGGAGGACCTTTTCCGGAACTCAGACGTCAAGAAGGACTTCCGGAGTGTCCGGCTGAGGGACTTGGGGCCTGGCCACTCGGTCCGAGCCATTGTGGACGTGCACTTCGACCCCAGTGAGGCCCTGCCTGCTGGCTGGGGGGGGGGCGGCACGGCCCAGCGCACTGCTCAGCTCTCTCCTCCACAGCCTCCTCTGTGCGGGCGGCGGATGTGAGCCGGGCCCTGCTGCGGCAGATCCAGGCATCCAGGCGCCTGGGGGTGAGGCGGCCCCCACAGGAGCACGTTCGCTTCCTGGACTTTGGTGAGTCCACGCCCGTGCCCGGCCCCGGCCCATGGCCCAGGCCCAGCTTGCCCCCTGCCGTGCTGACGGGTCCCCAACCCTCAGACTGGCTTCCTGCCTTCTTCACGGGAGCCGCCACAGGCACTGCCCCTGCTGCAACCACAGCCAGAGCCACCACCGGGCCAGCTGGCTCGTCTCCCACGGTGCCGCCCCGGACCCTTCTCTCCCAGCCACACAAGCCGGCCGGTCAGCAGGGCCACGGCCCACCCTCACACACACCGGCCCCCTACCACTGCCCCTGGCCAAGTGCCTGCACGCTGGCCCCTGACCCCACGCCCCAGCGGCCCCCAAGCCCCTGTGACTCCCATCCCTGCCTTCACGGGGGCACCTGCCAAGACAAAGGTGGAGACTTCAGTTGCAGCTGCCCGGCGGGCAGGACAGGCACCATCTGTGAGAAGAGTAAGTGTCCCCTGCCGCAGGGCAGATGTGGGACCCTCTCTTCCCTCAGTCCCGGGGAAAGGGAGCCGAGGGGAGAGGCAGGATGAGTGGGGCGGGGCGGCGGCTGGGCAGCGTGCCCCGGGCCTTCCTCCAGCGGGTCTGTCTCCCGCAGTGCTGCGCACCTCGGTGCCAGCCTTCGGGGGCCACTCCTTCTTGGCCTTCCCCACGCTGCGCGCCTACCACACGCTGCGCCTGGCTCTTGAGTTCCGGGCGCTGGAGCCCAGGGGGCTGCTGCTCTACAACGGCAACGCTCGCGGCAAGGACTTCCTGGCGCTGGCGCTGCAGGGAGGCCACGTACAACTCAGGTGTAGCAGGGTCTAGGGCCCAGGGCAGGAAGGGGCGGGGCGGGTGGTGGGCGGGGCTTTTGGTGGGCTGGCCCGGTGTTGGGCGGGGCTTGGTGATGGGCGGGCTTTGATGGGAGGGGCTTGGTGATGGACAGAGCGTGTGGGCGGGGCTTTGTGGTGGGCGGGCCCGGTGATGGGCTGTGTGATGGGTGGGACTTAGCGGTGGGCGTGCCTGTGGGCGGGGCTTGGTGGTGGGCGTGCCGGTGGGCGGGGCTTGGTGGTGGGCGTGTCGGTGGGCGGGGGCTTGGTGGAGGGCGGAGCAGATGGGTGGGCGGGGTTTGTGATACAGTATTTCGGGCAGGGCTTGAGCGGGCTGTGGCTTCTTGGGGTGGTTCTCACACCTGCTCCTGGTCCAGGTTTGACACAGGATCCGGGCCTGCAGTGCTGACCAGCTCAGTGTCCATCGAGCCAGGCCGGTGGCACCGCCTGGAGCTGTCCGGCACTGGCGCCACGGCTCGCTCTCAGTGGATGGGGAGAGCCCAGTGGTGGGTCAGAGCCCCAGCGGCACTGACGGCCTCAACCTGGACACGGAGCTCTTCGTGGGTGGCTTCCCCGAGGACCAGGTTTCCGTGTGAGCAAAGGACCGGGCGGGTGTCCCCGGCCTAGCATTGGGGGGTGCCCTCAGAACCCCACCTCCAGCCTGACTGCCTTGTCTGGGGGCGCCCCTGATGGTCAGTGCCCGGAAGGGCTTAGGCTGGCGCTGACTCATTTCCACCCTGACCTCCAGCTTTAATTCTGTCTTTGGGGGAGGGGGCTGCGCTGACCCCCACCACGGGTGTCGGCCTCCTGACCCCTGACCCTCCTCCTGGTGGCAGGGTGTTGGAGCGCACCTCTGTGGGCGTCGGCCTCAGGGGCTGCATCCGCCTGCTGGGACGTCAACAATCAGCGCCTAGAGCTGGGCGCCTGGCGGGAAGCTGCGGCCCGGAGCTCCGGCGTGAGCGAGTGTGGCGACCAGCCCTGCCTACCCAGCCCCTGCCTGGGGGCGCCGTGCCAGGCCTTGGAGAATGGCATGTTCCACTGCCAGTGCCCACCTGGCCGCTTTGGTGAGGGCAGCACCTGGACTGGGGCCTGAGGGAGGCGCCTCTGTATGTGGGCCTGGCCTCCGGCACTCCCTCTGTCCCGCAGGGGCCCACCTGTGCAGATGAGAAGGACCCCTGCGAGCCAAACCCGTGCCATGGGGCAGCCCCGTGCCATGTGCTGCCCACAGGCGAGGCCAAGTGCGAGTGCCCCCTGGGGCGCAGGGCGCCCGCTGCCAGACAGGTGGGCCGAGGGGAGGGGGCGGGCTTGGAGCTGAGGCTGGTGTCAGGGTCAGGAGGCCCGGGATGGGGAGGCAGGCGCGAGTTGCTCCTGGGGGCAGGAGCCCCCCATCCCGGTCGCGGCGTAACTCCGTGTGACCAGTCTCTTGTCCCCGTAGCCTCGGGAATGGGCGCCCCCTGCCCTTCCTGGCTGACTTCAGTGGCTTCTCCTACCTGGAACTGAGAGGCCTGCACGCCGTGGACCGAGACCTGGGGTCAGTGGCACCAAGGGCGTGAGGGGCCGGGCCCTGACCCCTCAAGCCTGCCGCGGCCTCACTGCCCACCACCTTCCTGCCCAGAGAGAAGATGGACCTGGAGGTGGTGTTCCTGGCCCGCGGCCCAGCGGCCTGCTCCTCTACAACGGGCAGAAGACAGATGGCAAGGGCGACTTCGTGTCCCTGGCACTGCGCGACCAGCATCTGGAGTTTCGCTATGACCTGGGCAAGGGGGGCAGCTGTCATCAGGTGTGCGTCCCTGCTGGGGCTCCAGAGGGTGGGCAGCGGGGACGTGGCCGTCATCGTGGCCCCTGGAGAGCGGCCGAGCCACAGCCCCTCACGGTGCCCCCAACCCCCAGGAGCGCGGAGCCAGTGGCCCTGGGAACCTGGACCAGGGTCTTTCTGGAGCGGAACGGCCGCAAGGGTGCTCTGCGGCGGGGGCGGCGGCCCATGAGCTCGGGGAGTCCCCGGTAAGTGTCCCAGGCTCAGAGGCCGCTGGCCTTCCCGCCCGCTGCCTGCGCCTCCTGCCCACGCCAGCTCACTGAACTGTTTTCTCTCCTCTGCCCGGGCCTCTCTCTGTCCCTCTCTGCCCCCCACTGCTCTCTGGCTCTCCTCTGCACCCCTCTCGGATGTCAGAAATCCCGCAAGGTACCAGCTCCTGCTCCTGCTGGCGCCCCCGGTGCCTCCACCCTAGACTAGCGCTGCCCCTGATGGGTGGGGGCAGGGGTGGGCATCTGGGCTAGGGCAGCCCTGCCCAGCTGGTGGCCCCCCACGGCTGCTCACACGGCACCTCCACCAGGTGCCGCACACCATCCTCAACCTGGAAGGAACCGCTCTACGTGGGGGCCCTGACTTCAGCAAGCTGGCGCGGGCTGCTGCTGTGTCCTCCGGCTTCGATGGTGCCATCCAGCTAGTAGGTGGACCTGGGGCCAGGCGGAGGGTGTGTGTGTGCGTGTGTGTGTGTGTGTGTGTGTGTGTGTGTGTGTGTGTGTGTGAGAAGCCCCTCTGGTGCTCAATGGTGCCATCCAGCTAGTACATGGGGCTGGGTGGGGCTAAGGCAGGATGTGTGTGTGTGTGTGTCTGTGTCTCTGTGTCTGTGTGTGTCAGTATCTCTGTGTGTGTCTGAGTGTCAGTATGTGTATCTCTGTGTGTGTATGTGTGTGTGTGTCCTCCTGGCGGTGGTCCAGTACAGGGACAGCCTCCCCATCAAGGCTTCCCCCACTCCCCAGATCTCCCTCAAGGGCCGCCAGCTGCTGACCCCGGAGCATGTGGTGCGGTCAGTGGACGCCTCGTCCTTCACAGACCATCCTTGTACCCAGGCCTCCAGGACACCCCTGCCTCAACGGGGCGTCGTGTGTCCCCGGGAGGCTGCCTACGAGTGCCTGTGTCCTGGGGGGCTTCTCGGGGCTGCACTGTGAACAGGGTGAGTGGGCAAGGCGGCACCGGGGCTGCAGCGGGGGTCTGGGGCCACTGGGGTCTCCTCACCGGCCGTCTCTCAGGACTCCATGGAGAAGGCGGCCGGGGAACTGGACAGCCTTGCCTTCGACGGGCGGACGTACATCGAGTACCTCAACGCAGTGACGGAGAGGTAAGAGCCCCAAGGAGGGCGGCTGGTGACCCTTGGCGTCCATCTGTCCCTCTGCGTGCGTGTGCACGCAATGCCACATGTGCAGGGCGGGCTGCCACAGGCAGGCCCTGAGCTGCCAGCGCCCAGCACACACGTCTCCTGCCCTTCCTCTGCTCACACTGTCTCTTTGCTTCCAAGCGGACTGACCAATGAGATCCCAGCGTAAGTAGTGCTTGGCCCCTCTGCACCTCGTGCGCCTTCTCGCCCCTTTCTCTGCTCCTCCCTCCCTGCACCGGGGTGGCTGAGCCGTCCTTGCCCCGCAGACGGGCTCAGAGCGGCTGGCTCTGCTTCCCAGCCGAGAACTGGGCCCATCCCTCTCCCAGGTGAAGGCTTGGTGTGCCTCGTGTGTGTGTGTGTGTGTGTGTGTGTGTGTGTGTGTGTGTGTGTGTGCCTCCTAATGTCTCATGTGGGAGTGTGCGTGCTCAGAGCAGCTGGCTCTTGCTTCCCAGCCGAGAACTGGGCCCATCCCTCTCCCAGGTGAAGGCTCGGTGTGCCTCGTGTGTGTGTGTGTGTGTGCGTGTGTGTCGCCTCCTAATGTCTCATGTGGGAGTGTGCGTGCGTGACACGTGTGTGCACATGAACTTCGCGTATGTGCCTGTATATGCATGTGTGTGCATGCGTGCTGTTTCTGTGTATAAGCATGTGTGCATGAGTGTGTCTGAATGTGAGTGCAGGTGTGTGTGCGTGTGTGAATTGCCTGGATGCGTGTGTGTGGGAGCTCCTATGTTGTGTGTGCTTGCCCGTGTGTAAATGTGACTTATTCCATGCATCGCCTGCGTGTGTGTGTGTGTGCCCGGTGTGTGCACTGTGCCACGACTGCACCTGAGTTTCCTGGGCCGGGAGGGCTTGTGGGTGTGGGGGGCTGGACCAGAGCCCACATCTGCTGGCTCCTAACGCTTGTCTGTCCCCCACTGTGGAGCAGGGACCGGCTCCCTGCCCCCTGGGTATAGTCCCAGGCCCTCCAAATTACAAAGCGGGTGTGGGGGGAGGCGGGGGCTCTGCCATCCTCCCCTGCGCTCGGCCTGTCTGCTCCCTGCTTACCTGCTTCCCTCTCTTCCTGCTCTAAGCCCCGAAGCACCAGACCCTGGGGCCCCTTCACAGGTGAGCCGTGGCCGAGCCTTGCTGCCTTTCCCACTGTCGGCCCCTGTCTATCCTGCTCCTCCGTGCACTTGCCCCCTTGCGCCCCGCCGAGGGCCCCTCCAACCGTCCAGACACCCCAGGTCCCACCCCAGGACATGTGGCCTCTGTAGCCCGGCTCCTGCCCCCCACGCCTCCCGACGTGCTCTGAGCAGGCTTCTGCCCTCCAGTGAGAAGGCGCTGCAGAGCAACCACTTCGAGCTGAGCCTGCGAACTGAGGCTACCCAGGGGCTGGTGCTGTGGAGCGGCAAGGCCACAGAGCGGGCCGACTATGTCGCACTGGCCATTGTGGACGGGCGCCTGCAGCTGGCCTATGACCTGGGCTCCCAGCCTGTGGTGCTGCGCTCCACGGTGCCTGTGAACACCAACCGCTGGCTGAGGGTCCGGGCGCACAGGTGAGCCGGAAAGGCCCAGTCCCCAGTGGCGCAGAGGCTTCTAGGCCAGCACAGGCCTGACTCGAGCCTGCTCTCGGGAAGAGGCACAAGGAACTTGGCCTCCGAACCCCGGCAGTCTGGCCCAGTTAGCCCGTCCCCTGGGCCTGGTGCTGCCCGGCTGGGGCTCATCACTCCCTCCCCACAGGGACCAGAGGGAAGGGTCGCTTCAGGTGGGCAATGAGGCCCCTGTGACTGGCTCCTCCCCACTGGGCGCCACGCAGCTGGACACAGACGGCGCCTTATGGCTGGGTGAGTTGGCCCAGGGTGCCTGGGGACCGGCAGACCCTCCCAGAAAGTCCTGGGCAAGAGCTGGTGGGGGGGCCAGGCTGGGGCCTGTTGGGCTGTGACCCTTCCTGAGCCTCAGCCGGCTTCCTTTTGTCTGCCCTGCAGGGCCTGGAGAAGCTGCCTGTGGGTCAGGCCCTGCCAAGGCCTACGGCACCGGCTTTGTGGGCTGCCTCCGGGACGTGGTGGTGGGTCGGAGGCCGCTGCAGCTGGTGGAGGACGCGAGTGCCAGGCCAGAGCTCCGGCCCTGCCTCGGGCCCTGAGCTTGCCATCACCCCAGCCCCGTGCTAACCTTTTCTACTTTTGTAAGCGCCGTTTCTTTCTTGATATGATTTTCTTGCCTGTGTGTTGGTTGGAGAGACTGCTGGCCTGGCCTCGCTGTCCATCACTGTCCGTCCAGATGGTGCTCTGAGGGAGGGCTCAGTGGCACCCGCCCTCCCCTCACGTTGCCTGCAGGCTGTCCGCTGCCCGCCTGGCCTGGGGCTGTGTCCCTTTCACACATGTTGTCCACCTTCCCTCTGTGAGGTCTTGCCCTGGGACAGGTCACAGTGGACCCTCCAGCCGGCCTCTGGGGCCTTTCCCGGGGCTCACCTGGGCCAGTACTGTGACTTAGGAACAATGTTATTTGGGGGGGCTGCCCTGCTCCTTCTCTGCAACTGTGTGTACCAGGGCCAGGGCCCTGGGGAGGCCAGACCTTCAGATGGCCCTGCCTGTCCACCCAGCTTCCCAGGGACGTGTCCCGTCCCTGACACACCAGACCTTTCGAGCACGGTGAGGAAGCAGGACCCGGGAACACGGCGGGCGGCTGGGACTGCTTCCCCAGGCAGGTCTGGGCCCTCGGTGCTTGTCTAGGCCTGAGCTTTCTGAGCGTTGGTGTTCTTGGCCCTCAGGGCAGTGGGCAGCCCGTTTGCTGGCAAGTACACAGAGAAAACCTCACGATCCTTCTGGAGTGAGGCGTGGCCGCCTTGCCCAGCATCGACCAGGGGCTGGCTGGCTGACCGAGGCCAGACCGCCTTAAACTGCAGCACTGTGTCCGAGAGGGCCGCTGGCCGCAGTTGGGACGGGACTTCAGGCCCAGAAGGACAGGGAGTCCCCAGTCTTGTTACTTTACTAACCCCAATCTTTTTTTTTTTAATTTAAAACAGATTTTTCAATTTTTTGGTTTGTATTTGGGCCACACCCGGCGATGCTCAGGGGTGATTCTGGGCTCTGCAGTCAGGAATTCTTCCTGGTGGTGCTCAGGGGAACGTTTGGGATGTCGGGGATTAAAGCTGGGTCGGGCGCATACAAACAGGCACCCTGCCTGCTCTGCCCTCTCCGGCCCACTAACGCCAGTCTTGTCCTGTGAAATAAAGTATGTATGAACACTCAGAAAGGAGCTCATGTCTGTCTGACCACATCCTAGTCCCACCAGGGACCCACCCCTCCGCTAGCTTCTTGCTTCAGCTGTCGGCGGGGCACTTTGCCTTGAGCCCTGGAAGGACCTAGCCAGTGAGGGCTGCTGTCAGCAGGCTGCAGCGGCTGCACCATTCGCCATGGGCTGGGGCAGGGCACGGAGCCAGCACTCCATTTTGCTCCCATTGGGCATTTTATGTGTGTGTGGATCAGCCTGTGTGTGTGCCTGGATCAGCTTGTGTGTGTATCAGCCCGTGTGTGTGTGTGTGAGCACGTGTTGTGGATCAGTCCTTGTGTGTGCCTGGATCAGCCCATGTGCTGGAAGGCCCACTGGGAAGGTGCCTGAATTTGGGGTACCGGGTGCTCCCAGGAGGAGGAGGCTCCAGGGGCTACCGCTGGGAGGTGGGGTGTGGTGTGGGCAGGACCCTCCAAGGTCACAGGTGGGAGCCGGGGGCTTTGGTTTTCTTAGCAGATGCAGGACCCAAGTCTGACGCACTCTACACCAGCATCTACAACGGCCTGACACCCCAGCCATCCTGGCACACTGCTTTGGGGTGCGCTGTGCAGGGTCCCTGTGCCGCTGAGGGGCAGGCATGGACTGTCCATTTCATCCATGTGTGCGCTCACACCTGCTTTTCCGTCGCCCAGAGCTGCTGCATGAAGATCGTTTCTTCCCATCCGGAAATTCCCCTGAAGGGGAGATGCCCTGGAGCCGTGCGCGGAGGAATGGGCTGGGCTGACCTTTGTAGAAGGCGGAGCCGCAGCTGAACCAGAGTGTGGCGATTTGAAGGGCGCATCACTGCTGCGTCCGGGTGGGCCATGCAGGGTCGTTCACAGGTGCTGGACCCACCCTGCGGCGATGAGGAGCCCGGGAACCGCGTCCGCCCATCACACACAGTGTCCTCTGTGCCCGCGGTCAGGGTAGACGGGCACAGCGGACAAGAAGGTGGTGTTCGTCTTTACCGCTCCGGAAGGAGGCACCAGACCCAGGGAAGAGTGTGGGCAGGGGGAGTTGCTGCCACTCTGACCTCTGCCCCTCGGGGCTGGGAACTTGGAGTGGGCAGTGCTTGGGGCCTGGGGTAGCGGCCACCAGAGGGCGGGAAGGGAACCCCGTCCCTCCGGGCAAAGGACCAGGCTGCCACCTAGTGGCCGCCCTGGATCCTGCAGAGACGTCCCTGTGCTAAGGCACCTCCTGGGCCTGTCGGTGGGGCCAGCGTCTGTGTCCCCTGCCCCAGTGTCTTGTCCTTGAGCCTTCCATCTACATGGAGGCCTGGGGCCCCTCACCTGGCCAGGCCACTGTGTGTCCCTCTCCACCGCCCAGCAGGTGCTACGAGACTAGAAGCTGCCCGATGTGGGCGGCTTCCAGGGTGGGAGACCGAGTGGAACTGAACCTCACGCAGGATACAGTGACCCACTTAGGGGCTACTCAGGCAGTGGGCAGTGGCCGGTGGACGCAACCTCCGCTCCTCTGTGTGCCAGACCCCTCTGACGGGACTTCCTGGGGCTAATCACCCTCACCCGGAGTCCTCCCCAGTAGAACTCCGTGTCCCCGAATCCTGTCTCCTGACTCCCTCAGGCACCTGAGCCCCGTGAGGCCGCCTGGACCCCCCAGCACAGCCCCACTGCGCGGTTTGCTCACCAGCCCTTGGCAAACGCAGGGCAGCCAATGCCAGTGCCCTCTGCTTCACTTCCTGTGACCCTCCCGAGCTGGGGGGTCCCCACGGCACGAGTACCATGAGCCTAGCTCAGCTGACAGAACAGCAGGACAAGAGCAGCGTGGGAGAGGGGCCCTGGACTATCCTGCAGATGTTGTCGCCTAGGCCCGGGCAAGGCTATGCAGGCGCAGAGACGAGACGAGAACTTTCTGGAGAACTCATCACAGGCCTCCCGGCACTGGTGGAATCACTGGCATGTCCCTGAGGTTGCCATCCTGTGAGCAACGTCCATACTCCGGATGACCTGCTCTGGCCACGGCTAACTGCCAAAACCACCCCTCTGGTCCGGTCCCTCCCTCCCGTAGACCCCGCCCCTAGGTACCGCCTTCCTGCTCACAGGCCCCACCCCTAGGTACCGCCTTCCTGCTCACAGGCCCCGCCCCTAGGTACCGCCTTCTTGCTCACAGGCCCCGCCCCTAGGTACCGCCTTCCTGCTCACAGGCCCCGCCCCTAGGCACCACCTTCCTGCTCACAGGCCCCGCCCCAGGCAGCTCCTTCCTGCTCACAGGCCCCGCCCCTAGGCACCTCCTTCCTGCCCACAGGCCCCGCCCCTAGGCAACACCTTCCTGCCTCACAGGCCCCGCCCCAGGCAACTCCTTCCTGCTCACAGGCCCCGCCCCTAGGTAACTCCTTCCTGCTCACAGGCCCCGCCCCCCTAGGCAACACCTTCCTGCTCACAGGCCCCGCCCCTAGGCACCTCCTTCCTGCTCACAGGCCCCGCCCCAGGCACCACCTTCCTGCTCACAGGCCCCGCCCCTAAGTAACTCCTTCCTGCTCACAGGCCCCGCCCCCTAGGCAACACCTTCCTGCTCACAGGCCCCGCCCCTAGGTACTGCCTTCCTGCTCTCAGGCCCCCACCCCATGGCCTAAGCTCCCTTCCACAGCCTCTGCCCTCTAACCTAACCCCTTCCTGCCCGAAGGCCCCGCCCTCAGGTGTGAACTCCTCCTGAAGGCCCCGCCCTTCTGGTCTAACCCCTACCTCAGGCCCCACTTCCCTGGTTAGCCCCAACCATCTGGTCCTGCCCCAACTATCAGACCCGCCCTTTGCGGTCCAGCCTCCCTTGAGCCCTGGTTATGGGTTTGGCCTAACCAGTACAGTAGGAAGATGACAGCTGGTGCAGTGATAGCGTGCAGGGAAGGGCAGACCTGGCTTGGTGCAGGCCTGGCGAGCCAAGGTGAACAGGACAGACGTGGGTCTCGCCTGGAGAAGAGGCATGTGACCTACGTTCCCTGGAAGGAAGCGGGGAACCAGGCAGAGGCTCCTGCAGAACCCGTCACCACCAGCAGGCCCAGGAGCCTGTCAGCAAGTTGAACCTGGAGGGGTTCCGAGCTCTCACAGGCTGGCTTGGTGGACCTGCAGAGGCCCATGTTTGGGACAAAAAGGACAGAGCTGGGGCCGGGCGATAGTCCAGCGGGGAGGGCTTTTGCCTTTGCACGTGGCCGACCCAGGTTTGATTCCGGCATCCCATATGGTCCCCAAGTACTGCCAGGGGTAATTCCTGAGTGCAGAGCCAGGAGTAGCCCCTGAGCATCGCTGGGTGTGACCCCCAAAAAAAAAAAGAGAAAGGAAAAGGACAGAACTTGTGCTAGAGGTTGTGCCAGAGTCCTGGGCACTACAACCAGAGGGGTAGCAGGGGACCAGGCATCTGTGCCCATGGCAGATCCTGGGTGAGAGCGCAGGGAAGCAGGCTTAGCTTTGTCTCTGGGCCTGCTGCCTGTGACCACTGCACAACGCAGTGACTATGTGTGATCCCGGCATGTGTTTGAAGGCCCACCTGTGTATGTGGCAGGAGTGGGCAGTGTGGCGCGTCTGCTTGGCTTCACTGGACATCTGTGCCTGTGCCCCCTGCCCACCTCCTTGAGCACTTGGGATGTAACCGGCTGTGGCCCCGGTCCCTGCATGCCACAGGGGCCCATCACTGGGAAACAGTTGTTGGATGACGGGGTGTGTCAAATGCTCACATGATGGTGTGTGCGGCTCCTCCTGGGCCTGCTCCTTCCCGTGATGTCCCGTGACCGTGACAGGTAATGGCCTTGGCATGTGGCCATGGGGACCTGGGGCTCTAGTGTCCTCTGGAAAGTGGCCCGTTGGCCATTCAGAGTCTGCTGGGCTGGGAGGCGGGGCACTAGTGCTGGACCAGCCTTCTTGCGCCCTCCCCACCCCAACTAGGGCCCACGAGTTGGAGCAGGAAGATCTGGCTTGGGGTGGGGCTGAGGAAGCAGGAACCTGCCTGGTTGGTGGTGCAGGATTCCTGGGCTGGCCCCGGACAGGGCAGAGGGTGGGGCTGGCTGCAGCCGTGTGGCGGGTGGGCGCCAGGGTGCAAAGCACATGTGGCTTCTGCTTCCATGCACGCTTGGCCTGTTTCCAGGGCCCCAAGGTCTGTGGTTCTAGTTCGCTGGTTCCCAGCATCCCAGCAGGGCGGGGAGCCATGATTGCCTGGGGGTGACTCAGGGCTGCCAGTAGTGAATTTGCCCCCATCCCACCAGTTTTCCTAGAGTGGAGTAGTTCCATGACCTGGAGGCGGTGTGTGTGTGTGTGTGTGTGTTCGTGTGTGTGTGTGTGTGTGTGTGTGTTCACAGCCGTGAGGGCCGCACTACTAGTCTGCAGGGGCGGCTGGGTCGGGCCCAGCTGCGGGGTCCCTGGAGGAGGACACTGGTGCAGGTGGGCAGGAAGAGGGAGAGGGCAGGTGAGGTAAAGCTGCTATGGACATGGATACAAAATTATTTATTTAGAAATATACAATTCAGGAGGGGCGGGTCTGGGGGGAGCGAGAGCAGCTCAGGGCTGCTCCTCCCTCCGGCTGGCCCCGAGCCTGCTTCCCGCTGCAGGCGCCATCCGTGCCTTAAGCGTCCACAGGGGCCAGCAGTGCTTGGGCCTGGGGACCCAACAGCAGGTGCTGGGAACCAGTTCAAAGGAGTGGGGTCCTCAGAGATGCCGGGACTCCTCCGACATCCGGGCACACCACCCAGCAGCTGCAGTGCTCAGGGGGCGCGGGCAGGCTGCCGGTCCATGCTGGGTAGTGGACAGTCCTAGCCGTAGGCCTGGGGCCCAAGGGAGAAGGTGGGCTGGGTGGCGGCTGCGGTGGTGGTGCGCACAGGCGGCCGCGGCAGGCAGCGCAGGTTGCCGGTCTTGGAGCGCGCACTGCACGGGCCACAGCACCACGCAGAAGAGCAGGAGCAGCAGCGCTGTGATGAGCGCCAGGCGCCCTCCAGTCCCCACAGCGCGCCCAGCAACGGGCCAGGCGGCCCGGGCGGTGGACAGGGCCCGGGACAGGAGTAGGTGCAGGGGGCTCGGCCGGCTTAGCGCAGGCCCACGTCCACACACACGAAACCAGGTGCGGCGAGGCCGGGGCAGAGGGCGGGGGCAGCAGCACAGCCGGGTCCCCTCCAGCCACACGGGCTCCTCCCGCCGCAGGTGTGCCGGCAGCTTGGCCTGCAGCTGGCGGCTGGTGCTGCAGGGCAGGGGCCCCGGCAGCCGGCACAACCGTGGGCTGCCGGCAGAATGGGCAGGGCACAGCCTCACCACCAGGGCGACCTGCAGGTTAGGCAGCTGCCAGCCGTGCCAGGCACTCTAGGCAGAAGACATGGGTGCAGGACAGCTCCTTGGGGGTCTTGAAGATGTTGTCATAGCCAGAGAAGCAGATGGAGCACTCCAGAGGGGAGGCCACCCTCTCTGAGCCAGGCGTGCGGGGGACCGGGGGTTGCCGGGCGAGCAGGGGGACAGGGGATTGCTGGACAAGCCGGGGGGACCGGGGTTGCTGGACAAGCCAGGGGAGCGGGGTTGCTGGACAAGCCGGGGACCAGGGGTTGCCGGAGGAGCCAGGGGACCCGGGGGTTGCCGGGCGAGCAGGGGGACCGGGGTTGCCGGAGGAGCCGGGGACCGGGGTTGCTGGAGGAGCAGGGGACCGGGGGTTGCCGGAGGAGCCGGGGGACCGGGGGTTGCCGGGCGAGCAGGGGACGGGGCACTGAGGCTGTGGGGCTTCTTTTGGCTGCTGGGCGGCATGGCAGAGTGCCACACCTGTTGGCCAGTGGACATGGCTCGGGGCTGTGGGACAGAGACTGCTATGAGTGACCAAAGATGACCCCATCTGCGGTCACCCAGCTGCTTCCGGCCCTGATCTGAGAAAGAACACTGCCACAGATGAGACGTGTGACTGTACCTGCCCAGCCTGGCCGGCGAGCTCTAACTGGGGAACCCTGTCCTTGGGGATGCCTGTGCTGTCCTGCCGGGATGGTGGCGAGAGTCTACAGTGGACCCCTGCCCTACTGGGCCACAGCTGGGCCTCCCAGAGGCCACTGCAGAAAGGCAGCTTGAAGCCGGACCACCTAGCCCAGACAGCATAAGATCCGGTGCCCAGGGTCAAGGAGGAGGCTCTGAAGGGGAACCTACTGGGCACCCTCTCTGGGTGGACACCCATGTCCCATCTAGGGGACAGACCACAGGCTGATTTGGGGCCCAGGCGGGACCCCATGAAGTTGCTCTTCCCAGCTGTGCCCGGGCCTGTACTTGCACCCTGGGGCCCGGGCTACGGAGGTGGCAGTCAGTGCCTGCTGTATTTCCCCATGTCCTGCCCAGGAGCCCCATCTAGCCCCCCAGTCAGCCCTGCCTTAGCGAAGGCAGGGGAGAGGCTGCCCCTCCTTTGGGGTGCTCAGAGGAGCCTGACTCTGACCAGTGCGGGTGACTCCACAGTGATGCACCATCAGGACTGGATGCATGAGTCCTGATGCTGTCACTGTGACATCACGCCTGCCCGATGTCATGGCACGAGATGGCCTTGTCCCTGTGTAGTGCCTGTGGGCCTGTAGGGGCTTTGGCAGAGTCTGGGGGAATCTGCTGGGGCACCGCACAGAGCCGCGCTGGCAGAGGCCCCACCCTCAAGTGGCCCCAAGCCTATGAGGTGAGAGCCAGAGTTGGCCTTACCTGGTGACCCGGGTCAGCAGGGCCTGGACATGCTCTTGATGGTCAGCTTGGTGGACCTCTCCTGCAGGCAGGCAGGTGCCCACAGTACAGCCAACACTAGTAGTGTCGGTGGCCCTGGCCTTCAGGTGCGTCCTCTGCTCTGTCGGGCAGCCAAGGTGCGTGTGCTGTTGAGGGCGAGGTGGCAGGTGTGACCTGTCTGGGTGTGGGCTCCCAGCAGGGCTATTTATATACTTGAGGTCATCAGCCCAGGGTGTGGCCTGGGGCCCTGGGATTGGCCCGTACTCTCCAGGCGTGGACAAGGCAAGTCAGAGCCCGCCAGGACAGCTCTCACAGGCCAGCCTGTGGCCCTCCAGAAACCTCCACTCAGTATCCCAGGTCCAGCCCTGCAGACACCTAAGTGCCTGGTGGCTTTGGGAGAACTCAGCCCAGTAGGTCACCTGTTCTGGGCAGCCCTGTCCCACCACCACCTGCCACACACACACACATCTGTGAACCCACTGCTGGTGCATCCCCCTACAGCCTCAAGGGCAGAGGAAACCCACTCTACAGGGTTATGGGAACCCCCGAGGGCTGGGCTCTGGAGGGGCTGAGCGCCAGAACCCACCGCCTGCAACATACACGCTCAAGTCCCTGGTGGTCAGGGATCCTGGAGGCCAAGGAAGCAACCAGCAGTTCCGGAATCTCCAGGGGCAGGTGGGTGTGGGCAGTTCAGTCTGAGGCTGGAAGATGGGGGGCAGTTGAACGAAATAGGAAGGGAGGTGCAGGGGGTACGAGGGGATGTGGGTGGGATGGAGGGGCTGAAAGGATGAGAAATTAAGTTGAGGCAACAGACGAAGGGACTGAGCGGACGGGATGGAGGGTTGGGGACGGGATGAAGGAACTGAGGGGATAAGATGACGGGGTTGAGGGCACAGGGTGGAGAGGCTGAGGGGACAGAACGGAGACTGAGGGTACAGGTCAGAGACTGAGGGACAGGACGGAGACTGAGGGACAGGACGGAGGCTGAGGGGACAGGTCAGAGACTGAGGGGACAGGACAGAGACTGAGGGGACAGGACGGAGGCTAAGGGGACAGGTCAGAGACTGAGGGGACAGGACAGAGACTGAGGGGACAGGACGGAGGCTGAGGGACAGGTCAGAGACTGAGGGGACAGGACAGAGACTGAGGGGACAGGACGGAGGCTGAGGGGACAGGTCAGAGACTGAGGGGACAGGACAGAGACTGAGGGGACAGGGACGGAGACTGAGGGGACAGGACGGAGGCTGAGGGGACAGGTCAGAGACTGAGGGGACAGGACAGAGGCTGAGGGGACAGGTCGGAGACTGAGGGGACAGGTCGGAGACTGAGGGGACAGGACGGAGGCTGAGGGGACAGGACGGTGACTGAGGGGACAGGTCGGAGACTGAGGGACAGGACGGAGGCTGAGGGGGACAGGACGGAGGCTGAGGGGACAGGACGGTGACTGAGGGGACAGGAAGGAGACTGAGGGGACAGGTCGGAGACAGAGGGGACAGGACAGACACTGAGGGGACAGGTCGGAGACTGAGGGGGCAGGTCGGAGACTGAGGGGACAGGACAGAGGCTGAGGGGACAGGTCGGAGACTGAGGGGCAGGTCGGAGACTGAGGGGACAGGACAGAGGCTGAGGGGACAGGACAGACACTGAGGGGACAGGTCGGAGACTAAGGGGACAGGACAGAGGCTGAGGGGACAGGTCGGAGACTGAGGGACAGGACAGAGGCTGAGGGGACAGGTCGGGGACTGAGGGACAGGTCGGAGACTAAGGGGACAGGACAGAGGCTGAGGGGACAGGTCGGGGACTGAGGGACAGGTCGGAGACTGAGGGACAGGACAGAGACTGAGGGGACAGGACAGACACTGAGAGGACAGGACAGAGACTGAGGGGACAGGACGGAGGCTGAGAGGACAGGTCGGGAGGCTGAGGGCTTGAGGAGACAGGGCAGAGACTAAGGAACAGGATGTAGGGCTGAAGGCATGAGAAGGGGGGCTGAAGGGATAGAACGGAGGCTCGGGAGGAGGAGGTGGATGGATCTTTTCTTTCTTTCTTTCTTTTTTTTTTTTTTTTTTTGCTTTTTGGGTCACACCTGGCATTGCTCAGGGGTTACTCCTGGCTCTGCACTCAGGAATCACTCCTGGCGGTGCTCGGGGGACCATATGGGATGCCAGGGATCGAACCTGGCTATGGCTGCATCAAGGCAAACGCCCTCCCCACTGGTCTATGGCTCCGGCCCTGGATGGGCCTTTTTACCAGACCGTCCTGCCGTCCACCCTAGGAAAGTGAGTAGAGCTGCTCCTCTGGGGGCCCAGGAGTGTGGGTCACTGAGCAGCGGGTGCCGCAGCCTGGGGGGTCAGCACAGTGGGGCCTGCCCCAGGTGGGGCTCTGGCTCTGAGCACCCTGACTCAGGGTCCCATGCTGCACCTGGCTCCTGAGTCCCTGTGCTCTGAACAGCCTCCCCTCCAGAAAGCTCCAGGGAATCGCTGCGTTCTGAGGTCACTGCGGGTTCTCAGAGGAGTGTCAGTGCCAAAGCAAAGGGACAGGACTGAGGAATGTGACAGGTGGGGCCGGGCCTCTCCCTCCAGCTCTGCCCCCCATTGTCGTATTCTGTGCTCAAATGAGCCTTGAGGAGCGTGGGCACCTGTCTGAGCCCCTGCCAGCAGCCAGCCTGAGGCTTGCAGCCCTTTCTGCTGTGGCAACTGGGCTGGGCACAGAACCCGGCCAGAGGGCAGACTGCTGTGTTTCCCACACCCTCGGGCCTGGGACAGAACATGGACATGGAAGGGGCCAATGTGTCCTCTTCCTGCTGCCCCTGGCTATGGCCCCACCCTGTCCTGGTGGGCTCCGTGCTTAAATTCAGGGCTGGGCACCATGCATGAGGCAGCATCGTGGACTCCTGGTGGTCAGCTTGCCTGGCACGCACGCCACACCCTGGCCAGGACCTATTCCCTCATGCACTTCCCCCAGCTATGGGTACAGAGCAAACAAGCCTCTCACCTGACTTACTTCCAGGGTAGGAGCAGGGGGCCATCTCACAGCCTACTCACCTGGGCCCCAGGCCCTTGTCCCCAGAAGTAGGCAGGGGGGTCGGGAGGAACAGGCCTGGTTCCCTGCCTTCTCCTCAGCTAATCCCTCGTCTGGCTCTCATAGCACTTGGGAGTTCAGGAAAGAGGTGAGTGGGGGCTCCAAGGGAAGTGAAACAGGTGGGTCTGAGCTGGCCCCCGCCACAGACACCCTTCCCCTCCTCCACCTGTGCCCTTTCCCACTTCCCCGTCCGCACCTCTCCCTGCGCCCTTCCCCACCTCTCCCTGCCCCATGCCCTTCCCTACCTCTCCTTGCCACCCCCGTGTCCTTCCCCACCTCTCCCTGCCCCTGTGTCCTTCCCCACCTCTCCCTGCCCGTGCCCTTCCCCCACCTCTCCCTGCCCCTGTGCCCTTCCCCACCTCTCCCTGCCCCCCTGTGCCCTTCCCCCACCTCCTCCCTGCCCCCCCTGTGCCCTTCCCACCCTCTCCCTGCCCCTGTGCCCTTCCCCACCTCTCCCTGCCCCTGCCCCCTGTGCCCTTCTCTACCTCTCCCTGCCCCTGTGCCCTTCCCTACCTCTCCCTGCCCCCTGTGCCCTTCCCTACCTCTCCCTGCCCCCGTGTCCTTCCCCCCCCCCCCCCTCACTGCCCCTGTGCCCTTCCCCACCTCTCCCTGCCCCTGTGCCCTTCCCCACCTCTCCCTGCCCCTGTGCCCTTCCCCACCTCTCCCTGCCCCTGTGCCCTTCCCCACCTCTCCCTGCCCCTGTGCCCTTCCCCACCTCTCCCTGCCCCCTGTGCCCTTCCCCACCTCTCCCTGCCCCATGCCCTTCCCTACCTCTCCCTGCTCCTGTGCCCTTCCCCACCTCTCCTGCCCCCTGTGCCCTTCCCCACCTCTCCCTGCCCCTGTGCCCTTCCCCCACCTCTCCCTGCCCCCTGTGCCCTTCCCTACCTCTCCCTGCCCCCGTGTCCTTCCCCACCCCTCACTGCCCCTGTGCCCTTCCCCCACCTCCTCCCCTGCCCCTGTGCCCTTCCCCCACCTCTCCCTGCCCCTGTGCCCTTCCCCACCTCTCCCTGCCCCCTGTGCCCTTCCCCACCTCTCCCTGCCCCGTGCCCTTCCCCCACCTCTCCCTGCCCCGTGCCCTTCCCCCACCTCTCCTTGCCCCCCGTGTCCTTCCCCACCCCTCCCTGCCCCTGTGCCCTTCCCCACCTCTCCCTGCCCCTGTGTCCTTCCCCCACCTCTCCCTGCCCCTGTGCCCTTCCCCACCTCTCCCTGCCCCTGTGCCCTCCCTACCTCCTGCTCCCCTGTGCCCTTCTCCACATCCCCCTGTCTCACCTGTGCCATTTCCCACCTCACCCTGCTCCCCACATTATGCCCCTCACCCCACAAGACCACCCACCTACCTTCTGAGCTGGATACCATCAGGCGAGGGCTGGCAGGGTCAGCTGTCCCGTCCCATTAGCTCAGGGGTACCAGATTGGCCTGGGGTCTGAGCCATCACTAAGCATCAGGTCAAAGGTCAGGGAAGCAACCACATTCAGTGTGCGTGGTACTGAGACTGCCACTGGGGTGGAGGTGTCACAGGAACAGTGAGGGGCACTGTGAAGGGAACCTCTGCCTGGCCTGGCAGTGATGACTCTGCACTTCCTGTCTTGTCCTGGCTTGAGTCTGTGCTCAGGGGCCTGCAGTGATCTGTAGAAGGGGTCTGGAGGGCCGAGATGAGCCTGCCCCACCTCAAGACCTAACATGGCTGGAGGAGAGCGGCAGCATGCTTAGTGGCAGGAGGCACTGGGGCAGGCCCTCTCCCGGCTGCTGTCCTGAGGCACTGACCCCTTCCTCCTGCCATCAGTGCTGGCTCAGTGACCTTGGGGTAGGGGCACATGCCCCTGCTCTGCCCCCTCTTCCACCAGGCTGCAGTCTGAGGGAGGGTGCCCAGGGAGCGATGCTGGAGGGAGATGGCCCCCCCAGCTGGGGTCCATGGTCACAGTCCATGAGCCCACGGGATGAGGCGCTGAGGTGTCCTGCTCCTACAGCTGGGGCATGGCCCTGGGCTGGCGCCTGGACTCAGGTGTGGAGCAGTGGAGAACTCAGCTTCTGTATAAAATGCATTTCTGCTTACAAACAGGGCAGAGAACAACCGGGATTCTGTTTGCTGAACAGCCGAGGACCGGTGTCAACAGCTGGAACACCGGTTCTGCCCTCTTCTCTCAGGGGCGCAGGGTGCAGAAAGCAGGGGGTGCCGTTGGTGCGAGGTGGACGAGCTGAGCTTGGCCACATCCAGTCTGTCCTGAGCCTCAAGACGCAGTGTGGAGCTGCGGGTCTGTCAGACATCACTGAGCCGGGCCCCCTCTAAGGAGATGGCAGCGGGGCTCAAGGCCCCACCCGAGGGCCGCCTCCCGCCTGACATAGCGAGGTTTCCGCACTGGAGGGCCAGAGACGGGCATCAGAGCCAGGGCACAGCAGCGCAGCCACGCACAGCTCCACGAGCGAGCGGCAGCCAGTGAGGAGAGCAGGTGCGTGGCGGGGCTGGGACCGGCTCTCCAGTTACACAGGCCGGGCCACACAATGCTTTTAGGGACCACGTGGACGTGGCCTCACTGGAGAAAGGGTCACTGCAAGGGTGCATAAGAACATGTGGGGTGTGGTGCTCTGAGAGGGAGGCAGCAAGAGCAGAGAGGCCATGAGAGGTGCAGGCACAGGCTGTGGGACAGGCCGAGAAGCCTCCCTGGAGCCCAGTCAGCTCCGCCATGGACAGTGGCAGGAGAGCCGAGTCCGGCCCCAGTCAGGCTGCAGAGCTGCACAGGTGGCAAAGGGTGGCGGTGCCCCTGCCCCACAGCAGCCTGTGGCATCCCGCCACACACTTCCCCACTCTGCACTTGAGGGTCCGTGCCAGACCAGAGAGGAGGCGGCCACTTAGGGGCTCCAGAGGGTTCCCCCTTGAGGCCTCGCCAGCTCCATCTCAGGAATGAGGGCAAAGGCACGTCTGCGGGGAGGGTCTCAGTCCAGCCTGCCCGGCCCTGTCCCCGTCCCTATGCCACCCCCGGTGACGTCTGGGACACACGTCCGGGAAGCTCTGTGGCTGCCCTTCAAAATCACTGCCAGAGACGAGAAAGGCCAGACTGAGGGACAGGAAGGGAGGACGTACCTGAAGGTTGTGGGCTGGGGGCCAACGTGGCCTTGAAAGGAAAAGGGGTGATGTGAGGGGTGGTGCCACAGCACACAATACACAGGATGTGGGGACGTGGGGACACGGGCCTGGTGTGGACACAGGGATATGGGGGCCCAGGGGGGACATGGGGACACGGGCCGGTGTGGACACAGGGATATGGGGGCCCAGGGTGGACGTGGGGACACAGGCCCAGTGTGGACACAGGGATATGGGGGCCCAGGGTGGACATGGGGACACGGGCCCAGTGTGGACACAGGGATATGGGGGCCCAGGGTGGACATGGGGACACGGGCCCAGTGTGGACACAGAGATATGGGGCACAGGGTGGACGTGGGGACACAGGCCCAGTATGGACACAGGGATATGGGGGGCCCAGGGTGGACATGGGGACACGGGCCCAGTGTGGACACAGAGATATGGGGCACAGGGTGGACGTGGGGACACAGGCCCAGTGTGGACACAGGGATATGGGGCCCACGGTGGACGTAGGGGACACGGGCCCAGTGTGGACACAGGGATATGGGGGCCCAGGGGGGAAGTGGGGACACGGGCCCAGTGTGGACACAGGGATATGGGGGGCCCAGGGTGGACGTGGGGACATGGGGCCAGTGTGGACATGGGGGAGACAGGGGCTGCAATGCGGATACAGGGACATAGGGGTCTAGCAGGGATGTGGAGCCCTAGTGTGGACACAGGGATGTGGGGGGGTCAGCGAGGCAAGGGCGAGGGATGGGCCAGCACAGTGCAGGGATGTGGATTCAGCCGCTGGGTCACTCACCACTTCCACAGGCTGCGGGCGGGGGCTGTGAGAAAGCACAGCTCCGTGAGCTCCTGTCCCCCTAGGAAGGGTCTGCAGGCTCGGAGAACCCTCCTTCCGCAGGCTCCGCCCTCCCATCTGTGTACCCTTCAGCCTGTGCCACAGAGGTGACCCTTCCCATGGAAGGGACCACCATGCTGCCAGGCCCTTCGCTCTTCTGCTCCTATGTTACGGGTCGCGTGAGGAGCTGCCGACAAGGACCCAAAAGCGCAGCCACCCTGCCCTATCCCGTCCTGCCCCTGAGCTCCTGCACTCTGAGGCTGGAGAGAAGGAGCAGAGAGGCAGCAGCCGGCCCTGGAGTCAGGGCTACAGCTAAGGCCCATCCCTGCTTCACTGTAGAGGTGCCACCTCCCTCGCCGTGGGAACCAGGCTGCCAGCCAGGCCCAGGGTCACTTCTGGGCACCCTCAGCCTGCACCCATGGTCGGCGTGGGTGTTCTGGGTGCCCCTGTCTGCTCGGCACCTGGGAATACCTTTGTCTCCTCCGTGAAGACCCTGGGGGAGTTTATTGGCACGCTTGAGGTAGAACCACCCGGCCACGGCAAGGATGAGTCCGAGCTGACGAAGAAGGTGCCCAGGAAAAGGGGAGGCTGCCACCTGAGGACGCCCTGCAGGTAGAACGACACTGCCAGGGGTGGCCGCAGAACACAGAGTCATAGTCCCTGAGTCTGCTGGGCTCTGTGGGCTTCTGGACCCAGAAGCATGCGGGTCAGGAGGGGAGGCCTTGGCCAAGGCCTGTGGATTGACGCAGGCCCCAGGGCCAGCCTTCCTGACCACACAGGCCTGTCAAACACAGCTCCTGGATGGCTGAATCTAACGGGCGCTGTGGACGTGGCCCTGCTGTGACGCTGGCACTAAGCTGGCACCCCCAGGACCTGGCAGAATCCCTGCCCGGCCGACTCCACATACACACTCACCGAGGTCCAGCTGCCTGGGTGTTGCTGTGCCCGGCTCACTGGGGAAGTGCCCGTCCTGGCCAGTAGCTGGGGAACAGAGCTGACCTAGCACCATGGCTCTGTGGGCATGTCCCAGCCATGCATGGGACCTCACATAAGTCCCCAGGAAGCCAGAGACCCGCCTGGTCAGAGGGAGAATAGGCTGGATCCAGAGTCCAGTGGGGGAGAGTGTGTGCCTTGCACAAAAGTGACCCAGGTTCCATCCTCGACACCCCATATGGGCCACCAAGTCCCACAAGAAGTGATCCCTGAGCACAGTCAGGTGTGGCCCAAAAAATTAAAAAAAAGAAAGAAAAGAGAAAAGGGCATGAAGGCCTCACCCACTGCTGTGGTGAGTGGGTAGCACCAGGGGGCACAGGGCAGGGTCAGACGTCACGGGCTCTGCACTCGGAGCCATTGGCCAGGAAGGTCCCGTTCCTGCACTGCACACAGCTGGCGCTTCCATCCTCATTGGGGAGCCTGTAGCAGCCTGCGGGAGGTGTGTACATGCAGGTATGCAGGGGAGCATGCAGGGGTGAAGGGGAGGGGCCACTGGAGCTCAAACATGCAGGGGTGTGGGAAACAGGTCAGTGCCTGCTGGCTCTGGTTCATCTCAAGCAGGGAGAAGGCCGGGTTCTCTCTCTTGAGGGGATGGTGGACCCCAGCCCTCGCCTTCCATCAGGACCGGGCACAATGCCCCTTGCAGGCCTCCAGCCTCTGCTGTGTTGCACACTCCCCGGGGACCCACACCCCTTCTCCATCTGCCACGAAGCCTCAGCATCACAGACCAGCTTGGCAGCCTGCACCCCGCCACGCTGTCACCGTCCTGCCACTGCTTGTCCCTGAGTGTCCCTCAGTACTAGGCTCCCGAGTCCCCTGCGGCCTGTCCTAGGTCAGCTTAGCCTGTGTCCCTACGTCCCCCACTCAGAATCGCCAGCAGGAAGGCTGCGCCTCGCTATCAGCCCCTGGTGCCCTGTACACTGGGTGTAGCAGCACCAAGGCAGGAGGAGTCAGGAGAGTGCCGGTCAATGCCAGCGCGTATGGACTCACTTTACCTGGGCCACACAGGCTTGTGCCTGGGCACGTGGCATTGGCATCCAGTATGGCTGCACAACACTCAGGCTGCTGGCCCTGCAGGGGAGATGTGGAACAGGCAGCAGAGAGACCCTCCTGATGCCCACAGTCTTGCCTTATCCCAGCGTGCGGGCAGCTCAGCCGAGACCCGACAACACCATGACAATGGAACTGGGTGGCAGACACAAAGGCTCTAGCATGCAGAACTGAGCAGGTGCCGGGAAGTACCTCCGACCCCCGTGTGTGAGAAGCCCTGAGGTCAGAGGGAAGACGCACCCAGGAGCTGGGCAAGGCGGGTTGCTTCACCTCCCCCAGAGCCCACCGTGCCCCCCACAGGCTCTCTGCCCTCTCCTCCCCCACTGGCCCCAGGTGACCTACCACACTTGCTGAGGATTTGCTGGCGACTTCCACCAGGAGGCCCAACAGGAGGAGTGCATGCTGGAGTGCCATGTCCCAGGGTGCAGGGTCTAGGGGAGAGGGTGTGGGGCGGGGGGGGAGCTGGCTTCCAGTGTACGTCTGACCCTCCAGCACACGAGCTGCAGACACGCAACTGCTCCCGTCAGTGCTCAGCAGTGGGAGCCTCAGCCAGCCCAGGGGACCTGCAAAACAAGATGGAAGGGGAAACCTACTCCTCATGCAACACTGATACTGGCAAGGGCTCAGCCTTTGGCCTATGGGACTGGGGGTCAGGCTCACCCATGTGGACGGATGTACTCCCCAGTGACGTACTCTGCTGGGATGGGGTCTGGGCAGAGGGAACCAGAGCGCAGATGAACCTAGCTCACCCAACTCATGTCGCCCTAGGGGCAGCTGTGAGGCGGGGGCCAGCCAGTGCACACTCTGGACTGCTGTCTGCCACTGCCATGCTGGGCACAGAGAGTCGCCAGACATACCATGGAGACAAGGCAAGTGTCTCAACCAGGCAGAGACCTGGCAGGTTAAGGTTATGGTGGACGGGCAGACAAAATGCCAGCGTGCCCATCCCTGGGGCTGGAGGCAGTCCAGAGGCAGTTGGTGTGCAGGTGCTAACCCTGGTCCAATCCCTGGTACCACCTGGTTCCCCAAGCACAGAGCCAGGAACAGGCCCTGAGCACTCCTGGATGCGGCTCAGAAAAACCGTAAACTTCAGAGCGCCGACTCCTGAGAGGCCACACTGGAGGTGGTGCTGAGCTCGGGCCCTATAGCAAACTTTCAGCAAAGTCTGTGCACTAAAGCATAGCTGTGCCTCCACCCAGGACAATGTAGTAGGGTCACCTTACATCTCTCTTGGCAGAGGGCACCACCCTCTACATGTTGTGGTCTCTGTGGCTTGTAGTAACCCTCAGCATCACCCGTGTGTTCATCTGACTTCACAGGTGTCTTTTGTGAAGTGTCTCTTCACATCTGCTGGTCACTTGGTTTAATCAGCTGTTTATTTTATTTTATTTTATTTTTTGCTTTTTGGGTCACACCTGGTGATGCTCAGGGGTTACTCCTGGCTCTGTACTCAGGAATTACTCCTGGTGGTGCTTGGGGGACCAAATGGGATGCCGGGATCAAACCCGGGCCAGCATGGGCCAGCCTTATGCAAGGCAACGCCCTACCCGCTGGGCTATCGCTCCGGCCCCCTAGCTGTTTATTTTAAATTGTACCAGTTTGGGGACGGTGTGATAGTCCAGTGGGTAGGACATTTGCTTTGCATACATCCAGACCTGGGTTTGATCCCCAGCATCCCATATAGGCCCCTGAGCACTGCCAGAAGTTAATTCCTGAGTGCAGAGCCAGGAGCAACTCCTGATCATTGCTGTGTGTGACCCAAAAAAGCAAAAAAAATTAAAAAAAAATTGTACCAGTCCTCCATATGTGAGTTATGTGGCAAGCACTGTCCCCCACCCCCTGTCTAAGGCTTACTTATCCACTTTTCAAGCAAAAAAAAAAAAAAAAAGTCTGAAAGGGTGCCGGAGCGATAGTCCAGTGGGTAGGGGCGTTTGCTTTATATGCAGCCGACCCAGGTTTGATCCCAGAATCCCATATGGTCCCCCACGCAGTACCAGGAGTAATTCCTGAGTACAGAGCCAGGAGTAACTACCCCTGAGCATTGCTGGGTGTGACCCAAAAAGAAAAAAAAAGTCTGAAAGAGTAAATGCCATCAAATTTCTTGGCACTGACTTGCGAAGACTTTGCTGACTTTTACATCTATGAACATAGAGACATTGGTCTGCTGTTTGTGTGTGTTACATGAGTCATCAGAGACATGGTCTGCTGTTTTCATGTGTGTGTATGTGTGTGTGTATGTCACCAGAGACACTGGTCTTCTGTGTGTGCATGTGTGTGTAAATGTGTGTGAGTCATCAGAGACATTGGTCTGCTGTTTTCATGTGTGTGTATGTGTGTGTGTGTATGTCACCAAAGACACTGGTCTTCTGTGTGTGCATGTGTGCGTGCATGTGTGTGAGTTATCAGACATTGGTCTGCTGTTTCCGTGTGTGTGTGTGTGAGTGATCAGACGTTGGTTTGCTGTGTGTGTGACCACAGATATTGGTCTGCTACTTGTGTGTGTGCGTGTGTATGATATTAGAGACACTGGTCTGCTGTTTTCGTGTGTGTGTGTGTGTGATCAGACATTGGTTTGCTGTGTGTGACCAGAGACATTGGTCTGCAGTTTTTGTGTATGTGTGTGTGTCTGTGTCTGTGTGTGTGAGTCATCAGAGACACTGGTTTATTGTGTGTGAGTGTACATGAGTCAAGAGAGACACTGGTGTGCTGTTTGTGTGTGTGATCAGCGACACTAATCTGCTGTTTTGATGTGTGTGAGCCGTGCTCAGGGGACCCTGGGGCCACTCCTGGAGATTCTCCACAATAAGACCTGAGGATGTGGAGCTGCTCAGGCCCTGAAGCGCCAGGGCTAACCTGTTCTGTGGCCTTCCCACCTCATTCTGTCTTTTTTTTTGGGGGTCACTCCTGGCATTGTGTAGGGGTTACTCCTGGCTCTGCACTCAGGGATTACTCCTGGCAGTGCTCAGGGGACCATATGGAATGCCGGGGATTGAACCTGGGTCCTGCCACATGCAAGGCAAACGCCCTACCCTCTGGATTATGGCTCTGGCCCCTCATTTTGTCTTTTCATGTGAATGATTTTCCCTAGTGAGCGGCAAGTTGGGATTCCCTTGTCTGTTATTTCTTTGAATATGGTCTCTGTTCCCTCTCTCTCACCTCTGGAATGCCCATGGTTCTGATATTTACCCATCTGAATCTAGTCTGTTATTTCTTTTTTTTTCCTTTTTGGGTCACACCCAGCAACACTCAGGGGTTACTCCTGACTTTTGCTCAGAAATTACTCCTGGCGGAGCTCAGGGGACCATATGGGATGTCAGGGATCGAACTCAGGTCTGCTGCGTGCAAAGCAAACGTCCTACCCGCTGAGCTATTGCTCTGGCCCCTAGTCTCCTATTTCTAATAGTGTCTTCACTTTTCCAAAACCAAGCTTCTTGCACTGCCGTCACTGAAGTGATGCCTGTGATGTCATCTTTCACTTTGGATCTCCTCCATCTATAACACTGAGTCCACTTGTACCACTTCCGTGTTAGCCTGAACTTCTGAGTGACTTCCGTGTTAGCCTGAACTTCTGAGTGACTTCCTGCCGAGCGTCTCTGCAGCATGAGCGACTTAAGTGTCATTGGTGAAGTTTGTGTCTGTATCTTTTGCTTGCTCTTCAGGGTCACACCCGACAATGCTCAGGGCTTACTCCTGGTTCTGCACTCAGAAATGTTGTCGGAAAGCAGATCAAAGGATATGCTAAGGTCTGATGGCTACTGCCTGTTGACAGATCCACAGGGTTTTCTGGCAGGCTGTCTACCAATAGAGGTAGGATGTGGATTTCCCTGATATTGTTTTCACCAGGCAAAAACACAGACTCTGCTATCTTAGGTCATTTCCCTGTGTCACATCTCCTTATTGGCTGTAGCTAGTCTAAGATGGAGTCGAAAGATCTTGTTATCTTGGGCTAGTCAGGAAGGCTGAATTTGCAAACTGTAACACCTTCTATAGCTAAAAGGACAAAGAACCTCCGGTTCCGGGCACATCTCTTTGACTCCACCGTTCTCCCTGCATTAACATACTCCTCAGAGACCTGGGCCCTACGAAAGCAGGATGAGAATGCTATTCGGGTCTCCCAGAGAGGAATCAAAAGAGCTATGCTTGGGGCTGGAGCGATAGCCCAGCGGGTAGGGCGTTTGCCTTGGGACGCGGCCGGCCCATGCCGGCCCGGGTTCGATCCCCGTCATCCCATATAGTCCCCGAGCATAGCCAGGAGTAATTCCTGAGTGCAGAGCCAGGAGAAACCCCCTGAGCGCCGCCGGGTGTGACCCAAAAAGCAAAAAAAAAAAAAAAAAAAAAAAGAGCTATGCTTGAAGTATCACACCTCACTCAAGTGAGAGAAGGAATCTGGAGTTCGACCTCCGCCGCTATTCCAGAATCAGGGACGCTGTCTCGTTTGCCAAGGCATCGAAAATCATATGGGCTGGACATGTAATGCGATTTGGAGATGACCGCTGGACTAGAGCCGTTACTGACTGGATCCCACGGGATGTCAAAAGATCACGTGGCCACCCACCTACAAGATGGTCAGACTTCCTTGTCAAGACCCTGAAGGAACGGTTTGAGGCTCTTCATATTCCTGAATCAACCAAATGCCATTGGGCTACATTGGCACGTGATAGGTCCAATGGAAATGTTACTGGCGCTCGCTAGAGCAAATTGATGAATAACGGGATTCAAGTGATCAAGTGAACACCTTCTATTTCTCGCCTCAACTAAATAGCACCCCCTGCAGGTTTGGCTCCTAACTGCTGGTCTTCTTCTAATCGTTTGTATCGCATATGATAAATATGTGGAATGCTTTTGTAGTGTAATTTGTGTTGCCCTTTGATACTGTGGGTATATCAGTGAGTTGCGATCATTTTGTAAGCTGTCAGTTGCCGAAATGATCACGCTGTCCCTCCGGCTGGAGATTGTTAAAAAATGATATACTTTAGTTCTCATTTGTGAGGTCTCATCTCTGCGCCCCCTACCGACAGAGATCTCTAATCAACATCAAAGCAACACAGAAATTGTTCCTACCGGTACCATATGGGATGCAAGGCAAAACACCCTACTCCTGAACTATCATTCCAGCCCCAAGTTATCTCTTTCCTGAGATACAGAACATATTTCTCTGTCTTTGGCTGATATTTTCCGGGTTTAAGGTCTTCTATGATTCTCTGTCTGTTACCGTCCCCAATATTCTATCTTTAAGTTTGCGGTCTGGAGACTTGTTTGAAAAAAAAATTACATCTATTTTTCACACATTTTCAGACTGTTTCTGAGTTCACTTCCTTTGTTTTTCTGCAGGTGGCACTGTGGCTTTAGTAATGGATTTTTTTTTTTTTTTTTTTTTTTTAGCTCAGGCCAGAAAGAGGAGGGACAGGGCACTGGGAAAGACCAAGATGAAAGATTAACGTTTGATGCCAGCTACTAGGTCACACTGTGGGGCTAGGAAGGTGTAGCCCAGAGCGAAAGCTTCAGCTGCTGCTCTGCCTCCGTCCCTGAAACAGTCTGCAGTGTGGTTCTCTGCTGGTCAAGCTGTCGCTGGCCTAAGACCCCAGCACTCAGGTCCCTGTCCCAGAGCAGTTTCTGCCAGCACCCCGGGACGGGCTGATGCTATGGACTGCAAGGCTGGTCTTCTAAAGCAGAGGGAGCTGGCACATGCCGGGCACGGACACCCTCCTCAAACCCAGTCCTCCCACCCCATGCTCTGCCAGAGGTGCCCGGTCTTCCAGGCTGTGGGCACGTGTAAGTCCGCAGCTTACACTTTGGTGGGGAGCTGGGCTTGCTGCTGTCTCGTGCCCTTTCTCCCAGATTTCCTCCTAACTTCTGTAGCTACGCCCACACATTTGATATTACATTACAGTATCATTCCACTTGAAATTTTTTTTCTTGCTCTATTCTTATTGGATATTTTTCCTTTGACTCATGGGTTATTCAGTGTCGGGAATGCCGTTGGGGTCCCCCACAGTGTCAGGACAGAAGGAGTTCTCTTCTACCTTCGAGGATGCTGGGGAACAGATGAAAACTCACGAGTCCGGTGCAGTTCCAAAAAGGCTTTTAATAGTACAAAAGCTCTTCCACAGCACTCCAATATAATGAACAAACTCTAGCTCTGGTCCGAACTTAGACCATACAAAGAGCCTAATCTCCCACCAAAGAGAGAGAGAGAGAGTCCTATCCAGAAGGAGGAGCAAAAGGCCCAAGAGCAAAAAGCCAAAAGCTGAAGGCTGAGGAGCCAAAAGCCGAAGGGGCCTCAAGTCAGTCCCCTTATATACACCAAAGTAATCCAGGGAGGGGTCCTGTCAACAAAGAACCCTAAACAGAGTGTAGAAGAGCAGTGCCACACCCTATTGCAGGTATAAACAAAGGACTAATCCGAGATTATCTCTTATGTAAAACACTGGAGAGGGGGCTGATATAAAGTAATACATCTTAATTTCATGAGTTTCATGTAATCTAGATGGTACCCACAAAGTCCTTCTTATTATCTGCACCAGGGTGATTCTGAGTATCTTGTTCTCGTGTACTGAAAGGGTCACACTCGCCTGCTTAGAGCAAACTAGTATGACCCTTCCTATAGTCTCAACGTAGCCAGGATGGTAGTCTCCTGGTAAATTCTAACTGGCCCACCCTGGGTGCAGTGGGTATAAAGAGGAGCTGTGCCCAATCTAGAAAACATAGAAGTCTTAGTAGATGTATAAGTCAGAAGTTAGTCAGTCAAGGTGACTTCTGTAACTGCCACACCCTCTAGCAGTGTTTACATAGAAGAGAGGTCTCATTAGAATGAACCTTGGCTTAAATAGATTAAGCTGTGAGTGGGCAAAACAACAAAGCTCCCAGATTAGCTAGATCTGTCATCCAACAATTCAGAAGGTCATCTTTTTTTTTTTTTTTTTTTTTTTTTTGGGTCACACCCGGCGATGCTCAGGGGTTTCTCCTGGCTCTGCACTCAGGAATCACTCCTGGCGGTGCTCAGGGGACCATATGGGATGCCGGGGATTGAACCCAGGCCGGGCACAGGCCGGCCGCGTGCAAGGCAAACGCCCTACCCGCTGGGCTATCGCTCCGGCCCCCAGAAGGTCATCTTTAATTTTTTGGAGTTCTTCTTTATATTTTATTGTTGACTTCTAATTAAAATACATAATCTGTGATCCTAAATCCTTTAAATTTTCTGAAGGCACAGCAGTTTGCCTGTTAAGAGTGTGTACTATATGCACATATTAGGACTCTGCATTCTGCTTTTGCCATGTGTAGCATTTGACCTACATCACTGTATCACTGTCTTCCAGTTCATCATCGATTGGCTCGAGTGGGCACCAGTAACATTTCCATATGTCCTGTCTCATGCTAGTAGAGCCCAAGGGCACCTGCTTGCTCCAGGAACATAAAGAGCCTCAAACCATTCCATCAGTTCATGGGAATGAGGTCTAAAATTGTTATTGGTATTTGGCATATCAAATACGACACGGGTAGCTTGCCAGGCTCTGCCGTGACTCCGACCTTCTTATGTTAAAATAAAGAGATACATATGTGTATAAATGACATGTATATGTACATATATTTATCATCCATATATTTATCAGCTCTTTGAGAGTCTCCTTGGCCTCTTGTGGATTATTGGAAGTGAATTTCAACTATTCAGTCATGTAGAAGAGATATATATCATCCATATATTTATTATCCTATTTATATTGGAGGTGAATCTCCTATAGAAAATATGTACCATGGTTTTCTTTATCCATTCTGGCCATCTCTACCTTTTAACTGAATTTTAATCCATTAATACATAATGTAATTATTATTAGGATTGGAATAGGTCTACACAGCTGGCTGTCCTTGGGACTTACTTCTGGCTTGGTGCTTAGGGGTCACTCCTGGCAGGGCCTGGGGTACAGCACTACAGTACGTGGTGCTGTAGACTGGACTCAGGCCAGTCATGTGCAACCCAAGTACCTTGCCTGCTGTACCATCTCTCTGCTTGTTTTAACACACACAAAACTGTTTCTCAGAGCAGCTTCAGGCTCACAGGAAACCTGATCAGAAAGTGGGAGAACATTCTGTCCCTGTCCCCACACAAGCAGAACCTTCCCCACACCTGCACCAGGAAGGGACACTGGTGGGATGATGGGCCCTCACTGCGGGTCTCAGCCCTGCACCGTCAACACTGACATGGTGTATGTCTGTGGGCTTCAGCAAACAGAGCAGAGCTGGCTGTGGGGCTGTCCTGTCCGTGTCTGCGACCCTCTGTACACTCTGTCCTGCCTCTTCTACATGACTGAATATTTTTTAAGCTCCCTTCCAAGAACCCATAAGAATCCAGGAGACACTCGGAGAGCTGGAGCACAGGTTCTGCAGGAGGAACACGTGGGCTTTCCTTAGGCCACAGATCCCTGGCACCATATGCTCCCTTAGCACTTCCAGGAGTGACCCAAAAAATTAAAGAGGAATGAAAAAGAACACAAAGAGGACTCCTGTCACTTGTGTCTGCAGACACTTGTGGGACCTTTACTGCTGCATTGCGTCCCCACACTTGTTTAATGAGCACCCATCTGGTGTTTTCTTCAAATAAGCGCTTTTGAGACCAGCTATGCAGCTCTGTGGTGGAGCACTTGCCTTTCAAGTGGGAAGTCCTGAATTTGATCCCTGACACCACAATAAACAAGCAAATATGCATTTACAGAAAAAATTTCCTCAGGATCTTACCACTTTTGTGATCTTCCTTTGTAGTGATGTCAGAATTTTGTTCTTCTATCAGAACCTCTCCCTCATGCACAACGCTGCCAACATGGGAGAGAAAGATAGTACAGTGGGGAGGGAGCTTGCCTTGTACACAGCAGCTGCCCAGAGTTCGAGCCCCAGAACCCTTTATGGGCCCCGAGCCTGCCTAGAGTGATCCCTGACCACAGAGTTGAGTAAGCCCTGAGCACCACCAGTGTGCATCCCTCACACACATGCAAAAAAAAAAAAACTGCTAAAACATATTCTTCTTCTGGAATGTTCTAGAATACACTCTGCAGGCGATGCATCACATGTGGATCACACCAAGGGTGCCATTGCTGCATTCTGAGTCTTTGTAATGCAATGCTGGAACTTCTTTGTTTGTTTCCCAGAATTTCAAAGCTAATCTTTATTTTCCAATAACGTGGGTAACTCAGTAGCAGGAGTACCAGTCTTGTAAGACTGAGGCTGTGATTTCCAGCCCTCACAGCACCCACACGCCCAAGTCAGATCCCAGTGGTTCTGCTGTTTGGGGTCCTCAGTAACACAACAAAGAATCTGACCCTGTAAGCACCAAGACCGGTGTGGGCCACCTCCAGACACAACACCACCATCAAGACAGGACAAAGGGAGGAGAGGGAAGTAGGGAGGGGAAGGTCTATGTCCAGGTGTTGGAGGACAGGTTTAGCTAACCTGGGAGCTTTGTTGTTTTGCCCACTCCCAGCTTAACCTTATTTAAGCCAAGGTTCATTCTAATGAGACCTCTCTTCTATGTAAACACTGCTAGAGGGTGTGGCAGTTACAGAAGTCACCTTGATTGAATAACTTCTGACTTATACATCTACTAAGACTTCTGTTTTCTAGATTGGGCACAGCTCCTCTTTATACCCACTGCACCCAGCGTGGGACAGTTAGAATTTACCAGGAGACTACCACCCTGGCTACATTAAGACTATAGGAAGGATCATACTAGTTTGCTCTAAGCAGGCGAGTGTGACTCTTTCAGTACACGAGAACAAGATACTCAGAATCACCCTGGTGCAGATAATAATAAGGACCTTGTGGGTACCATCTAGATTACATGAAGCTCATGAAATTAAAATGTATTACTTTATATCAGCCCTCTCTCTCTCTCTCTCTCCAGTGTTTTACATAAGAGATAATCTCGGGATTAGTCCTTGGCTAACCTTTGTCTATACCTGCAATAGGGTGTGGCACTACACTCTGTTTAGAGTTCTTTGTTGACATGACCCTCCCGGTTGGATTACTTTGGTGTATATAAGGGGACTGACTTGAGGCCCCCTTCACTTTGGGCCTTTAGCTTTAGGCTTTTGGCTCCTGTGGCTTTTGGCTCCTTGGCCTTTTGCTTTTGGCTTTTTGCTCTTTGGCCTTTTGCTCCTTCTGGGTAGGACTCAGCTCGGGTGAAATCCTCTTTCTTTGGTGGGAGACTTAGGCTCTTTTGTATGGTCTAAGTTCGGACCAGAGCTAAAGTTTGTTCATTATATTGGTGTGCTATGGAAGAGCTTTTGTACTATTAAAAGCCTTTTTTGGAACTGCACCGACTCAGTGCAGTTTTCATCTGTTCTCTGATTCGTGAGTTTTCATCTGTTCTCCCGGCGTCCTCGGAGGTAGAAGAAAACCTCAGTCCTGACACTGTCGGGGACCCGGCGGCGTTCCCGACATCCAGGCATAGCTTATTCATTTCTACTCTACGGGATCACCGAGTTTCTTGACTCTAAGATGTTTTCTGACAATTTGGAACATTTTTTTCTGGTCCTGTTTGTTTAATTTTGGTGTTACACTCAGCTTGGATGTCAAGACTCAGAGACAAATCATGTGTTCTGTCTGTTAAGCTACAAGGGCCCTGAATTAGCAAGTTTTAGGATTATTTGTTTGTTTTTGCTTTTTTTTGGGTCACACCCTGCAGTGCTCAGGGGTTATTCCTGCCTCTGCACTCAAAATTACTCCTGGAGGTGCTCAGACTGGCCTGTACATGCAAGGGATCCAGGTCAGTCAGAGCTCCTCTTTTTGGGACCCCTCTAACACCCCAACAGCATCCAGGACCTACTTATTAGAGAGTCACCCACACCCCAACTTTGGGAACATGCAGCCCCCTCAAGTTAGGGTGCCAGAAAAAGGGCCCCCTGTGCTGTGCTGGCTCTGCTGCTCAGGCTTTGTGTCCGGCCTGGGGAAAAGCAGACACCGTGGGAGCTGTACTCTGTCTCCTCTAGAAAGAACTCCACTGCATGACTTTCTTGTTTGTTTGTTTGTTTGTTTGTTTAGGGGCCAATCTGGTGGTGCTCAGGGATTACTCCTGGGGACCACATGTAGTGCCAGGGATTGAACCCAGGTCAGCCATGTGCAAGGCAGCGCCTCATCCTCTGTGTTATCCTGCTGATGACCCCTGTATGACTTCTTGTACTCAGAAACCAAAATAATGTTTTGGGGGGTTCATTTAATGAATCAGCTAAGAGTGCTGGCTACCAGAGGGCATGCATATTGGCAAGGAGTCTGAAGCCTGCTGAGCGCCGTGGCCAGTTGTGTCTCCAGCCTGGTCCTCACAGCACAACGAGAGGGGAGAGGTGATAACTAATATAAACTTTAGGACTGAAAGTCACAGTGTCTGGACTTTACCACTGTCTAACTATCAGCGGGGAGATACCAAGGGAAGAGTGAGCAGTTCTGAGGAATAGCACCACTGCACACATGGTCCCACAGCGTTGGTCTTTTACAGCCTTTCTCATGCCAGGTAGAATTTCTCTTCCTTTATGGAACTCCCACAGGTGTTTCTTAGTCGTGGATTCTTCTAACTACTCTCTATCCAAACACTTCTGGGGCGGGGAGGAGCAACAGAACAGCAGGTAAAGCGCTTGCCTTGCATGTGGCCCACCTGGGTTCGATCCCTGGCATCCCATATGGTCCCCAAGTACCGCCAGGAGAAATTCCTGAGAGCAGAGCCAGGAATAACCCTGAGCACTGCAGGGTATGACCCAAGAAGCAAAAAACAACAACAACAAAATACCTCTAAGGGCCAGAGAGATAGTACAGTGGGTATGGTGCTTGCCCTGAATGCGACTAGCCAGGGTTCAAGCCCCAGCACCCTAGAAGGTCCCCCAGCCCTGCCAGAAGTGAACCCTAAGCACAAAGCCAGGAGTAAGCCCTGCCCACAAAGAAAAATAAGTGCCTCTTTATTCCTGGGCAAGAGAGGTCAATGAGCTGAGTACATGCTTTATTTCCTTAGATTACAGGGGGAAAAGCATTTTAATAGATGTACAACCAGCTCTGATAAAATTTTAGGCCAATTCATAATAAACATTTAAAAAACAAAAGATGAAACAAAACAGACAAACAAACAACAATAACAAAAAACAGGGGCTAGAGAGACAGTACAGCAGGTAAGACACTTGGGTTCAATTCCCAGCATCCCATAAGGTCCCTAGAGCACTGCCAGGAGTAATTCCTGAGTGCAGAGTCAGAAGTAACCCCAGAACAATCCTAGTTACAAATCGTAAAAAGAGAGAATTTGAAAAGTAGAGAGTAAAAAACATCCTCAGCCTGATAACAGACTTCTATGAATACAGGCGCTAGCCTTATCCCAGGGCAGAGTGAACGCTACCCTAATGAGGGGGCGGGAAAGGCCACCCCAGACTCATCACTTCTTTCTACCAGCAGACAGCAGAGCAGAGCTGGAAGGGTTAGAAAGGAAAGACAAACCACCTCCCAGCAGAGGCCACGACTGACTACATGGAAAATCCATCTCAAAATACATACTACGGTTTATAAGCAAAAAGCAAAGAAGTTCTAGGAATACAGTCAATACTCAAAACCAATTATTATTCCTTCCTGCTAGTAACAAGCAGCAAGGCAATGAGACTTAAAATATACTTTACATCAGCATCTATGTGGACTTTTGTTTGATGTGTGGACAAAGACTGAGGCAGGTGCAAAAATTAAATCTTCCGGGGCCGGAGAGACAGCACAGCGGGTAAAGCATTTGCCTTGCACGTGGCCGACCTGGGTTTGATTCCCTGGCATACCATATGGTCCCCGAGTGCCGCCAGGAGTAATTCCTGAGTGTAGAGCCAGGAGTAACCCCTGAGCATTGCCGGGTCTGATACAAAAAGCAAAAAAAAAAAAAAAAAAAAAATTAATCTTCCTTTGCAACCCAGAACTCATTGCTCTGTATGAGTTCTGATACAGAGAAGGAACAAGATATGATCTATGGGCCAGGGAGACAGTAAAGTGAGTAGGATGTTTGCCTTCTATGTAGCCAAGCCAGGCTTGATTCCCTGCACCCGCCATGGTCCCCTCAGTCCAGCTAGGAGTAATCCCTGAGCACAGAACCAGGAGTAAGCCCTGAGAACTGCTGGGTATGGCCCCCAAGAACTCAAAACAATAAAAATTAACTTCAGTATACATATAATTTATAACGGCGTTCAAAAACATTGTGGATGTTTAATTTGAAAATAAACAAACCAGATAGACGATTACACTTGAAGAGATGTGGCCCACTGCCAGCAATTTCTATCTTCATTGTCTACGCACCGACATCCACATACAAGGAAGATGAAACTGAGAAATTCTATGGAACTGGAGGAGTTCTATAAAAAAGATCACACCTTCTACAAGATCATAGTGGGTGATTTTAAGCCAAGATAGGACCGAGAAGATCGGCTGAAGAACTCCACATCGGGACCCATGGCCTAGAATGGAACGAACAGGGTGAGAGACTATCTGAGTTCATCATGTCCACCAAGACCATTCATGGGAACTCACAGTTCCAGAAGGCTGAAGCAAAATGTTGGACATGGGAATCTCCTGGTGGACAGTTCCACAATGAAATTGACCACATCATCTTCAATCGACGGTTTTGTCTGACCGATGTTGCTGTTGTCCCCAAATTCCAAACAGGATTGGACCACCGTCTCCTTCGTGCAAAATTCTACTTCATGCAACGGGGAGAAAAGGCTGCAAAGTTTAAGAAGAGAAGCCTCACAAGCGGCAGGGGGAAGCTGGAACTCGGCTCGCCTTGGGCCCAGCTGACCATGGGGCTCCCAGGAGGACAGATGGGTTTTTGAGAGTGGGCCCATCACCTCTGGGGGTCCCGGAAGCAGCCGGATGAGACTCGCCCACCACACTAGCCACCACCTCCGCTGTCCAGACGCTGGGATACTATCTCACAACCAGATTAACAGAGCAAAACCAGTTCGAGCCCAGGGTCGCATGGCCATAGCGGCCGCGAGGACCATTAAAATAGTGGAAACAGTAATGTCCTTTAATGCACTGCATTCCACGATGTGCAGGAAAGTTTGGCGGGAGGGAGAGATACAGAGGGAGAAAATGACATACAGAACCTGCAAAGTAGTTAAGGTGTGGGAGGGGGAGGGAGGTGGGGACATTGGTGATGGGAGATGGGTTTGGGTGGAGGGATGGGTGTTGGAACACTGTAGAACCAAAACTCTACATGAGCATCTTTCGATTGTATGTCTAAAATGGTGTAATAAAATTTGGGAAAAAATTTTAAAAAAATTTAAAAAAAATAAAAAGAAGAGAACTCCCAGAACGACCACCAACTGGGAACTCTTTGGCACCATTGCAGCAACATGGGAAGATACCATCATTGACGACATCAATGAAGAATACAACCGACTGGTTCAGCACCTCCATGATTGTGCGAAGAATGCTGAGAGAGAAAGGGCGCCTGTCTTCAGAAACTCTCGAGCTCATTCGCCAAAGTGGCAAGGCATGAGCCTCAGGAGACCAAATGCTAACGTCCAAGCTTGCAAAGTGGTGCAGAGAAGCGATAAAAGAAGACTTCAAAGACAGAAGAGCAGAAATACTGGAAGATGCAGCAGAAGCCGGGAAAAGCATTCGCAATACCCGCCTGTCCTTCGCCAACTGTAAGACCAAGATGACTGCCCTCCGACACCCTGATGGATCTATCACATCTTCCAGAAAGGCAATAGAGAAGATTATCCAGGATTTCTACTCAGATCTCTTTGATAGCCACATCCACCTGCCCACATACCAAATTCCACAGGATGGATATGTCATTCCCAACGTTCTCCCTTCTGAAGTCCGACATGCCATCTCATCGGTAAAGAAGGGAACAGCACCAGGCCCAGACAAAGTCAGACCCGAACACCTGAAGAATCTGCCGTCGGCATTCGGATAGTGCCCTCACATCTTACAGGCTTAGCAACTCAGGCTGCCGAGGAGAGTACGGGCCCTTCCCCACTCTTAGGGCACTACCATCTCCAGATAGATATCACTGGGCTCAGAGTGCCAATTTAAGGGCTTGGAGACACAAATTCTAGTCTTCACACAAGGGGTATTTGCACTTTCTGTTCTGACAGGTGTGCAGATAACACAGAAGCCTGTGTCAAATTTGGTGCAAACGGACCCGCTTGTCATGATTTTATGAACTGTGCCTCAGTAAGCACAATTTACTTTCCATTCTGAAATCTTCTGGGAGCCCAAAGCTAAGAAATTGGGTAAGAAAACTCTAAAAGGGAGTAAGAAACCTGGTGAGCGTTTAAATGGTTGTGCATGTTCCCTGACACTTTCCTTACTGACTTCTCTGAGAAAATGGTGCCCCAGTTGAGGTTCTGGCATAGGTACTATGGAATTAAGTTTTCATCATTAGGAGCTGCCTTGCTGGGGGCACACTGCCCACACCTGGCACACTTCGTCACTGCAGGCAGTGAGTCAAGTGTGGGGGCGAGGGAGTCCACCAGCCGTTTCCCACCCCACCAGGCAGGTACACAGGATCTTATGTGGAAAGTGGTCTAAGGAGACTCAAAGGAGACAGCTTCTGTCTGTAGGGACAGTCTGCAACACCTGTGGTATCTCCTTCCTGTGTGGGAGCATCCTGCTGGCCTCAGATCCCTGAGGTGTGGGCGGCAACCCCAGACTCCCTATGGGGTTCTGGAACAGAGCCCCTCAAACGCATGCTCTCTTTTGGGGTGCTGATTTCTCAGGGTTGTCGCAACCCGGGTCATTGCCACACCGGTTAAGAATAAGTCACAACTTATCCTGAAAACCAGGGTACCAGGGCAGGGCTGGGAGGCGTTTTCAGGGCCTTAAGACAACTGTTTGCTCAACTTCAGGGAGGGGCAGGTGGGGTAGGAATGTGTGTGCCAGCAAAAGCAGCTTTCTGAAAAATCCAGATTTTACTTCCTTGTACAAGCGTCTAAGGACAATATGGCAGCAATCCCAGCACCGCAAAAAGGAAACAGAGACGGGAGTGCGGAGCAAACACTCTCACCACCTGCCACAGTGTGGCACAGCTGGGACTCCCCAGGTTCGCTTCTGCACACAGAGGGACACGGAACAAACCTGGCAAAGGTTGTGACCTGAGACCCAACCAGGCACTTGGGTCTCCCCAAGTGGGGACCAGGCTGACCTTTGAGGGTGGCTTTCCAAGACAAGACTTCACGGCAGCCTCCTGAGATGCACCTGAAACACTGGGGCTGTTTTTGGGGATTGCTGGCGGACTTCAGGACAACAGACATACAAACATGAGTCATCTCAGATGTCAGTCACAACCGTGCACACTACAGCTGCACCCCAAAAACCTGAATGTGGGGGCCAGAGTGATAAGACAGCAGGGAGGCATTTGCCTTGTAAGCAGCCGACCTGAGGTTCGATTCCGGCATCCCATATGGTCCCCGAGCCGAGTGCATTCCTGAACGCACAGCCAGGAGTAATCCCCGATCATCCCTGGGTGTAACCCCCAAAAACAACCTGAATGTGGGGGACAAGTCATCGGGGGCTCCAGAGACAGACTCATTAGTCATTAGTCCTCACCTGCTACTCACCTGCATGCCTACGGGGGCTCTTTTGACGGGATGTCTGAGGTGTTCCTGAGGGGTTGCTCTAAGGGCTACACTAGGGTGCTTCTGGGGGCTACTCTGAGGATCTGGGGGCTGTCTGGGGTGTTTCGGGCTACTCTGAGGATGTGGGGGCTATCTGGGGGTGTTTCTGGGGGTTACTCTGAGGATGTGGGGGCTGAGGGTGTTTGTACATTGAGGGGCTCCTCTGAGGTGTTTCTGGGGCTATACTAAGGGTATTTCTGAGGGTGCTTCTGGGTTACTCTGAGGATGTTACTGGGGACTCACTGACGGTGTTTCTGGGGGCTAACAGGGCAGTTCTGGGGCTACACAGAGGACATTTCTGGGGGCTACACAGAGTATTTCTGGGGCTACACAGAGGGTATTTCTGGGGGCTACAAAGAGGGTATTTCTGGGGGCTACAAAGAGGGTATTTCTGGGGGCTACACAGAGGGCATTTCTGGGGGCTACACAGAGGGTATTTCTGGGGGCTACAAAGAGGGTATTTCTGGGGGTTACACAGAGGGCATTTCTGGGGGCTACACAGAGGATATTTCTGGGGGCTACACAGAGGGTATTTCTGGGGCTACACAGAGGGCATTTCTGGGGGCTACACAGAGGGTATTTCTGGGGGCTACACAGAGGGGTATTTCTGGGGTACAAAGAGGGTATTTCTGGGGGCTACACAGAGGGCATTTCTGGGGCTACACAGAGGGCATTTCTGGGGGCTACACAGAGGATATTTCTGGGGGCTACACAGAGGGTATTTCTGGGGGCTACACAGAGGGCATTTCTGGGGGCTACACAGAGGGTATTTCTGGGGGCTACACAGAGGGTATTTCTGGGGTACAAAGAGGGTATTTCTGGGGCTACACAGAGGGCATTTCTGGGGCTACACAGAGGGTATTTCTGGGGGCTACACAGAGAGTATTTCTGGGGGTACAAAGAGGGTTTTTCTGGGGCTACACAGAGGGCATTTCTGGGGGCTACACAGAGGGTATTTCTGGGGGTACAAAGAGGGTATTTTTGGGGCTACACAGAGGGCATTTCTGGGGCTACACAGAGGGTATTTCTGGGGGCTACAGAGGGTATTTCTGGGGCTACACAGAGGGCATTTCTGGGGGCTACACAGAGGATATTTCTGGGGCTACGCAGAGGGTATTTCTGGGGGCTACAAAGAGGGTATTTCTGGGGGCTACACAGAGGGCATTTCTGGGGGCTACACAGAGGGCATTTCTGGGGGCTACACAGAGGGTATTTCTGGGGCTACACAGAGGGTATTTCTGGGGCTACACAGAGGGTATTTCTGGGGGCTACACAGAGGGTATTTCTGGGGCTACACAGAGGGTATTTCTGGGGGGCTACACAGAGGGTATTTCTGGGGCTACACAGAGGGTATTTCTGGGGGCTAACAGAGGGCATTTCTGAGGGCATTTCTGGGGCTGCTCTGAGGGTGTTTCTAGGTTTGGGCTGAGGGTGTTTCTGGGTGCTTTCAGGGGCTGCTCTGAGGGTGTGTCTGGGGGGTCTACACTGAAGGTTCTTTTGGGGCTGCTCTGAAAGTGTTTGGGGGCTGTCCTGAGGTGGTTTCTGGGGCTACACTGAGTGTTTCCGGGGGCTTCTCTGGGGGTCTCTGAGGTTCTGCTCTCAGGGCACGTTTCTCGGAGATGCTCTGGGGGGTGCTTCCGGGGCTGCTCTGGTGTTTCTAGAAGGTTTGCCCTGAGCGTTTTGTGGGGCTGTTGTGGGGGCGATTCTGGGGCTGCACTGAGAGAGTCCTGGGCGCCTGCTCTGGTTTTGGGGTCTGCTCTGGGGGTCTTTTGGGGGTTGCCTGAGGTGCCTCTTGAGGAAGGCGCCTGCCGAGGCTGCCCGCAGGCCCTCCTGTCCTGAAGGGCGGCTCGGTCTTTCTCGAGCCCAGCGCGGGGAGCAGCCGGCACCGCAGAGAACCTGGCTGGGCCTCAGCGCGTGCAGGCCGCCCCGCGCCGCCCACTCCCGGGATGGGCGTCCAGGCCGCGCGCCCGAGACCCGCCCGCCCATCGCGCCTCGCGCCCGCGGCGCACTCACCCGGCCCTCCGGGTTCGCTTTCGTACCCCCCGCCCTCCGGGCGGGCGCGCCGCGCCTCCCGGGACTTGTAGTTCCCTCGCCTGGCGCCAGCAAGCCGAATCCCAGCAAGACTACAACTCCCGGCGGCCCTCGCGAGAACCAGGCTCCCGCGGTGCCGCCCCGCCCCGCCCCGGCGTCAGGTTATCGCGAGACCCGTGTTCGGCGCACGGGAAACCACGCGGGGTGTGTAGCTCCGGGAGCAGCCTGGTCCCTTCCCGCGGGACCCTGGGAGGAGGAGCCCGGGAGGGGAAAGTCCAGCAAGGGAGGAGGGAAGGGGAAGGAGGGCGAGGGGGGCCAGGGACGAGACCGTCTCTGTGTCTCTGTCTCTGGACGTGGGCTGCCTCTCCCTTCTTGCACACTCGCCTTTGCAGTCCCAAGTGGCTGGTCACATCTGTACCTCTGCAGCAGGCCCATTTCTGCGCAGAACCCGAATGGCCTCTCCTGGACTCCGTCCCGAGCCCCTGGAATGGCCGCTGTGTGGAGCCCCAGTGACACCCCAGACATCTCTGAAAGCCCCTTAAAAAGGGCTGTGGATGCCTTAGGGCCAGCAGTGGGTGCTGGCCAGCCTCAGCCTTTCCCCCCATTGTCCTCTATACCACTGGCCATTCCCAGCCGAGGCCTTTTCTGGACCACGTCAGAGGGCTGTCCTGTGCCGACTGACCTGTCCTCCGCTGACTGACTGCCCGTTTCCAGCAAGAGCAGACACAGGGAAGAGTTTTCTTCAGTCTAGAGGGCGGGGGTCAGTGGTGGGTGAGATTCTATATTGAAGCCCTGAGGGAGCTGCAGGAGCCGGGTGTGTTGGACAGAGACAGGGTGAATGGTGACGCACTGTGGCTGGTCTTGGGCCACACCCATTGTCCTCCCAGTGCCCTGTCCTAGTCCCCTCGCCTTTGTGAGTCACTGCTCCGCTGCAGCAATGCAGGCATTAGCCACAGGACACACCTACATGGCTGGAGACTGAGTTTGTGCTCCTGAGGTGAGGCTGAGTGGACACTGCCCCCCCCTCCTTCCTCCCAAACACACAGGGACAGACGCCAAGAATTGGAGGTGGAAGTTGTGTGTTGGGCAGCCCCCTTTTGCTGCTGACTGCCCATGTGGGCAAAGCAGAGTGCTCGGTGGCCTCTCCTGGGTCCGGCAGCCCTGTGGTCAGAGTCAAGAGCTCAGGGTACTGTTGGGACCAAGGTTGAGGTCACCTTCGTGGAAGGGTCAGGGAGTTTCCAGGTTGCTACTCGGTTGCTGGGAGTCAGTCACAGCGACACGCCCTTCCCAGGCCGCCCCACACTCAAATCCAGAGGCCCCATAGCTCAGTGAGCACAGTGGGCCACCGCCTGTCTGCTGCAGTCGTCTCCTGTCCTGTCCTGCACATGTCTACTCTGACCCAGGTGCCCCGCGGCCCCTCTCCTCTCACTTGGGGGTACCTAGTCTGACGTGTACTGGCTTTGGGCTGGAGCAGGAACCCCACGGGCAGGGCCTGGGGCAGGGCACACCTGGCACCTCTGGAGAACCAGAGGTTTCCTGCAGCCCTGGGTCTGCCCAGCTGCTCTAAGCACCAACACACCGTGAGTGGCCAGGAGCACCTGGGCTCTGGGGAGAGTGGCCAGTGACAAGCCCTAGAGAGATTGTTGGCACATCCCAAGTGACCCCATGAGCTGTGCGGGCCAGCCTGAATGGGAAGGAAAGTGAGCACCAGAAAGCCGTAGGGTAGATGCTCGCTCAGAGGGTAGATGCTCGGCTCAGGATAGACGCCCGGCTCAGAGGATAGACGCTCAGCTCAGAGGATAGACGCTCAGCCCGGGCTCCACCAGGCACAAAGAACTCTGCAAAGTTTCCTCTGATCACTCCTTGCTGTCTCCAAGGCCACAGCAACACGAACCGCCTGGCAGTGCTGTGGCCACACTCCTTGAAGGCAGGGCCAGACGCCAGGGCCAGAGATGGCATTTGGCCAGCACGCACAGGAAGTTCTGAACCAAGGGCATGTTTTGGCCCATCGGCTGATGGTATTCCTGGAGGACGCCTCCAGCTCAGGATTTCAAGCCTGGGGTGGCAAAGGCCTGGAAAGCTGAAACCAGACACCAATAGCTTTTGTTGAAACAGTCAGTCCACGATGCAGACAGCACTTGTGCCCTGAGAGGTCAGCCTGACACGGCTCCCTCCAAAGGGCATGAGTCAGTCGTGTGTGTTGAAGTGTGAACTGGGGTAGGAGAGAGAGTCCAGGTCTTCAGGGCTAGCCCGGCTTCCACCCCAGCACTTTGTAAAGCCCTGTGGGTGGTGGGACCTGACAAATAAAGTGCAATCCTGCAGAATTTAGGGAAGAGCTGGAAAATTCAGGAAGATGTTTTCAACTAGTCTGTACCTCAGACGTCTGTTACTTGATGGGGGAGCACGGTAGATTCAAAATGTGGAGGAAATAGGATTTGTGGAATCCTAAAGCGGTTTCTAGTATTCGAAGGTAGGTTGAAGGTGTGAGGAGACAACAGTGAGGATGGTCTCAGGACAGACGGATGTGGAGATGCACTGTTAGCCACCAGGGTCGCTACATGGACATCCAACACATTGCGGTGGCCACACTCGGCCGTGCTGAGCCTCGCAGGACCTGGCCGAACAACTGGAGGGAGTGCAAAAGAGCAGGTGCTCAATGAGGTTGGGGCCATTCTGTAAAAACTGCTGGGCCACTCAAGAGTGAGTGTGTCACACGGCACAGACCCAGGAGTGAGTGTGTCACGGCACAGAGCAGGAGTGAGTGTGTCACATGACACAGACCCACAGTGAGTGTGTCACATGGCACAGATCAGCACTGTGTCATACGGCACAGGCCCACAGTGAGTGTGTCACACGGCACAGACCCACAGTGAGTGTGTCACACAGCACAGACCTGCAGTGAGTGTCACATGACACAGACCCGCAGTGAGTGTGTCACACGGCACAGAGCAGCAGTGAGTGTGTCATATGGCACTGACCCGCAGTGAGTGTGTCACATGGCACAGACCCGGCAGTGAGTGTGTCACATGGCACAGACCCGGCAGTGAGTGTGTCACACGACACAAACCCGCAGTGAGTGTGTCACACGGCACAGAGCAGCAGTGAGTGTGTCACACGGCACGGACCCGCAATGAGTGTGTCACATGGCACAGACCGGCAGTGAGTGTGTCACACGGCACAGACCCACAGTGAGTGTGTCACATGACGCAGACCCGCAGTGAGTGTGTCACACGGCACAGAGCAGCAGTGAGTGTGTCATATGGCACGGACCCGCAGTGAGTGTGTCACACGGCACAGACCCGCAGTGAGTGTGTCACATGACACGGACCCGCAGTGAGTGTGTCACACGGCACAGACCCACAGTGAGTGTGTCACATGACACAGATCAGCAGTGAGTGTGTCACACGGCACAGAGCAGCAGTGAGTGTGTCACATGACACAGACCGCAGTGTGTCACACGGCACAGACCCGGCAGTGAGTGTGTCACACGGTACAGACCCACAGTGAGTGTGTCACATGACACGGACCCGCAGTGAGTGTGTCATACGGCACAGACCCGCAGTGAGTGTGTCACACGGCACAGAACAGCTGTTCTGTCCTAGCCGCAGTGGAAAGCTGCCACACTTGGCTGAGGGTGGCACGTAGCCCAGGGAATGCCAGACCCCACCGCACGCCACACTCACTGCCCAGCACCATGGCCACAGCACACCTCGGTGGTGCAGGGGTGTGGCTTTGAGGGCGTGACACGTTGCAGGCCCCACTCTGCAAGGAACAATCAAAGCGGCAGGCCAAGAGCTGGGGGTTGGGGGGTGGGATGGCAGCACCTGGAAGGGCTCCTGGGCGTCTCAGTGCAAAGCCACAGCTGAGACATGACCACAGTCATCCTGTGCACTCACTGCCTGGCGGAATCTGCACCCTGCGCTGCTGCTGGAGGGGTGACCGGAGGCCGGCCCAAGACTTCCTGAATCCGGCCGGGCGACAGCACAGCGGGAGGGCGCTTTGCCTTGCACGCAACCGACCGGAGTTCGATCCCCAGCATCCCATATGGTTTCCCGAGCACCGCCAGGAGTAATTCCTGAGTGCAGAGTCAGGAGTAACCCCTGAGCATTGCCAGGTGTGACCCCCAAAAAAAAAGACTTCCCTGAATCTTGCCATGTCTGGGCCTTTGATCTCTGACCTCCATCTGCTGACCCCATGGCTCTGCTGTCCCAGCTTCTCTCCACACTCAATGCCTGGACAGAGACTCCCTCCCACAGCGAGAGCCAAGTGCAGAGAGGGGGTGCCTGGTGTGCAGCTCAGAGTCCCAGCACACCTGACCCACGGGAGAACGGGAAGATGAAGCCCAGGAGAGCCCTGCAGTGGCAAACAGTCTCAGCCCCTGGAGCATACAGTTGCATCAGCGGGGGGACAGGGGTGGGGCCCCAGCAGTGATTACCTGATTACCTGCACTCGGGGGGGTCGCTCCAGGATAGGGGTCCCTGCTGTTCCGGAAGGAGCTCTGAGCCCCTGTGAGTTCCAGGGAGAGGATGCAGGAGGCCCCTGGCAGGCTCAGAGCCCCAGCCCTGAGTAGTTGCCCCCCGCGGAAGACCCTCTGCCCCCAGCTGTGCTGCCCAGTTGCTAACACAGGTGAAGGTTCTGGGCCCTTCCCAGGCAAGCCCGGTGCTAGGGGAGGCTCAACTATCAGCTAATTAACGTCTGCAATTAGGAGGAGGCCTTAATTGCTGTGTTTACACCAAAAGGGCCTGGGCTGTGGGCGCTGGCTGCCCCACCCTGTCCTTGCCTCTGGGGTGGGGTCCCACATGCACTCTCCAACAGGCCTGGCACCCCCAGGGACCTCAGGGTGGCAGTCATGAGGCTCTTTGAGGTGGGGGTCGGGCCTGCACCCCACAGCAGTGGCTGCAGACACTTGTGAATGGCAAAGCCTGAGAAGAGGCTGGACAAGCCAGGACCTCCGGGTGCCCGACTGGCCCTGGCCCCTGGTGCCCGTAGCCTTCCAGGACCCTGGAACCAGCTCCCGGGAGCCAGTGCCCATCTCCTTGGAATCTCTGCGGCTGCGGGATCACCTCACCAGTAAGGAGGGTCAAGGTGGCCAAGGGCTCTCCCTGGGGCCAGAGACCCCATGCAGGACACGGTGGTGATCATGAGCTCCTCCCAGTGGGGATCTACTCCCTTTCTGCAGGGGAGGGGGTATGGGTGGAGTGTGGGCTGTGAGGCTGTGCCTGCCTGAGCCTGCCTGTAGGTGGCACCCCTGTGCCGTGGGCTGCAGGCCCGAGACCACTGGCTGGAGCCTGTCACTCCAGGGGCTGCTGGAGCCCTTGCTGTTGTCAGAGTGAATCTCTAGTGTTATCCTGACCTACACCTATAACCTGTCTGCCGGCCCTTCCCTGGGATCCGAACTTCTCACCGTCTACAGGAGACTCTCCAGTGGCCAGTAGGGGGATGGCACCAACCTGGCGGAGGCTGGTGACCCAGCCGTGAGGCTCTGTCCTGGGCGCACGGGGCAGCTCCTGCAGAGAACGAGCGTCTCTGAAAGTGGTTCATCCAGATGCCCCCAGGGGTACCCAGGCCAGCAGAGCCCATGCAGGGCCAGCCCACAGGGACAGGGACGTGGAGCGGTGAGAGGTACTGGGGCGACGGGCTCAGCAGCCAACCTTGGGTGGGGTGTGCACAGGGAACCATGCAGGACCCCACGGGGTGGGTGGGGCTCCCTCTAGGGGGAGAGGCCTGCTGCGCTGGCTTGGGGTCAAGCCTAAACAAGGGTGTCGTACCTCTCTTCACTCTTCATCAGAGACATCACAGAAGGAAGCAGAAGACCTACAAGGGAGCCAGCCGGGCACTGGTGCTGCCGACATCCATGTGGGTGTCCAAACACCGTGCCGGGAATTGATGCTTAACATCCTAGCAGGTGCCCTGGCCCAGGAGCAAGTAGACACAGCACCCACGGGGAGGAGGCAGGGGCTGGTTTCAGGCAGACTATACGGGGGTGAGCAACAAGGACTAGCCCCCCGTGTCTTGCCCTGGGTCCCTGCTTCATGGAGCCCCCACGTCTTGCCCTGGGTCCCTGCTTCATGGAAAGTGGAAGCTTCTGGTGTCCACTGAGGGACCCCAGGTGCCCGCAGGCTCAGGTGTCTCCCAGAACAGCCTTTCTGCAATCTGCTGGTGCAGATCCCAGTCTCTGGGCCTGCAGTCGCCAGCCCCAGGCTAGGGAGGGGGTTGCCCAGCAGCCTGGACCCGCACCACACTCCCCTGCCCAGGCACTCTCCGCTCGGCCTGACCCCCTCTGCTGTCTGGGCCTCCAGGGCTGCCGAAGGACCCTCCGACTTTGTGCCCATTAATGCTGAACCCTGAGCACCAAGCCCCACCCTGGGTAAATATTTGGCAATTCAGAGCTCATGGGGACGAAGGCCACAGACGGCTTCGCCCAGGCGCGGCCACCAGCTGCACTCTGCACACACACAGATACACATATGTGGACACACACATGCACACATGTACAGACACACACGCGCACGTTCATACATAAGTACACGCGCACATGAGGATGCTCGCATACATGGCACCCATGCACACAGACATGAGCACGCACACGGAGGGGAGGGGGGTGTGGGGACTCGGCAGGGGGAGGACAGTCCCAGGGGAGGACCTGGGCAGGGCATGGGCCGGCGGATCTTGGTTTCCAGGAGCTGAGAGGCCACTGGAAGGGGCACTGTGGGGAGACCGTCTGTGTCCTGATGGCGCAGCAGGGGTGAGGGGTGGTGGGCCCAGATGCAGGAACAGCCCAGGTTTGTGGTCTGGAAAGATGCCGCTGCTCCATGTGAGGCCTGAGGCGGCCAAGGCCAGGCTGACACCCCGCCCTAGGCCGCGGGCCACACAGCGCTCACCGCCATTCCCAGTCCCTGGGGAGTCCTGGGGCCCCAACACCTGCTGCCCATGTGCCTCTCCTGACGCCTGAGCTCTGGGAACCTGGAGGTGGGCCCCAAGCGTCCAGGAAGCTTCTCCTGCTGCCCATGTGGAAGAGGCCACAGCAGCGATTCCTGCAGAGCCCATGGCTCATGGACTCAGAGGCCAGGCAGGGCCATGTCCTGGTGGTGGCCATACACCACCTTCACCTGGCCTGAGAGCTCAGCTGGATGGACTGGGCCGCCAACAAGGATAGGCCGCACAAGCCAGGAGGGCCCATCTCGGTGCCTGGGTCAGCCTTTCACTGATGTCTGGGCCACAGAGGCTCCAGGGCCTGTCCGTCCTGGGTGGACACTCGGCAGACCCTGACCCTGCAGAGGGAAGGCTGGGAAGAGAAGTGTGGGAGGTGGGTGGGGTTCGGTGCTGTTCTCGCCCTCACGTGTTCCCTCTGTAGCTGCCGATGTACCCAGGACGCCCCTGCCTCTGAGCCTCCCACCTTTGCTTGGTGAGTGGGTGACCACAGCCTCAGCATCTACCTCCTGATGACAGATGCGGCTGAGCAGGACGTGCTATGCCCGGCCCGGTCCTGTGAGCGGCATGTTCTGTCCTGGGCCCCGGAGGTCGGGCTGCCCAGGTACAGGCTCCTGAAGCAGAACTTGAGTGTCTCGGGCGGGGCGGGGCCTGGGCGGCACCTGCCCCTGAGCAGAGGCGAACCTGGCTGCCTGCACCCAGCTCATGGCTCCAGAGAACAGGCTCCTGGTCAGCAGCCCACAAAGTTCCTCCCACGCAGGAGGGACGACATGCACCCGGGCAGTGGGTGCTCGGAACACCGCAGAGCACTTCCTGGGACCTCCGCCAGGTGCTCTGCAAAGGGCTTCTCTATGGCCAGCACCTAAGGGTCTTCTGCGGGGTGTTCAGGGCAGGGGTGGGCTGTGAGCTGACCCTTGCTGATCACTGGCCCCTCCAGCTTTGGACAGTCGGAGCAGGCAGCAAAAAAAACAGGAGTTGTCAGAGAAACCTTCCAAGGCAGGAACTGCAGAGCCCACAGCACCGGGGAGGCAGAGGAAGGAGAAGCCGATGATGGCGGCGGGGGGCGGGGGGGTACTCCCGTGCTCCTAGGCTCAGCCCGCACCTGCAAATGCACCCGAGCACCAAGCACACACGAAGAAGCTGTTCTGGCTTTGGTTCTGGAGACGAGGCGGCTCGAGGGAGCTGTGAGGTGATAGATCCCGGCAGTCTCACTTGAGGCAGTGGTCTGGGCCCGGGCAACAGCTGGGTGCTGGGTGAGCACTGGGGAGCAGCTCCTGCCACCAGCTAAGACAACAAATGACCCTCATGGAGAAGCCGCGAACGTGCAGACTGGCAGAATGAGCTCCCGTGAGAGCAGACTCGAGCCCAGTGAGGAGCACAGCTCGGGCCTGCTTCCGCCTTAGGCACCACATGGTTCCTAGGCACCAGGCCAGGAGTAGCCCCTAAGCACTGCCAAACGGGTCCCTAGACCAAAGAAATCAAATCAAATGAGGCGCGAGCAATAGTACAACGGGTAGGGTATTTGCCTTGCACGCAGCCGACCTGGGTTCGATCCCCAACATCCCATATGGTCCCCAGAGCACCACCAGGAGTAATTCCTGAGTGCAGATCCAGGAGTAACCCCTGAGCATTGCAAGGTGTGACCCAAGAAGCAAAAAGAAAGAAAATCAAATAAATAAAAAGCGAAGCCACTGGCGACCCTGAGGAAGCTGCTCGCGTGGCCTGGATAGACCCTGTGGAACCTCTTGTGTCCCCGGGCTGTCCTCCCGCTGAGTGTTGGGACAGGGAGGAGAACATGTCAGGGCACAGACCGGAGCTGGGGACGGGGAAAGTTCTGGAGAACACGATGCTTTCACGTGGTGCGTTCCAGCCACGACAGAAGAGATGACGTGAAAGCGTCCATGACTGAGTGTAGGCCTGCCCTCACGGACGAGAGGGTTCCGTGACATCAGGGGCCACGCCACTGCTGGGGAGCAGAGATGTTTCTGCGGGAGTTTGACTGAACAGCTACCAGCAAACTAACAACGTGTCAGCTCATGGTCACCTTCACCTTCTGGGGTGAGGACAGTTGCTCTACCAGCACAAGCTGCTGGAAAACCAGAATTTTGAGCAGCAAGGACACAGCTAGTAGGCCTCGGCGCGGGAGAGTTGCCCCTCTCCCAGGCTCTGGGGACAGCCCTGCCCTGAGGTAGGCTCACAGGAGGCTCAGGTGCTCAACAAGCCAAGACAGGCCTATTGGTGAGTAGAAGGGGGCTAAGGTCCCTCCGGATCCAGAGACAGACATGGGGCAGAGCTGCTACTGGCTCTCCCTGTGCCCAGCCGCTCATGAGGTGCCCGGAGGGATGGCAGGTTCTAGCCCTGGCCTGCCACCCCAGCAGAGCCTCACAACAAGCCAGACAAACCCCACTCCATGAGGACCTCCATTTTCCACATCCAGACTTCCCCCTCTTCAGAACTCCACCCAGCAGACCAGCCTATCACAGCCCGGCTCATCAATAAATGCTGGATTTTGAGATGACTACAAGAGTATGCTACCCGCATGGCAGAGCCTGGCAAGCTACCCGTGTCATATTTGCTATGCCAGATACCAGTAACAATTATAGACCTCATTCCCATGTCCGGATGGAATGGTTTGAGGCTCTTTATGTTCCTGGAGCAACAGGTGCCCTTGGACTCTACTTGCATGAGACAGGTCATATGGAGATGTTACTGGTGCCCGCTCGAGCAAATCGATGATGAACGGGAAGACAGTGATACAGTGAAGGTCCCTCCAGGCTCTGGGTGGCACTGCAAGAGCTCCATGTGCAGGCTCCAGTCAGCACTGCACCAGGAGGGCCTGGAAGTTCAGGGTCTGCGCAGACCCCTGCCCCAGGGTGGAGAGGGAGGAGAGCCCGCGAGACAAGAGACCCAAACGCACACCTTGGTGGGGGGGAGGAGGCGCTGCCCAGCCTGAGGGGCTCATGTCCAGGGCCGCCAGGCTGCTGCTCTCTCTTCCTCACTCGGCCACCACCATGCAGACGGCTGAGGCTGGTCCCGGGGCGCCCTGGCCCACTGTGCTCTGAGCCGACTCCTGCTGTGACTCCCGCAACAGGGTGAAAGCAGTCCTGCGGGGCGGCCCACGGCCCTGCCCTGTCTCAGCAAGGGGCGCACTGCTGGGGGCGCAGAGCTGAAGTGCACGGTCTAGAGTTCAAGTCTGGGTTCAGGATCTAGGGGCGCGAGGTCTGGGGGTAGAGCCCTGTGGCCTTTGGGGGAGCCTCGGAGAGAGGGTGTGGCCTCTTGGGCTCTACCTGTAGCTGCTGGACAAAAGCTCCCCGGTGCCAGGAGCTCCCACCCCGCACTGTTTCACGCAGCGGCACCCCTGACCCACACAGACTCACTTGGCAGCCTGGACTCAGCCTCTGTGGCAGCCTGTGGCCACCCATGCAGGGTCTGAGACCGGCCTGGGCATTGTGTGAGATCACCCTATCCAAAACTAGCAGAACAGGGTGTTTCTAAGAAAATGGGTTTGCTTCCCTGCTCAGCCAGTAGGAGCATCATGTGTGCCGTCTGGCCCAGGGCCGCGCCACCTCAGAAAAAAGCAGCCTCACATGAGGGCCCTGAAGGCAGGCAGAGGGGGTAGGGGTGGGGTCTGGTTTGGTGCTTCTGCAACATAAAGTATTCAAAGAAGTCACAGGAACTGGGACGTAGGACAGCAGGCAGGGTGCTTGCCTTGCATTTGGCCAACCTGATTCAATCCCAGAGCCATAGTAGGTCTCCTGAGCCCCGCCAGAAGCAAACCCTGAGCACTGCCAGGCATGACCCAATCGCCCCATTAAAGAAGTCAAAGGCAGGACCAGGTGTGAGGTAGGTGGATACGGTGGGACAAGGCCAGCTGGGCCGTCAGGACCGAGCCTCACCAAGGCTGGAACTGTGGCTAAGCCTCACCCGCCTGTAGCTGACAGCCAGCAAGACTCCTGCAAGGCTGCAGCCCCCGCCTTTTCCTGGGTCCTGCCCCCACAGCGGTCTTCCCTGTGCGCCGAGTCCTTGGCCTTTAATCAAGCCCCCTGACATTCCTCTGCAGTGGACAGGCCCCACACGGGAGCCTGGTTTTCTCTCAGAGCAGAAGTTAAAAATTATTCAACACAAAATTCCTGGGCTGTGCTCAGAGGCCACTTGCACCAGGCCAAGGTTCCCACATTCCGCCTGGCCAGGCCAGAGGAGCAGCACAGGAGCTGTCGTTCCTTCAGAGCAGGTAGGGCCCTGCTTCCTCGCGAGCCTCCGGCGGGGAGGACGCGTCTGTGGGGTCTGCTGCAAGGCTGCGCCTGCGGGGGCTGGGAGGGCGCGACTGTTCCGTCAGCACCTCGCTGGTTGCCCCAGAACAAAGCCGGCCGCTAAGGTCACTCCTGGAGCTTAACTTGCTGAGCTGCTGTCCAGCTGCAGGCCACAGATGCCCAGGAGCAGGGTCGGCCAGGCCAGAGCACCAGCTCCTCCCATGAAAGCCCCGAGGGGGTGCTCAGAAGGGCGGTGGGTGGGAGCTGCAAGGGGGACTTGAAGCGTGGGTGCCCAGTGGGACTCATCCAAAAGCCCCTTGTTGGGGGATGGTCAGGGATCAAGCTCTGACCCACATGGGGGTTTAGAACTGCCAGAAAAGACGGGACTACCCAACTTTTAGAAATTATTAGGTTCCACTCGTGTGTCTGCACAGAAAGGCCACGGAGGGGAACCTGTGGCCCTAGGCGCATTTGGGTCTCGGACCCATGTGATCTGAGGGCTTCTTCCAGGCCAAGATGATTGTTCAGCTCCCAGGTGCTGCCTCTGAGGAGGGCAAAAAACGGGTGCACTTGGTCTGGGACACGAGGGACAGGAAAGCGTGTGCAAGGGGGCCACACTGACAGCCTGTGGGCCACAGGACTGACCCGCACGCATCTGCTCACAGCCTGCGGGCCACGGGACTGACACACGCATCTGCTCACAGCCTGTAGGCCACGGGACTGACACACGCATCTGCTCACAGCCTGCGGGCCACGGGACTGAAGCACGCATCTGCTCACAGCTTGCAGGCCACGGGACTGACACACATCTGCTCACAGCCTGCGGGCCACGGGACTTACACGCGCATCTGCTCACAGCCTGCAGGCCACGGGACTGACACCCGCATCTGCTCACAGCCTGCGGCCCGGGACTGACACACACATCTGCTCACAGCCTGCAGGCCACGGGACTGACACCCGCATCTGCTCACAGCCTGCGGGCCCCCCGGGACTGACACCCGCATCTGCTCACAGCCTGCGGGCCACGGGACTGCACACACACATCTGCTCACAGCCTGCAGGCCACGGGGACTGACACCGCATCTGCTCACAGCCTGCGGGCCACGGGACTGAAGCACGCATCTGCTCAGTCCTGCCAGGTTCTGGGCCCAGCACTCAGCAACAAGGGCACAGGAGACTGACCAGGTCAGCATCTGCACCCACACCAGCCACTCCACAGGAGGGTCCTGGGCGTCCCGTACACGGCATGGCAGAGCCCCGCCTGGCACAAACTTGGCACTGGCTGCCCTGGCTGAACGCGAGTGTCAGAGGGGAAGCAGGGGCGCCCGCAAGGCCTGTGCTGGGAAGGACGTGTGGGAAGGACGTGGCGGTGCAGTCAGGCAGGGACACCTAAGACAGATAGTGCTGAGCGCCGGTGTACAGCTTGCGGAGTGCTGCCGGGGAGTGACCCCCGAGCACAGAGCGCAGGGACAAAGGGACAAACAAAAGTTGGTGTTGAAGGTTACGGACACAGGTTAGAGATGAGCCTGGGACAGGGCGGAGAACTGCCCACCAGACGTCCATCAGAGGGCTCTCAGGGGGCTTGTGCACTCCTCCCGGTGCGCTGCTGCCTGACCCCTCTGGCTGGGGCCCTGGGGGCACGTCCTGCATTTGCCTGATCTCACAGCCTGGCTGTGCTGTGGCCAGAACCAGGAGATCCACAGCCACACGCGCGGCAGCACGGGGTCAGACCCGGCCCAGACTTGCGGGCGCTTTTCTTGCACGGAGGGGTTGTGGGCTGTTGCGCGCTTCACCACATGCTGTTGGTCTGGGTGTAGCTTGTGCCGAGCCCTGGAGGCACGGGGGCAGCGTCTCTGCACCTCGCCCCCGCCAGCCTCCCAGGCTCTGGGCTCTGGGCTTGACCCGACTCTGGATGTGTGTTCCGTTCCGCGGGGACCGGCTCCTGCACTGACCCGGCACTGATCCAGCTCCGAACACGCGTCCTGCACCCCGATGCACCCCCAGCCTCACAGCTGCTCCTCCGCTAACCTGGCCCACCCCAGGCCGCCCTTGCGCCCACAAGTGTCCACTGCCCTACCCGCCCCTTGCAGGCCATACCCCAGGGTTCCCCTAATCCCTCCACCCCATTAGTGCCTTGACTTTCTTGGGCACACTTTCCCCGAGCATGGGGCGTCCTGGGGCTCCTACATGAGGCTTCTGTGCTCCCCTGTGCTACAATGCGTGCTCCATGAGGTAAAGGCCCAGGCATAGAGTCTGGGGGCTGGCAGGATAACCCCACCAGCTCTGGGTGCTCAAACCCCAACAGGCAGCCCTGCAGGCAGCGGGAGACCCGTGTTAGGTCTCTTGCTGTACCCAGTTCTCCTGAGACAGGCTCTGTACAGGCGGCCCGGGGTCCTGCCTGCCTGGCGGACACAAGTCCCCGAGCTGGGCTTGGTCAGAGTGCGGCTCAGTGTGTGTCTCAAGGCGAGATGCCTCTGTGGTTGGGCCCGTTTCTGGGTCAGGGTTGGGGATCCTGGCCTGACTCCAGAGTTTGTTTTCCTGATAAAGAATGATTTTTCTTTTTTTGCTTTTTTGGGTCACACCTGATAATGCTAAGGGGTTACTCCTGGCTCTGCACTCAGGAATTACTCCTAGGCGGTGCTCAGGGGACCATATGGGATGCCGGGGATTGAACCCAGGCTGGCACAGGCCGGCCGGCGTGCAAGGCAACGCCCTACCCGCTGGGCTATCGCCTCCGGCCCTGATAATGATTTGATCAATTTGTGCCTCTTGCCTGCGAGGTCCCTTTCCAAGGAAAAAGCTCGGGTGGGGAGGCCTTGCAAGTGCCGGGACAGGAAAGGGACACAGGACAGCCTGACTCCCCACTGGGCTCCACTGCTCCAGCGGGTCAGTTCTCTGAAGGAAAGCACTTCTAGGGTCTGGTGGCTCCCGCGGCAGGGGGCGACGACTGAAGGGCTCACATCGCCCTGACCCTTCTGGGTGGGGACTAGAGGCTTTTTCTCCTCTGTCTCCAGAAGGCCCTGGGGTCTGGGACAGAGGCCCAGCTCCGGGGGTCGGGAGCAGCCAACAGCCCACAGGCCTTCATCATCTGGAACACACAGGGCCCGGGGTGGAATGACTGTTGGTGTCACAAGAAAGGAAGTAGGGCCCCAAGTCAGGGCTGAGGGGCCCCACAGGGCCAGGAGCCAGGCCTGAGAGCAACCTTCGGTCTCACTCTCAGCCATAAACCCAAGTCCAAGAGGCACAGAGGCCCTAGCACTGGTAAGGGGTGAGAAAAGCCGTGTCCTGGTAGCAAGGCGGGCTGCGGGTGGGTCCCATGGCGGACTGCGGGTCGGGTCCCATGGCGGGCTGTGGGTCGGGTGCCATGGCGGGCTGCGGGTGGGTCCCCATGGCGGGCTGCGGGTGGGTCCCTTGGCGGGCTGCGGGTGGGTCCCATGGCGGGCTGCGGGTCAGGTCCCATGGCGGGCTTCGGGTCAGGTGCCATGGCGGGCTGCGGGTCGGATCCATGGCGGGCTGCGGGTCGGGTCCCATGGCGGGCTGCGGGTCGGGTCCCATGGCGGGCTGTGGGTCGGGTCCCTTGGCGGGCTGCGGGTCGGGTCCATGGCGGGCTGCGGGTCCATGGCGGCCTGTGGGTCGCGGTCCATGGCGGGCGCTGGGTCCATGGTGGCCTGCGGGTCGGGTCCATGGCGGGCTGCGGGTCCATGGCGGGCTGTGGGTCGGGTCCATGGCGGGCTGCGGGTCCATGGCGGGCTGCGGGTCCATGGCGGCTGTGGGTCGGGTCCATGGCGGGCTGCGGGTCCATGGCGGGCTGCGGGTGGGGCTGCCACCCGAGTGTCCTTGTGTCATGGGCAGATGTGCAGCATCTAGGTGCAGGCAGGCTTTCTCCCTGGGCTGTGCTGATCTCCACGGCAAAAGGGTCCAACGCAGCACGGGAGGACCCCAGGGTGCCGGGACAGAGAGTGGAGTGGGCCTCCCCTGGGCCTGCAGACACAGACTGAACTTCACAGGCCACCTGGTGTGGCTGGGAAGCGGCCCTGCCCTGTGGGGTCCATCAGGCCCAGGCCTCTGCCAGCTGAGGCTCTGGTCGGCTCACATGGGGCGAGCCCCGCGCAGGTGTGGTCTCTGGCAAACAAAGGTGCAGTTCCGGGCGGACTCTCCTTCCTGCCGAACTTCCGGGCCAGCCACCACGGTGGGGCCCCAACACCTGCCCCAGGCCTTCGGGGCTCATGGCCTGAATCTCTGCTGGCCAGCTGGTGGGCACTCCAGGGAGCAGGAAGCACCCAGGAAACACCTGGGCCCCTCACACCTGTCTGTGGGCCTCCTAGACCTCCCCTTTAGGGCCTGGCTTTGTGAGGGGCTCCTCCCTGGAGGGTGAGGGCTGCTTTGCCTCAGGAAACCTGAGCCCCACCAGGTGTGCAGACAAAGGCCCCACCAGCCGCTGTTCCGGGCGGGCTCCCAGGGGTGGGGTCTCTGAGATCCCAGCCCCGCCCCTGCCTATTTGGCCCCACCCTGGCCCCACCCCTTGCCCAGAGCTAGGCCACGCACTCCCCCATTGTCCTGTCAGCCCTGCGGGGTTTCTGGGAAAGGCAGCTCCTGCCTAGGGGGCTGCCCAGCCCTCCCCGGCCTCTTCCACCCCTGACCTGGCCCGCCTCTGGGCTGGGTTCAGATCCCAGGGTGCTGGGGGCCTAAGGCAGCCCCTGCTCAGGGACGGCCCCCAGAGTGGAGGCTCGGTCTGTCTCCCTCCTCCAGGCTTTCCACACACACACACTCAATATGCCACATCCCATTTGGCCCCCTGTGAGCACACGGCTGTGAGCACACGTGTGTTGGAACACACACGTGCAAGTGTGACAGACCACAGCCAGTGACTGACCATCGCTCTGTGCTCACTCACCACCGGTCGGGGGCAGCAGGGGTCAGAGCTGGCTGCAGCCGCTGCGCCTTCCCTCCCGCCTCTGTAGAAACCCCTAGAAGCCCCTCAAGGACAACCCCTTGATGGCTCCTCCAGCAGTGAGAGTGATGGTGAGGGCGGGTACAGAAGAGGGGGACCCCAGACAGAGGCGCAGGGGGTGTGTCAGTCAGGGGTGCGTGCAGGGACCCAGGGCAGCATGCAGGGTGCGTGCAGGGACCCAGGCCCAGGGCAGCATGCAGGGGTGCATGCAGGGACCCAGGCCCAGGGCGGCATGCAGGGGTGCGTGCAGCAGTATTTTCAGGGAACTCAGGCACAGGGATGCATTCGAGGCTCACACCCGGGGCTCTGACGGGTAAGTGCAGGGCCTCTAAGGAGATTGCACCACCCTGCGGGCCAGACCGAAGCATCGTGGTCTGCAGGAGAATTTAGGGCAACGTCTCAGAAAGCTCAGCTTGTGCTGCATTAGGACACCCTCATAAAGAACCCCCAGAGCAGCCCGACCTTCAGTGTCCTTCCTGGAGTCTGCAGGCCATGTGAAGATGTGCTTGTGAGTAAGGGGCAATTAGTGGCTGATAGCTTCCTGCCTGCTCCCAAGTCCCAGACAATAGGCCCTGACCAGTTCTGGTTTTGGGGATAGGAATAAAAAAGGCCCCAATTGGGCTCCCATGGAGCTCACCGGCCCCCCAGACACCGGCAGGTCAGTTCTGCTGGGGCAGCAGGGCAGCAGGAACTGCTCACCGCCCCGCCATCAACCGTCAGTCAACACACTCCGGCTGCTGCTCACGAATCTCGCTTGTCGGGGCGGGCTGTGTTCTGAGCTCATGAAGGAGAGTGGGTGAAGTGAGCGATGCCCACCGGACCACCCTAAATCTACAAGAATGACATTTTGGAACATCACAGGTCGGAACATGGCTTCACGTATGTTTCTAGTTTTCCTGGAGCAAACCCACCTCCCCATCTCATCTCTCCTCTCTCTTCACCTCATTCACCTCAGGTTCCCTCCGTGGCATCTCAACTCACTTTGCCTCAGCCATATCACCTATCTCATTTAACTTACCTCCACCTCACTTCTGTCACTCACTTTCACCTCTCTCTCTCATTACCTACCTCACCTCGTTTCTCTTACTCTCCTCATCTCCACTCACCTCATCTCACCACTCATCACTCACTCTGGTTCCTCTCACTCCACTTTACCTCACCTGCCACCTCACCTCTACTAATCTCACTCACTTCACTCATATAACTCACATCACTTCAACTTACGGCACCTCAACTCACCATATCTCACCTCACCTCATGGCCTCGCTTCATCTCCTTGACCTTACTCATCTCACTTCACCTCATCTCGCTCACTTCACCTCACTCCACATCACCTACTTGAATTCAATTTAATGAATCTCATCTCGCTTAACCACCTTATTCACCCCACTTCATCTCACTCATCTCACCTCATCTCACTCTCTTAACCTCACTCACTCATCTACTTCATCTTATTTTTTTTTTTCAACCACACCCGGCGATGCTCAGGGGTTACTCCTGGCTCTGCACTCAGGGATTACACCTGGCAACGCTCAGGGACCCATATAGGATGCCGGGGGATTGAACCCAGGTTGACTGCATACAAGGCAAATGCCCCCCCACTGTGCTATCGCTCTGGCTCATCTTCATCTTAACGCTTCACCTATACTCATCTCACCCTCATTCTCTCATTTTCCTCACTTCATGGCACTTACCTCACCTAACTCACCTCACTCCATGTCACTTACCTCACCTAACTCACCTCACTCCATGTCACTTACCTCACCTAACTCGCCTCACTCCATGTCACTTACCTCACCTAACTCACCTCACTCCATGTCACTCACTTCACTCACCTCGCCTCACTTGCTTCACTTTACCTCCTTTAACCACACATCATCTCATCTTACATCTTACTGTAGCTCATCATTTTACATCTTACTGTAGTTCAACCCGGATCCATTCAGAGGTTACTCCTGGCTCATCTCTCAGGAATTACTCCTGGCAGTGCCCAGGGGACCATATGGGATGCCGGGGATCGAACCCACTGTGCTAATTCCTGTAGCTCATCTATCTCACCTCTCCTTGCCTTTTATTCATTGCATTTCACTTCATCTCACCTCTGTCATCTCATCTCACTTCATTTTACTCACCTCACTTTATCGCTACACTACTTAATCTCACCTCACTCCACTCACCTCACTCAGCTCACCTCACTATTACGCCTAATCTCACTCACCTCACTATCACACCTCACAGAATCTAACTCAGCTCATCTCCTCTCACACCATGTCTCCTCATCTCACTTTATCTCACTCATCACATCTCACCTCACTTCATCTACTTCCTCACCGCATCTCACTTTACATCATCTCATGCCGCCTCACCTCACTGGTCCTCTCATCTCCTCTCATCTCAACATCACCAAATGTGGACTTCTCTCCACACCCTTATTTTTCTGCCCATCTCAGGTGGCACTGAGTTATTGGTGCTTTTTGTAGGAGTGACGAGAGATGCCATCAGGATCTTGCTTCCCGATAGGCCTGCCATCTAGCCCTCTCTTTTTGTTTGTTTCTTGCTTTTTGGGTCATACCCATAGATGCTCAGGGGTTACTCCTGCCTCTGCACTCAGGAATTACTGCTGGCAGTGCTTGGGGGGACCATATGGTTAAAGCGAAAGATTTATGCAGTCTGAAGAGAAACCAGAGTGTTCGGGGGACCGTATGGGATGCCAGGGATTGAATCTGGGTCGGCCGCGTGCCTGGCAGATGCCCACCCGCTGTGCTGTCACTCCAGCCCCAAGCAGCCCACCCTGTCTGCACACAGTGGGTCTGTTCTGTCCTAAGGGACATGGTTTCTGACCCAGTGATGCTGCTTGGGAAGAGTCCCAGTTCACTCCCTCCAGGTGGGCAGCGCCTTCCTGCGCTACTCCTGGGGTGTTGGAATTAGCCAGTCCTGAACAAGCTGACTATGAAAGCGGCAACTTGGGTCTCGGCATGACAAGGTGCTGAGCCCCACCTCCTGGTCATACGGCTCACGTCTCTCTTCCGCACGTCAGGACCCCTGACAGAGCCCCCAGGTGTTCCTGAGACATCCTCATCCCAGTTGCCCTCTGAAGAAGGACATGGAGAAAGGACATGTCTCAAGGGAAAGGACTTGGAGACCGGCACTTGAGCAGAGCAGAAACAGAGAGCGGTGAGAGGACACTCACGCCCCCACATCCCTACGGCCAAGGCAGGTTGCTCCCCTACTTCGAGTAAGAGGCCTGTTGAGTCGGCGAGTGCTCTTGTGATGGTCCCTGCCTGTGTGCTGCGCGCTTGTTCTCTGCGGCGCCCGGCCAGCAGGGCATGCCTGAGGTGTGTGCTCCGTGTTCCATGCGTGTGAGCTTTACTCCCACCACACTGCCCTGGCCCTCCTAGCACCCCTGAGGAGTTCCTCACAGTGCCCCAAGTCTCTTCCCAGAATATGAGGTGCCCTGCGCCTGCCTCCTCAGGGTGAGGCCAACCCCTCGCCCTGCTACCCCGAGGGGAGCAGTCAGGGCAAAGACCACCTTCTGAGAACAGGGCATGGCCAGTCCAGCAGAGGAAAGCCCTCAGATGTTTGATGTCCGAGTTTAGTTGCTTGGAGGAGCAGAGCGTACAGCCTTTTGCCAAGACTTGCTCCTCGAGGGGTTCCAGATGCTCCTGAGAGAAGCGTGAGGCCCATCCCTGGACAGTACCTACTGGGCTAAATGCCAGCGTGTCCAGGGGATTGTGCTCTGTAGGGACCCTTCCTGGGGGCCTGGACAGGGGAGTGAGTGACAGGTGGTGTCATTCCTGGAAGGATGCAGGGACCCCTTTGGTAGGAGCGCAGGGCCAATGAGGGGTCTTTTTCACTGGTGCTCCCAGGCTTCTGGGGGTGGGGGCGAAGAGGCTGGTCCTGTTCTCAGACACCGGCTGTCCCCTGAGCCCCCGAGGCCATCAAGGACAGTAGGACAGAGTGTGGCTGCAGAGAATCTTCCCAAACAGACTCAGGACTTGGGTGGAAAAGGCCGGGAGACCCTCCACCGGTCAATGGTGGCCCATTGGCTCCAGTGACCTCCTCAAGGTGCTGAGGGCAGGAGGGAGAGTGGCCGGCGGCCCTGCAGGCTGCGGGTGTTCTCTGAGGGCTGCTGCCGTATCCTGCCGTGCTTGCAGGAGCACCACGGGGTCCTGGGCTAGGCTGGGCGTGACAGTTGGCACCAGCCTCACCTGGGCCTCAGACACTGCCTCCATGCCTGCTCACCCTGGGAGACAGGGCCTTAGCCACAGCCCGCCAGGAGCCTGAGGCAGGTGCTTGGGGAACACGAGCCTATGAAGCCCCGAGACTCCAGACCCGGGTCACTCCATAGGGAGCCCGGGTTATTGGTTATAGGTCAGAGCTATGTAAACATGAGGAGGCCTGGTCTGGGGGTAAAGACCCGAGCCCCCGGGATGAGGACCCCAGGCACTGTCTGCCGCCATTCGAGTGTACAGCCCAGGCGGGTAGCGGGACGGGCCACCCACTATCTACTCCTTGGCAGGACAAGGCCCCCACACCCTGCAGCCGCCGCTCCCCAAGGCCCTCTGGGAGGCCAGGGTCCCAGACCAGGCCCAGGGGCCCTCAAGTCCTCCCACAGGACCGGCCCGGCCTGGGCTCCCCATGGCGCGCTTCCCGCCCTCCCGAACACCCTGTGTCCTGGGGTCCATGCCCACCTCTGCGGCCTCCAGCCCTGGAACTGTGCCCCCATGCCATGCCCCCCCCGTCCTGTGCCCCGAGCTGCCCCCTCTCAGTGTTCTGTGCCCATGCTGTGGGCCGGGCCTGGCTGCCCCCCTAATACTGGAGTCTAAGCCGCTCCTTCCCCTTGGCTGCAGGATGGATCCAGGGCCGCCTCCACGTGTCGGACACACCCGACCCTCCGCATCGTGACCCACGTCTGAGCCAGCCTCTGTCCTCAGGGTCCTCATTCCCCAAGCCCTATTTCCTATGGCTCTTCCTGGCAAGGTCACAGTGACCTTCACAGTGAGCTCCGCACTATCCACTAGCTGGACCTCGGGTGCCTGCCTCAGCCTGGACAGCAGTTGGCCTCCCTTCGTGGGCTGTGTACCCCACGGGCACCACCCACCGTCCCCCCACAGGGCAGAGCTCTCAGCAGGAAGGGAGACCCAGCCCTGACCCTCACTCAGGGACGTTTCTCTCCTCAACCCCTGACCCCCAACCCCGACATCTGGCCCCTTGGCCCTTGACCTCCAGCTCCAAGCACAAACAGTGCAGGCCAGCAGGGAGGGGTCAGCCCCACTGGGCCCACAGGCTGCACAGGCCTCGGTGCTGCTCCCCACTGGGCCTCTGCCCTCTGCCTGCCAGTGGGGGTGCCTGATTCAAGACCCCACCCAACTCTCCCCTGCACCCTGTCCCCAGGCAACATGTGCATGGCCAGGCGACCTGGCCACCTCTCCACACTGCCCATGAGGGGAGGCGGGCTCGCCACCTGCAGGGAGGCAGCCACAGGCCAAGAGTCCATCAGAGGACCCTGGGGACAGGCAGTGCGGTGGGTGGGCGTGGTCCAGTGAGGGGTGGCGTCAGCCCTGAAGGACAAGTGCTCTGGCGGCCCCCTGAAGACGCGCATTGTGCTGTTGTGTTGGTTTCAGTGCGTGGAGCCCCCCCTTGACTCCCACCGGGGCTGCCAGTGCTCCTGTCCCCTGGGCCCCAGGTTCTGTGCCCAGGTTCAGGGGGTACCGTTGCCCCTGGAAGCTGGGATCCGGCCTTGCCCCCTGGGGAGCCTCTGAAAAACAAGCAGCAGCAGGGGAGCAGGTGGGCCGGCACAATTAGCCTCCAGCAGTGGAAAAGTGGTGATTTTCTGCCTGTCCCGGAGCCCAACCTTTGGCTCCTGCCTTTGGGGACCAATTAGTGCTGAGGGCACCAGGGCCAGCAGCCTAGTTAACTCCTGTTTCCCCCAGGAGGCCCTGCAGGGCGGCAGGCAGGGGGTGCAGAAGAAGCCAAACCACAGCCCCAGGTCTGAGGCGCAGCTGAGGAGTCCTCAGAGGGCCGAGATGCTGGCAGGGCTGAGGGCACTCGCCGAGCCCACCGTGCCCGCTAGCCCCACACTTACATCACGAGCAGTCCCCCAAGGACTCAGCAGCAGCTGAGCCCTGGACCCCAGCTGCCTCGGTTTCCGCAGAGCCGCCGGGCCCCTGCCTTGGCGGCACCACCTGCTCTGGCTGCAGCCCCACCTTCCCGCAGTCATCCACGGTCACCTGCAGCCGCGGTCACTGACGAGCTGGCTCTGCAGGCCAGCGTCTCCCCGGAGCCTTGCCAGCGCTGCCGTGCCGCCTGGGCTCCTGCTCTGACACCCCCTGCAGACGGCACGGGGCACCTCACTGCTCCTCCTCCTCCTCTGGGCCCTTGAGGCCGGACCCCAGGGCCCACTCTGGTGCGCTGGACTCTAACTCGGTCCTGAACAGATGCCGAAATGGCCAGGGACACCAGGAACAAAAGGGTGTCCTTGGGAGACCTCAGGGAAGGGGGTGGCTGGAGGAAAAACCACAAGGTCAAGCAATCTCTCGCTGACCCCACCTCATTTACTCGCTGAACCCACCTGGCCTCCTCCCGATCCCCACTTAACCTCACTGACCCCTTATGACCCCTACTGGCCCCTTTAGACTCTTCCCTCCTAGGACCAGGATTTCTGCTCATTTCTTGCCCTAGAAGGGCCACAGTCCAGAGGGCAGCATCCAGGAGGGTCCACGGGTTCTGACTGAGCAGGCCTCACGGGCAGAACAAGGGCCAGCCGGTCCAGCCCAGAGGCCACAGGCGACCCTTCCAACTAGGGCAGCTTAGACCCTCCCCAGCCTCCCTGTCCCCACTCAGCACTAGGCAGGGGCAAGGGGTGCGCCTCGGGGGCCAGTCCCTGGGACAGCTCCCCTGCCCATGCAGCCCACTCCGGAGAGTCTAGCTTTCCCAGAAGCTGAGGATTCCCACTCAAATCAGATGCTAATTCCACTGCAGCTGCTGCTTTGGCAGGCAAATGGGGCCTGCAAGCCACAGGCTGGCTGGAGTCAGAGGCACCGTGG
>JAJIBD010003043.1:0-32277 GCA_021461705.1 Cryptotis parvus
GTACTATATTGAATAAAAAGAGGTGAGAGGGGGCAACCTTGTCTTGTCCCTGATCTCAGGGGGAAGGCTTTCAACTTTTCCCCATTTAGAATGATGCTTGCTGTGGGCTTTTGGTAGATGGCTGTAACTATCTTAAGGAAAGTCCCTTCAATTCCCATTTTCTGGAGTGTTTTAATCATGAACGGAGGCTGGATCTTGTCAAATGCTTTTTTCTGCGTCTATTGAAAGGATCATATGGTTTTTATTTTTTCTTTTATTAATATGATGTATTATGTTGATTGACTTGCGAATGTTGAACCATCCTTGCATTCCCGGGATGAATCCAACTTGGTCATGATGTATAATCTTCTTGATGAGTCTTTGGATTCTGTTTGCTAGTATTTTGTTGAAGATCTTAGCATCCGTGTTCATCGGCGATATTGGTCTGTAGTTTTTTTTCTTTGTGTTGTCTCTCCCTGCTTTGGGTATCAGGGTGATATGTGCCTCGTAGAAGCTGTTTGGGAGTGTTTCTGTTTCTTCTATTTCCTGGAAGAGCTTGAAAAGGACTGGCAGTAGGTCCTCCTTAAAGGTTTGGTAGAGTTCACTAGGGAATCCGTCTGGACCTGGGCTTTTGTGTTTGGGCAGACTTTTAATTACTCTTTCTATTTCCTCGATGGTGATGGGTTTATTCAGGTATTGGAGGTCTTCTTGTTTCAGCCGTGGGAGGTTATAGGACTTCAGGAATTGATCCATTTCTTCTAGATTCTCATGTTTCACGGCATACAGGCTCTCAAAGTAATCTCTGATGATCTTTTGGATTTCTGGACCACATCATCTTTAATCGACGGTTTTGTCTGACCGATGTTGCTGTCATCCCCATATTCCAAACAGGATCGGACCACCATCTCCCTTCGTGCAAAATTCTACTTCCCACAACAGGAAGAAAAGGCTGCAAAGTTTAAGAAGAGAACTCCCAGAATGACCACCAACTGGGAACTCTTTGGCACCATTGCAGCAACATGGGAAGATACAACCATTGACGACATCGATGAAGAATACAACCGACTGGTTCAGCACCTCCATGATTGTGTGAAGAATGCCGAGAGAGAGAAAGACACAAAAGGATGCCTGTCTTCAGAAACTCTCGAGCTCATTCGCCAACGTGGTAAGGCGCGAGCCTCAGGAGACCAAATGCAAACGTCCAAGCTGGCTAAACGGTGCAGAGAAGCTATAAAAGAAGACCTCAAAAACAGAAGAGCAGAAATACTGGAAGATGCAGCAGAAGCCGGGAAAAGCATTCGCACTGCCCGCCTGTCCTTCGCCAACTATAAGACCAAGACGACTGCCCTCCGATGCCCTGATGGATCTATCACATCTTCCAGAAAGGCAATGGAGAAGATTATCCAGTACTTCTACTCAAATCTCTTTGATAGCCACATCCACCTGCCCACATGCCAAATTCCACATGTCATTCCCAACATTCTCCTTTCTGAAATCCGACATGCCATCTCGTCAGTAAAGAATGGAACAGCACCAGGCCCAGTCGAAGTCAGACCCGAACACCTGAAGAATCTGCCATCGGTACTCATCAATACACTAGCTCAGCTCTTCACACGCTACCTGTCCAAATGCAAGGTACCTTCCCAATGGAAAACCAGCAGGACAGTTCTACTGTTCAAGAAGGGAGACATTCACGACATGAGTAACTATCGCCCCATCTGCCTGTTGTCTGTCATCTACAAGCTGTTTACACGAGTCATCCTGAACAGGATTAGCAGAACACTAGATGAAGGACAACCATGCGAGCAATCAGGCTTCCGGAAAGGATTCAGCAGACTCGACCATATCCGCACAGTAACCAAGCTCATTGAGGTTTGTAGGAAGTACAAGATACTGCTCTGTCTCACGCTTCATTGATTTACAGAAAGCCTTTGATTCTGTGGAGACTGAAGTGATCATCGAAGCCCTAGCCAAACAGGGAGTTTAAACCCAATACATCAAGATCCTTCATGAGCTGTATTACGGATTCACCACCAGGATCTCACCATTCTACAAAGAAGTGATCATTGATGTCAAAAAGAGGGGTTCGACAGGGTGATACCATCTCACCAAAACTCTTCAGCGCCACCCTCGAGAACATCATGCAAAAATTAGAATGGGAAGGAATGGGAGTGAAGATAGATGGTCGGCAACTACACCACCTCTGCTTCTCTGATGACATTATTCTAATAACACCAAACATTAGCCAAGTGGCACAAATGCTGGCTGACTTTGACCGAGAATGTGGAAAGATGGGTCTACAGCTGAATCTGAAGAAAACTATGTTCATGAAAAATGAACTGGTTCCTGAGGCCCCATTCACTCTCAATGGAACAAACATCTCTGAATGCAGCAGTTACGTGTACCTAGGTCGAGAAATCAACATGATGAACAACCTAAAACCTGAGCTGTGCAGGAGGAAGAGAGCAGCATAGAATGCATTCAAAGGCATCGAAGAAATAACTAAAAGAACAAAGAACCTCCGACTCTGGGCACATCTCTTCGACTCCACCATTCTCCCTGCATTAACATACACCTCAGAGACCTGGACCCTACGAAAGCAGGATGAGAATGCTATTCGGGTCTCCCAGAGAGGAATCGAAAGAACTATGCTTGGAATATCACTCCTCACTCAAGTGAGAGAAGGAATCGGAGTTCTGACCTCCGTCGCTATTCCAGAATGAGGGCCGCTGTCTCGTTTGCCAAGGCATTGAAAATCAGATGGGCTGGACATGTAATGCGATTTGGAGACAACTGCTGGACTAGAGCTATTACCGACTGGATCCCACGGGATATCAAAAGATCATGTGGCCGCCCACCTACAAGATGGTCAGACTTTCTTGTCAAGACCCTGAAGGAACGGTTTGAGGCTCTTCATATTCCTGAATCAACCAGATGCCATTGGGCTACATTGGCATGTGATAGGGTCCAATGGAAATGTTACTGGCACCCCGCCGAGCAAATCAATGAATAACGGGATTCAGGTGATCAAGTGATCAAGTGATGCCATTTTCTCAAGGTTGTGAGGTATGTTTTAAGTTGGGGCAAGTCTTTCCTTTGTGAGTTCAAGAATGGCTTGTTACAGACAAATGATCGATAATAAAGTCACGGAGCAACCAAAACAAACTGGTGACATATGTCTGTATTTGGGCCTCTTGGGTGGGGAAAGCTGAAATTGAGTGAGAGAAAGGCTGGACTTCGCTCAGTTCAGAGGATCAATAATAAAGGGCTCATAGGGATCTGGGAGCTACTGACAACTTGGGTCTGAAAGCAAAGCTCTGGGGGTGATGTCAACTGAGATTACATAACAATACCCACAATAATACATTTATGAGTATCATTCTTGAAATTTGACATATCAAATACGACACAGGTAGCTTGCCAGGCTCTGCCGTGTGGGTAGCATACTCTTGTAATCATCTCTAAATACAGCATTTATTGATGAACCGCACGGCAGCGAAGCTGGGCTGTGATAGCCTGGTGTGCTGGGTGGAGTTCTGATGAGGGGGAAGTCCGGATGTGGAAAATGGAGGCCCTCATGGAGTGGGGGGGTCGTCTGGCTTGTTACAGGGCTCTGCTGGCGTGCCGGGCCAGGGCTAGAACCCGCCATCCCTCCCGGGTGCCTCGTGAGTGGCTGGGTACAGGGAGAGTCAGTAGCAGCTCTGCCCCATGTCTGTGATACCAGTAACAATTATAGACCTCATTCCCATGACCTGAGGGAATGGTTTGAGGCTCTTTTATGTTCCTGGAGCAAGCAGATGCCCTTGGGCTCTACTAGCATGAGACAGGACATATGGAGATGTTACTGGTTCCCTTCTCAAGCCAATCGATGATGAATGGGAAGACAGTGATTCTTGAAATGTTCCAGACTGTTCCAGCGCAGCTCTGAGAAGGCAAGAGATAAGTCTGCCAGAAAAGCCGTGGTGACTAATTAGAGCATGGGGCTCCAGGGGAGTGTTTGGCCTTAATTCTACCATTGGCCTCTCGTTGGACTGTCAGGAGAGCAATAAATCACCATCAATGGCTTGCAAAAGTATAACCTGAGGAAGCTGTCAAAAGGGCAGATTTGTTAAGAACTTGAAAGGGGCCAGAGATAGTAGGGCTGGCATGGTGCTTTCCTTGACTGCAGATGCCTTGGATTGCGTCTTGGCTCTCCATAAGATCCCCTGAGGTGTGGCCTCAAGTGAGAAAGAGAGAGAGAGAGAGAGAGAGAGAGAGAGAGAGAGAGAGAGAGATATTGAATTTAAATAGAGTCCAGTGAATAAGCATTTTTACAAATAGTTTCAGTGATTCTTGACATGAGGATTTTGGGGGAAACACAGTAGTCCTGAAAAAATTCCTTCTCTTGTAATTCTGTCAGCTGACTGAAATTTTGACACCTAAGACCTCCTCATACCATGAGACTTACAGCCTGTATTGGTTGTATTATGGATGTGTTTGAATGAAGATTGTTTGGGTTTGGTACTCAATACAGTTGAATCAGCTATGTTGAGTAGTCTTCTCTTGCTTGGGTTTTCTCTTACAGGTCGGTCTCTTACTTGGGTTTATGTTATTCTGCAGGAATAAAAGTACCTTAAATGAAGTTCTACAGCTGGAACTTCTGGTAAGAGACTCTGTCTCTGTGTCCTTTTTACTCCATAGTGCAGGTTTCTTCCCAGAACAGACTCCCCTGGGGTGAGGAAGGAGGCACTTACCTGACTTCTCAGAACAGGTAAGCAACTTTCTTTGATCTCTGAAAGATTTAGGAAAATAAAAACAAATACTGACTAAAGTCTTAATGCCCTGAAATTCCCGTATTTATAGCTGCATGCTGCAGATTGGAGCCTAATTCTAGTGCTCTCGGGAAACAAGAGGACATTAAACATAAAGCATTATTTTATACTTCTTTGGCACTAATTAGAGAAAACATTATAGATTTTTTTTCATACCTCTTAGATTAAACACTTGCTAATTATTCAGACTTTATTTTTCTAATAGCTGCATAGTGTTCCATTGTGTATATGTACCATTATTTCTTTAAACAGTCGTCTGTTCTCGGCACTCAGTTTGTTTCCAGATCTGGCTATTGTGTAAGTGCTGCAATAAACATAGAAGTGCAGATGGCATTTCTACTGTGTGTTTTATAGTCCCCTCCAGGTTTATTCCCAGATGTGGTATTGCTGGGTCATATGGAAGCTCAATTTCCAGCTTTTTGAGGAATGCCCACATTGTTCTCCAAAAAACCTAGACCAGTTAAGCAGTCGACATTCCCACCAACAATGAAGCTGAGAGTTCCTTTCTCCCTGCATCCACGCCAGCGTTAGTTGTTCCTGTTCTTTTTGATGTGTGCCCGTCTCTGTGGTGTGAGATGATATCTCATTGTTGTTTTGATTTGCAAGGGATGATGGTTTTGATTTCCCAATTCATTCTAAAATGAAGTTTTGCAGTGGAATTTTGTATGTCTTGACTAGATATATATTAGGCAAGATTTAATCCAGATAATTGCATTACATCTTCATCTTATCCAAATGAACACTCTGTAAGCAAACCATGATTAAAGTTGAAATATCTAGAAAACACTAGTAATTTTTCAAATTAGCTAATTGACCAAAAAGAGATGAGACCATGGAAGTAGAGCCAAAATGATAAAGATACTATGGTGGGGAAGTCCTGCATGCTGCTAACTGAGTTTAGTTCCCGGTACAGCATATGGTCCCCGACTTCACCCCCCACAACACCAGTACTCCTGCCAAGGAGTAATCCCTGGACACAGCAGGGGGATTGGTCCAAAATATAAGCCGAGAGAGAGAGAGAGAGAGAGAGAGAGAGAGAGAGAGAGAGAGAAAGTATAAAATATATTTTAGAGTAAATTCCTTCTTAATTTTTCAGAAGAGAACTATTTAAATAAATCAGTATCAAGTTAGGACATGGGGGCTTCTATAACCACAGTACATATCAAGCTGTTCAAATAGGGCAAAGGCTCTAAATACTAAGCAAACTTTAACAAAATGCTTGATATTTTAATATTAAATTTATGTTGAAATATTAACCGTTAGAAACTTGAAATTTAAAAAAATCAAGTTGCTAATAATAGTTCCTAATTTAAAAATTGTGTGTCCTGGCCTGAACTCTCAGAAATTACACATAAGCATGCTATTTTTAAGCACGATTTACTACAAAGCCACAATCCCAGAGTGATTTATATTTTAGTATTTGCTTTTGTTTTTAACTCCATGACTCAAACCAAAATCGAATTGGCAAAGCAAAGTGATGTAACACTGCGACATTATTTTTCTTGCAGAAACCCTGATTATTCTTATTTTGTTTATTTGTTCCTTTCTTTTACTTGATATGTAATTGCTGTGTGTTGGTCTCATCCTCTCAATATTGACACCATTGCTAGAATTGCCTGCGGTCACTCACCCAGGACCAATGATATTTCTCTATGCATTTCTCCTTTCAAGTCAATATTAAAACAGGCACAGCCCCTGGGGTTCATATTGCTAGATGCTTCACAGCAATAACCATCAGGAGACTCTGGGTAAAAAATAAAGATTTATTGTTTACAAATATAAGGGGGAAAATCCTTCCATCCCTCTGATTGCTGGATTGGTCAAGCCAACAAATTACAAACAGACAGATCTGTAGAAGAAAAGAACAATTTTACATACAAAAGGAAAATTTATATGGTTCTGAATAACCATGAATGGAGTAAAAGGAGTTGTGTAAATGAACCTATTTAGGGTTAAAAGGATAGGAATGTAAGGCATCAAGTAGAGATAAGGGAGGGAGTTTGTGTAAAATGAGGGTGAATTTATATGGAAAGATGTATAAAAGCACCAGCATTGATAGTTTTTTCTTTTTTTTAATGTATGTCAATCTCACTGGTGTGAGGTGGTATCTTATTATTGTTTTGATTGGCATTTCCTTAAAGATGTGACGAAGAAAGTTTTCTTCATATACCTGCTGACCTTCTTTAAGGTATGCATGTCTTTTCTTTATGTCGTTTTAAACTTCATTTAAACACAATGGTTTACAAAGTTGTTCATAATAGTTTTTTGGGGCATTCAATGTTCCAACACGAATCCCACCACCAGTGTGCAGTGTGAAGTGCTATACACCACTTAGTATAGGACTAAGTAAGGGAGTTTTGTGTGGCTCCTGATCCCTTTTATGTTGGCAGGTGATTACAAAAGATGCCAGAAAATCACAGGGTGTCTAGCTGGTCTCAATCTTTCTGGGCTATTTTGTCCCTTATCTTAGTCTCCTGGTTGGCCTGACTCCAGAATAGAGTTTTATGGTCCTGGAAATCTCTGAGACTGCTAGGGCAGAACTTTGGGAAAGAAAATGTGTCAGTTCAGTGGGTGAAAGGTGGCAAAGGGAAACTGTGGCTTCCTTCTCCTCTGGCAAGGGGCCTAATTGCCAATTACCTTAGTTTCCGCGCCCACCTAGACTCCAGGGCAGGGTTTTACTTTCCTGGGAAGCCCTGGGAATGCCGAGAAAGAACCTTGGGGTGGAATGTGTGTGAGGTTTCAGGGAAGAGATGGGACATCCGGAGAGAAGAAACTGTCTCCCACTGGCAAGGGGAAACTAAGGATCCCTCTTTCAATTGTCACCAGTTTTCCACCCATGCACCAGGCCTACCCTTTTGGCAGGCACAAAATAATTTGTTTTATATTGCTTGTTACAACAAAATGATAAATGGAATATCAAAAAATAGTTCAGTAAAAGAAAATTGGGGAAAATTGTTGTATCTCACAGTGGGGTTACTAAAGCCTCGGGGTTTCCTGAGCCACCTGCTGCTAGCTGAGACTTCTGTGTTGTTCTGTTTCTCAGTTGATTTCTGTGCTACTTTCCCTTCTAAGTTTTGCTGTGCTGTTCCTGGGCTGTCAGTATCGTTGGACTTGAAGGTGTCACATCCTCCAAATGTGTCACAGAATATACTCCAGAAGCCTCAGGATTTGTAGGACTGCAACTATTCCTAGCCCACCCTGCTTCCGAGGGGGCTCAAGAGTTTTCATCCCAAAGACCCCTGTGTTGCTTCAGCTTGGCTTGCGTCTCTTCCAAGATTGGCCATGAAGCTGTGAAGCAGGCCGTTGTTTACATGTTGGCAGCTAGGGGGTGTGGGTCTGTATATCTTCTTTAGGAAGTAACGCTTAATCTCTTCTCCCAGTTTATGATGGGATTGTTTGTGGGTTTTGTTGTTAAATTTTACAAGTGCTTTATATATCTGGTATAGTAACCCTTTACAGATGAGTAGTGGTAGATATTTCCTCCTAGTCTGTGGAATGTCTGTATTCTAGCCATCATTTCTTTTCTGGTGCAGAAGCTTCTTTTTTCAAAACAAATTTGATGCAGTCCTATTTATTTACTTTTGCTATCATTTTCTTGGACTATGCATTGAGTCATTGAAGATGCCACTAGATTCAATGCCATAGAGAGTTCCACTTATGTTTTCCTCAATATACTTTATGGATTGAGACCTGGTAATGAGGTTTAATCTATTTTGAATTGATATTTGCTTTGAGGCCACACTGGCAGTGCTCAAGGTTTACTCCTGGTTCTGTGCTCAGGGCGGACTTGGGGTTAAACTAGAGACTGACCATGGATCAATCCCTGGTGGACCAGGGAGGTGGACCATCAAACCCAGGTAGGCTGCATGCAGGGCAAGCACCCTACTCTCTGTACTATCTCTCCAGACCCAAGTGAAAAAAAAATTTTAAAGAAAAAGGTATTTAAATTCCACGTTTCACCCCTACATTGAGATAGTCTGATGACTCTTGTTTTGTTGCTGCTGTGTGCATATTTTTTTCAAACCCTAGATCAACAGATTAAGTGAATGACATTTCCTGGATAATTATGTACTTTCATTTTAAGAATGAATATCCATTTCTGTTTAGATATTATAATGTTAAATTACACTTAATATTCAAAACCTTTTATTTCATCATCAAAAACAATTTTTATCACACAGCAGAAACACCATCTGCACTTTTATGTTCATAGCAGCACTATTCACAATAGCCAGAATCTGGAAACAACCAGAGTGTCTGAGAACTGATGACTGGATAAAGAAACTATGGTACATCTACACAATGGAATACTACACAGCTGTTAGGCAAAATGAAGTTATGAAATTTGCCTATAAATGGATGGACTTAGAGAGGATTATGCTGAGTGAAATTAGCCAGAGGGCAAGGACATATAAAGAATGACTGCATTTATTTGTGGGATATTAAAAAATAGCATGATACCAATATCCAAGGCCAGACAAAACATGAATCAGGAGGTCTTGTCAGTGGGTAGAACCTACTGCAAATGCGTGGGAGTCAGAAGTTAGGTCACTATCACTATGTTCCCGTTCATCATCAATTTGCTAGAGCGGGCTCCAGTAACATCTCCATATGTCCTGTCTCATGCTAGTAGAGCCCAAGGGCATCTGCTCGCTCCAGGAACATAAAGAGCCTCAAAGCATTATAATAGGTCATGGGAATGACCTAACATAATTGTTACTGGTATTTGGCATATGAAATATGACACGGGCAGCTTGCCAGGCTTGCTGTGCAGGTGGCATACTCTTGTAGTCACCTCTAAATACAGCATTTATTGATGAACCGTGTGGCCGCTTACTGGGCTATGATAGGCTCATCTGCTGGATGGAGTTCTGATGAGAGGGAGGTCTGGATATGGAAAATGGTGGCCCTCGTCTGGCTTGTTGCGAGGCTCTGCTGGGGTGGCAGGCCAGGGCTAGAACCCGCCATCCCTCCCGGGCGCCTCGTGAGTGGCTGGGTACAGGGATAGCTGGTAGGAGCTCTGCCCCATGTCTGTGAGTCTGTGGATCAGCACACCTGGGGCAGATTGAAAAAAAAAAAACTGCTGCAGGGTGGGTGTCGATGATCCGCGCTGTGATAGGCTCATCTGCTGGACGGAGTTCTGACAAGAGGGAGGTCCAGATGTGTAAAATGGCGGCCTTCACGGAGTGGGGGAGGGGTCGTCTGGCTTGTTGTGAGGCTCTGCTGGGGTGGCAGGCCAGGGCTAGAACCCACCATCCCCTCCCGGGCGCCTCATGAGCAGCTGGGCACAGGGAGAGCTGGTAGCAGATCTGCCCCATGTCTGTGAGTCTCTCAGAAGTTAGGTAAGACAGAGAAAGGAACAGTGTACTAATAATTATTGTAAATGATAATACCAGCGTAAAAATGATCATTGAAAGTAGGCAAAGGATATACATGATAACCTCTAACTGTATGTATTGCAAGCCACAGTGTGTAAAAAGAAGGAAGAGAGAGTGAGTGAGAGAGACAGAGAGACAGAGAGGAGTGAAAATTGCCTGCCATAGATGCAGGCTGGGGGGAGGGAGGGAAATCATGGGATATTGGTGGAGGGAAATGGGCAATGGTGGACGGATGGGTGCTGGAACACTGTATGACTGAAACCCAAATATGAACTTTTTTCTAAGTGTATATCTCATGGTGATATAATAAAACTTTTTAAAAAAAATTTATATTTAGAACCAAAGAGGTAGTAGAGGGGCTAAGCACCCTGATTCAGTTTCCAGTACATGTGGTCCCCCCAAACCACCAGAAGTGTGCTCATACCTGAGCACAGGGCCAGGAGTCAGCCTTGATCATCACTAGGTGTGACCCAGAAATCAAAAGAAAATTTGAAGAATAGTGAAAGTCTCATTCCAACCTCTCTGTCATCTTTCCTACTTACTCCCAATCCTAAATATGACCATTTTTTCTGATTCGTTTTCTATTTTCATATGCAATTGTGATTTATTATTTATTATATATATACAGTCTTTATTTTTTTCTCATTTTCTTTATACAGCATTAGAATGTATTATATATTGTCTGTAGTTTGTTTTACTTAATATCTTCTAGCGAGCTTATCATCTGAATACATATAGATATTCAATACTTTTTTGCTTCCTTTTTATTTTATTTTATACCACCATGAATACTCTTACTTCTTATCTTCTAGTCTTCTCTTAAAATTTAGAATGAGCTGAACTCTATAAAAATGATTTAGTGTTGAACACTTTAACTGTTATCAATAATTTATAGTTAAAATAATGTAGTTACAGTAGTTAAGTATGTACATATGAAATTTTACATGAACATGGAGATATCTGTTGAAAATAATACCACAAATGGAATTGCCTGACAAGAAGGTAGATGTAACTGCCATTTTCATGTATTTTTAAGTTGTTTACATAAAAGTTTACCATTTTGCCGTCTCATAATCTGTGCAGTCTCATTATCTATGAGTGCCTATGTACTAAATTTGAAGTCTCATTGGTGATAAATGACATCTTCGTGTCCTGAACTGAAGAGTTATAAATTTAACATCATTCTAAAAGTAGAAGGAACATTTGTTACATTCTACACTCATTGTTCTATTGGGTTGTTGGTCTTTTCTCAGCCTAGATTTCTAAGGACGTTTTATGTACTGGGATATTAGTCTTTGCATATAACATGAATTGCATGCATTTTACTAGTTTGTTGCCTTCTTTTCCATTTTCTGACTTTGTCACTTTTCTTCTTTAATCATTTTTAGAGATATAATTTACAAAAAGATAAACTGTTCTAACTTGTAAGTGTATAGTCATATGAATATAAAAACATGCACAGTTGAGCGGTTTTGATGTATTTTCTCCAGTGTTCCGATGTTTCTACTCAGATTATATGCAAATAATTATCCTGACTTGCAGGGTTAAACTTTTATTTCAGAAAGAGTATTGCAGTTGGAGCTCTTCTGTCTTCTATGCTTTCCTTCTAATGCTAATAACCTATTTCTTTTAAAAAGTTTCTCTTGGAGCCTTAGAGACGGTGCATGGGGAGGGAGCTTGCCTTGCATGCTGCCATCCTGGGTTGGATATCCTGAATTCCATAGCAGAGCCCCACCAGAAGTGATTCCGAAGCACAGAGCCAGGAGTATGGGCAGGTGTGGCCCAAATAAAACAAGCAAACAAAGTAGAAATAGTTTGTCTTCTCGCCCCTCCCTGGCTGCACTCTGCTCTCCCTCTCTCTGTTCTCAGGTAGATCCACATTTCTAATTGCAGCTCCTAGTCCTGTCTTGCCCTCGGTGCTTCTTCCCTGGTCAATTCCTCCTGGAGTTCTGTTTCTACATGGTGACATTGCTTCATGGTTTGTCATTTCTTCATTATATTATATATGTTTTTACACACTGGGATGTTGGATTGGAATTTTACCTTGCTTTGGGGCAACAGTTTCCTGGTAAATAGTCTCCAACAGGAGAAAAGGGAAGTTAGGGTGTTTTTCTTATAGTGTCTGTTTATGGGTGCTGACATTATACTTGATGTGTATTTTTATTTGAGAAAATTTGATTCCTGTATGATTGCAGAGGATATTGTGGAAGACTGGCAAGGACCTCATGCTGTGTCCCAGGATTCTCAGCTCAGGACTCATGGGACCTTTGTTGCTCCAGCGACATTCAGTTTAGATTTATTCTGTGCATGACACATCTCTAAATTCCAACCTCCTAACTCTGCAACTCTTCTGGCTCTTCCTTTTCTGAACTGCCCCTTTTTCCTAAGGAAAGCATGGTCCTTGCCTATGACAGTTACCTTCCCCTAAGGGTTTCCGAGAGAGAGTTTTCTCTATAAGGTTTCTGAAATCAGCCTGGTCTGAGCGTGTTTGCCCTGTAGGGGCTGTTCTGCAGCTCAGAAGCTTGTTTCCAGGCTCCCCAGACCCCCTTGGTCCCCACTTCTGATACCATTGTCATAGCAGCCTCTCTGGGTGGCCCTTCAACACCATCCCATGCTTGTGACTCTTACATGGCTTCTATGGGCTTGCGGTGTCTGGGTCATCTTTGCCTTTGTCCTAGTTTTACTGTAGATGTAGTTTAGTGAGGGTTTTGTTTGATTTTCTGGCCTTGTTTGTTTTTTTTTATCTTTTTTTTTTTTTTGCTTTTTTTGGGTCACACCCAGCGATGCTCAGAGTTACTCCTGGTTCTGCACTCAGGAATTACTCCAGGCGGTGCTCGGGGGACCATATGGGATGCCGGGATCGAACCCTGGCCGGCACGCGGCCAGCCGCGTGCAAGGCAAACGCCCTACCCGCTGGGCTATCACTCCGGCCCCTGGCCTTGTTTGCTTTTAATTCACTTTGTTGTTTCATTTCCAGAGAGATTCAGAACTGACCTCCTGGGAAATTACTATCCAGGCTACCCAATTTATCTCCTCTAAGTCAGACCTCTGGACTCTTGAGCAATTGCTAGGCCAAGTGAACAAGAGCATCAAGTTCAGGGCCAGGCTTTGGGGCGAATCCCAAGACTGCAATGTGTCTCAGCATAGCTTTGGGCAACTTGTTTGACTACACTTCGCTTCTTTCTTTTCTGTGAGATTTGTAACAGCATACATTTCCTAGGGTTGCTTCACAGGCAAGTGATGTGCGCCATTTATTTAGAAGCATGTAACAGGGACTCCATGAACGTTAACTGCTAGCACAGGGTAACTGTGTCCCAGTTCATGATTCCCAAAACCCACAGGACATAAGGACATCTATGTCTCATTACATTCTTGGACAGTCATTAAAATTGATTTTGCAATTAACGATTAATTATCTTGGTAATTACTTATCTAGCTCTAACTTGTTAAAGCAATCATTTGCCTATATTACAGTTTTCAAATTTGTGGGCCAAAGACAAATAGCATTTGGGTTTTAGATAATGAAGGAACTTTAAACAGGTTACTTCTGACTTACAAGCTATTTGGAAAATGGATTAGCTATTCTATTTTGGTAATGATACCATCTAAAGATTATTTGAGTCTATCTAAAATAGAAAACTTTTTGTCCAGTGAGTGGGAAAAAAAACATAAAACTTTCTCTTACTTTTTAGAGAGGATCACACTTAGGCAATGCTCAGAGGTTACTCCTGGCTTTGCACTAAAAATCATTCCTGGCAGTGCTCAGGGGACCTTATGGGATGTGAGTGTTCAGATCTGGGTCCACCACTGTACTCTCTGGCCCTTGAATTAGAAAACTTTCTAGAGAATCCTGAAGAATAGTTCCCCTTGCCTATATCTGAAGAATATTACTCTAATTGCATTGTCTATAATCTACTACACTTTAAGGAAACAAGTTCTCAATATAGTGAGAGATTTTCTATGCTGTTTTTTCTTTATAGGTTTTGATCATTTAATGTGATTTCTCTGACTATAAAATACAATGTAACTGTTAAAATGCAAGGACAAAAAAGACATAAAGAAGGTAATCAAATGATTGTCCTTAGCATTCTGGTGACTCTCCTTTCATTTGAAGTGTTTTTGTTTGCTTGCTTTTTGTGGGGTTGTTGCTGTTTGTTTGTTTGTTTGTTTGTTTGTTTGTTTGTTTGTTTGTTTGGCACCAAAACAAGAAGATTTTGTTTGCCTTCTCTCTCCTTCCTTTTGCTGCTGCTGTTGTTAGTGTTGTGATTACTGGGCTCCACACACGTGGTTACATTGCTCGCATATTGAGTTGTAGTGTTTGCTGCGGGTTCTACTTCTGATGGTGGTGCCTGCACAGTGTGTCTTGGTGCTCCCCAGGGGTCACACACTTTTTATTGTGTTTGGAGGTTAAAGGTCACCCTCCATTAGCTGTGGACCTTCTGCTTATAGTGCTTGCCTGGGCATTGGTGTCTACACAATTGCTTTACTGGGTTGGTGCTTCTGGCTTCAGACTTACAAATCAGGAAATTGCACTCCGCTGCTGCACCAGAAATCCCAGAAAGCAGAGCCATGCATGGTACATGGAGTGGTACTGAGGGTTGAACTCAAGCAAGACTTTGTTGGAAGGCAGATCCTTTATGCCACTGAGCCATCCCCAGTCCACAATGCCAGTAAACTTACCAATATCTGACTTAAATGAGTAAGTGCACAGATAGTTGGGAAATCTTTATATCTATTACAAATCATTTTAGATAATGTTTAAACTTATAGTTAAGTTTTATATTAGATTTAGATTAGATTTAGATTAGATTTAGATTTAGGTTAGATTTCGATCAGATATTTAGATTTATATTAAAACTAAAATAAAACTATATTAAAATAAAAACTATATTTATATTAACACTAAAAATAATTATTTAATATTTATATTATATTTTCCCTAGATTAAGGAGAGGCTTTGTTGACCTGAAATGAAACTTAAATTAATTTCATATAGCCATCTTTCTAAAGTTATATAACTATCACATCACTCCTTAATTGTGCTATTAATTGTGAAAATACATTCTAGGAATCTTTAAAGTGGATATGTAACAGGAATGTAATTGAACTGATAAATAACCTTCAAAACTTTTGTTGAACACTGTATAATTCTAGAAAAATATCAGCAAGGGTTTTTCAGACAACAGTTAAGCAAGGAAAAGACAAATGGAAAGATTAGAGGAAAATGTATATAACATACTATCCTTGAGACTGTCTGAAATACATTATTTATTGCAGATCAAATGTGTGGCTAATATTTTTTAAATTGCATAATTTAAAAAAACACGTTACACAGCATGATCAATGGCAAGGCTACTGCTGAAGAAACATGTCTTTCCTCCAGTGAGAGAACAGCCCAGATTTCTAGAAGTAACTGGCTGGACTAGGACGGACCACTTGCAAATTCTAGAGTCAGGAAGACTATTGCTGGTTCCCCAAAAAAAGGCTAAAAGATGCTTTGATTAAGTGAAGGTGAGCAGACCACTGGAGAATGGCCAGATGAATGTGGCCCCAGGAGCTCTCCATCAGGTGTTGTGCCAGGAAACAGGTCCCTGAATTCCTTAGGCAATACCTGAGGGACGAAGGACACACGTCCTTCTGCTTGGACAATTCCGCCATCTTCTTTGCCTTGCCCTTTCGCTCTGTTACACTTCCCTAACCTCCTGTATCCTTATGTTGAAAGACTCAGTGCCACCCAATTGATGACATTCTCTCATTTCAGCCTGAACAAATTAAAGCTGATGCAATGAATATAGAAGAAAGGAATTGATGAGGGACTTATGAGATTCTGTGCTTGAGTAAGTAAATTACTCAAGCACCACGAATCCAACTGAAGAGAGAGGCTGCATTTAGGAAAACAACTTAGAAATACCAGTTGACAGTATTCTCCCAAGAAGGCATTAACGTGATCTCATTCTCAAGAGAGAAAATTTATCAGCGATATTGACATGAGACTGAGGACAGTAATAATCTTGTACAGTTTTGACCTGGTTGTCTCCAACAAAGAGCACTGTGTTCAGGTCAAGCTTCTGCAATTTCAGATTTAGTAAATTGGATTCACACAAAGGAAGGTGACCTAAAATGGTTTTAGAAGCTGAAAAATGACAGTTCCTTAAGAATACTGAAAAGGGACCTGTAAAATAAAAAAAAGATGCATAGAAAGTCTCAAATATTTATGAATTTTGTTGGTATTTTATGTTCTAAACGACATTCCTGTATATTTTAGGGTAACTGGGACCAAAGAAACAGTGCAAGCCTTGGTTCCACCCTGGCATCTCCTGGTCCCCCAATCATCACTGAGCCCTGAAGCCCTCAAGCACTGCTAGGGTGGCCCCCAGGAACCCTTTTGCCATAAGACTCAAGCAGTACCTCATATTTAAGGAACCACTAGACTGATGGTGAAGTATTGACAGAAGGGCCCCGTGAGTACTGCTTGGGAGTCCCCAAAATTAATATTTTATGGTAATTAAAAATCTCATAGGGGCTGGAGTGATAGCCCAGTGGGTAGGGCATTTGCCTTGCATGCGGCCGGCCCGGGTTCGATCCCCGGCATCCCATATGGTCCCCTGAGCAACGCCAGGAGTAATTCCTGAGTGCAGAGCCAGGAGTAACCCCTGAGCATCGCCAGGTGTGACCCAAAAAGCAAAAAAAAATCTCATATTGTGAATTAAACATAAGAAAGCTTTGAATGTTTGTCTTTCTTGTCTTATGAGTTATGGAGGATCGAGTTATTCTGCAATTTGTGCACTAATATGGAAAGGAAGCAGGGAGCACTAGAAGCAGCAAGAGGGACTGACAGGCCCTGTCTATGTTCACTCATCCACCAAGAATGCCCAAAAATTGAACTAGCGAGTGTAATAGTCATTGCAGAGAGAGTGAATTGCAGAAAACGAATCACAGGACATGAAAACCTCCATAGCAGAATTTGGAGGTTGATTGAGTGATTTGGGGAGTGTCTAGGGAATGCTCTCCAGATTGAGCATTGTCAGAAAATGGGAATAACTCTATCACTGGAATTTAAATATATCTTACTCATAGGGAGAGCAAATTAAATCTGCAATTGATAAAGAAGCTGTCACTCATTGTAGGTAAAGAGAGGAGTATGCTTTGCATTTATTTCCTCGAATTTTGGCTATGGGAATGAATAATTTTTTCCCCAAATTGAGAAGGTAGTTTGAGACCAAAGCACAAAGGAGACACAGAAACAAAGAGATGGTACATGCCTTGCATGTGGTCAAGCCCAGTTCTATCCCCAGGTCACGTGGTCCCCTGCCCTGTGCTAGGTTCAGCGCTGGAGGCACCTAAGCATCCCTGGTGTGGCCAAGATCGTCCCCAGCTCTGCAGGGCTTGAGCAGCACCATATCATTGGGTCCTTGCAGCCAACCAAAGATTATTGGCCCCATTGACCAGAAATCATTGCTGGGGACCCACCGGCCTTGCTCCACCAAATCCCGACTAAATCTCCCAGCTAAAGTACCTGAACCTTGTGGAATCACCAATTCCCACAGCTGAGAACTCTGCAACACCCACAGGAGTCAAACGGGCAAATAACCAACAAACCAAGGCTCCAGGTAAGGGCTCAACTCCACCGACTTACAAATATTTTCTGCAGAGACACAATCTCCAAATAATTACAAGTACCTAGTGCCCACGCTGAGAAGTCTGGTGTTTTTTGTTTTTGTTTTTGTTTTAGTCAGGATGAGTTGCTCTCCCCCACTCCTTATACTTCTGGAAACACCACAGCCCCGCCCACCTACATATGCTGCCTGGTCGACACTTGGACCCAGACCCTAGATCCAGACATGTTTGGACCATCTGACACCTCCTGAAGCAAGAATAGGCTTAATAAGCCTTTCTGTCCCAAAGGCAAAAACCTTTTTCTATTTCTTTTTCAAAGTGAATGCCTATTTCGGGTAAAATTTTAGTGCTCACTTCTTCAAAGAGAGTGGAGGGCTGGGGAGGTATAACTATCAACAGAAAGAGAACTTTCTAAAAAAATCAACTTTAGTGGATTTGGGGGCTGGAGAGATAGTTGAGGGATAAGGCCTTACATGTAGTCAACCTGACACCTTATATGGTCCCCAAGCACCTCCAGCAGTGACCTCTGAGCCTCATTTTCCCTTAATTAACTTTCTAAAGACTCTATCTACAAGTGCAGTCACATTTTGAGGTGGCTAATTTGGGGACTGTTATTTCAGCACATAAGTTGGGGGCTACAATGCCTTAATAAGTTTTGTCCACCACATTTTGAATCTATATAAAATCATAGTGATGGGGCAAAGGGAGAAATTAGGGGACAACATGCAGATCTGATCCTACAGCAAGACTCATAGGAAATAATAACCTCGAGCCACCACAACAAGCAAAGTCAGACAAGAGACAGACCAGACCCACAGCTGCACTGCTTGACCCACGTGGAGCAGGAGTTTCAGAGCGTGGTAAATGTCTCAGCCCCAGGCCAAGTCCAACATAGCTCCTAGGGTAAGCAGACACGTGGGGGGGTGGCTGTGCCCGCCAGACTTGGAGTGGGGATCAGGGCTCCTCCCCATCCTTCCACCTCCATGTTCCAGTGGGCGTGGCTATGAGCCGGCAGCCTTCACAACCAACAAAGCTGGACAAGAGACAGACCAGACCCACAGCTGCGCCAGCGTGTGGGCACTCCAGGGCTGTGTGACAGGCTTAGATAATAATGTAGGTTAGGACCAGGTCCTTCCCAAGGTCTTTCACATTTATACAAGGTAATGATCATTGTAGTTGCAACAAACTGGGGAGGCTGGTGGGGGAATGGGGAACTATAATTCACCACCATTGAATATACACATAGAGACTTACATCATAAATAACTGTAGGGCAAGCCACAAAGTGTAAGAGAAGAGAGAGAGAGAAATACAGAGACAGAGAGAGAGAGAGAGAAAGAGAGATAAGAAAAGATGCCTGCTATAAGGGCAGGCTGTGATTGGGTGGGAGGGAGCGTTGGGACATTGGTGGTAGGAATGGGACACTGGTGGAGGGATGGGTGCTGGAACTCTGTATGACAGAGACCCAATTATGAACATCTTTGTAATTGTATATCTCACGGTGCGATAATAAAAACTAAAAAAAAAACCAACCTCCAGAGTTTCGTTCTGAAAATGGAAGAGATGGTTTTCAAATGGGAAAATATTTATTAATTTTTGTGGTTCACCTCTACTAAGGCCCCTCTGGCTCCCACTTCCTGGTACCCACACTTGTAGTCTCATCTTTATGCTGAACAAGGACTGGTCTGCTGCTACAGCCTCTGGCCAGAGCTCAAGATAGTATATGAGCACCTGGCAAAGAACTGTCCCACTGGGTTCTTCTCGGACTAGCCCAGAAAACAAAGTGACAGAATAGATTAATGGGGAAGAAACTAATCAGATGTGAATGCTTACATTTGGAGAATACATGCAGCTGTAAATTCTAGAGCAAATAAGAGAGGTTGCGGTCTACTCCTGACATAAGGAATGAGAGAGTGGGGCATTAAGGAGAAAGTTGGGGTCTCAGGATGAGCAGAGGTGACTTCAGGTGATGGAATCACACGTGCTAGATTTCTATCCTGCCTTAATATAGATTTTTCTGACTAAAACTTTTTTTTCTAGGGCTGGAGTGATACAGCAGCAGGTAGGGCACTTGCCTTGCTCACAGCCAATCCAGGTTCAACCCCCAGCATCCCATATGGTCCCCAAGCATCTGGAAAAGATCTACAGCAAGACTCATAGGAACTACATATGAACTCATATAAACTCATATGAACACATAGGAGCTACATACTACCCATATGGTCCCCCAATCACCCTCAGAAGTGATCCCGGAGCATAGAGCCAGGAGTAAGCTATGAGCACTGCTGGATGAGGCTCAAATCACACTCTGCCTGTCCCTACCCAAAAGAGTTATTTCCAGAGATAAGCCTACAAATAAACAGCCTTTATTGTTTAATAACAATTTTCCTTGAGCCTCCCAGGCCTTAATTGCTAATTGCTTCACAGCCAAGGTATCACCAGGTAAAAACTTTTAGCAAAAGGTAGGTCTAAGGATATGCGAAGGAAGGTCTGATGGATGTTGCAGAATTCCTCTAAGAGCCTCTGCATCTGCTCTGAATTACCTCCTGCAAATCACTTCATAGATAAGGGGGTAGTCTAAATGTGGCAGTTTATCTGACCATGTATACTATACTGGCTGGCATAAATATTCTCTCATGCTACCACAATCATCGTGGGACTAGCTAGATCTTACCAACATATTTGCCTGGCCACGTTGGATTCCTAAGTAATTAGACCAGAGAGAAATGCTATTTGCCTCCAAGCAAGCAAGCATGGCTCCCTGATAACTCAAAGGCAACTAAAATACAAAACTACCGTGAAGTAGACAAGACTTGTGAAGGCTAGGAGAAATATTTAACTGGCATTAGTATAGTCTTTGGTACAGAGACATGCCATCTCAGAAACCCCCTTCTCTACCCTATAAAGGCTTTTCCAGGCAGATCTTGGCTCAAGACATTGATCACTTCACTTGATCACTTGAATCCCGTTATTCATCGATTTGCTCGAGCAGACACCAGTAACATTTCCATTGGACCCTAATACGAGCCAATGTAGCCCAATGGCATCTGGTTGATTCAGGAATATGAAGAGCCTCAAACCGTTCCTTCAGGGTCTTGACTAGGAAGTCTGACCATCTTGTAGGTGGGCGGCCATGTGATCTTTTGACATCCCGTGGGATCCAGTTGGTAATGGCTCTAGTCCAGTGGTCATCTCCAAATCGCATTACATGTCCAGCCCATCTGATTTTCGATGCCTTGGCAAATGAGACAGCGTCCCTGATTCTGGAATAGCGACGGGAGGTCAGAACTCCGGATTCCTTCTCTCACTTGAGTGAGGCGTGATATTCCAAGCATAGCTGTTTTGATTCCTCTCTGGGAGACCCGAATAGCATTCTCATCCTGCTTTTGCTAGGGCCCAGGTCTCTGAGGCGTATGTTAATGCAGGGAGAATAGTGGAGTCAAAGAGATGTGCCCAGAGCCGGAGGTTCTTTGTCCTTTTAGCTATTTCTTTGATGCCTTTGAAGGCATTCCATGCTGCTCTCTTCCTCCTGCGCAGCTCAGGTTTTAGGTCGTTCATCATGTAGATTTCTCGACCTAGGTACACATAACTGCTGCATTCAGACATGTTTGTTCCATTGAGAGTGAATGGGGCCTCTGGAACTAGTTCATTCTTCATAAACATAGTTTTCTTTAGATTCAGCTGTAGACCTATCTTTCCACATTCTCGGTCAAAGTCAGCCAGCATTTGTGCCACTTGGCTAATGTTTGGTGTTATTAGAACGATGTCATCAGCGAAGTGGAGGTGGTGGAGTTCCCGACCATCTATCTTCACTCCCATTCCTTCCCATGCTAATTGTTGCATGATGTTCTCGAGGGTGGCGCTGAAGAGTTTTGGTGAAATAGTATCACCCTGTCGAACCCCTCTTTTCACATTAATGATCACTTCTTTGTAGAATGGTGAGATCCTGTTGGTGAATCCGTAATACAGCTCACGAAGGATCTTGATGTATTGGGTTTGAACACCCTGTTTGGCTAGGGCTTCGATGACTGCTTCAGTCTCCACAGAATCAAAGGCTTTCTGTAAATCAATGAACGTGAGACAGAGTGGCATCTTGTACTCCCTACAAACCTCAATGAGCTTGGTTACTGTGTGGATATGGTCGATTGTGCTGAAATCTTTCGGAAGCGTGCTTGCTCGCATGGTTGTCCCTTCATCTAGTGTTCTGTTAATCCTGTTCAGTATGACTCGTGTAAACAGCTTGTAGATGACGGACAACAGGCAGATGGGGCGATAGTTGCCGATGTCGTGAATGTCTCCCTTCTTGAACAGTAGAACTGTCCTGCTGGTTTTCCATTGGGAGGGCACTTTGCATTCGGACAGGTAGCGTGTGAAGAGCCGAGCTAGTGTATTGATGAGTACCAACGGCAGATTCTTCAGGTGTTCAGGTCTGACTTTGTCTGGGCCTGGTGCTGTTCCCTTCTTTGCCGACGAGATGGCATGTTGGATTTCAGAAGGGAGGATGTTGGGAAAGACATATCCATCCTGTGGAATTTGGTATGTGGGCAGGTGGATGTGGCTATCAAAGAGATTTGAGTAGAAGTCCTGGATAATCTTCTCCATTGCCTTTCTGGAAGATGTGATAGATCCATCAGGGCTTCGGAGGACAGTCGTCTTGGTCTTATAGTTGGCGAAGGACAGGCGGGCAGTGAGAATGCTTTTCCCGGCTTCTGCTTTATCTTCCAGTATTTCTGCTCTTCTGTCTTTGAGGTCTTCTTTTATCGCTTCTCTGCACCGTTTAGCAAGCTTGGACGTTAGCATTTGGTCTCCTAAGGTTCGCACCTTGCCACCTTGGCGAATGAGCTCAAGAGTTTCTGAAGACAAGCGTCCTTTTGTCTTTCTCTCTCTCAGCATTCTTCGCACAATCATGGAGGTGCTGAAGCAGTCGGTTGTGTTCTTCATCGATGTTGTCAATGATGGTATGGCTCAAGGCATTAGCATATAAAAGACATTAGGTGATTTGCTGGGAGAAATTACCTGAGGGCATTTGACCCCTCCCTGCCAGGGGAAGTTACATTTAGCTTACAGCTCCTCCCATGTCTGCTAGGAGGCTTTGAATTAGCTCTGGGTCCTTGTAAACAGCCAGATGTCTCCTGAAGTTGCTACATTTCTATAGAGCTATTTCCCTGTTTTCATCTCTAGATAGCCCAGCCCAAAATGGGCTGGGCTGTGGTCTCGGGCGGATTTCTAGCTATAAAATAAGCTGCAAGAAAAAAGAAGTTCTCTTTTTTTTTCCCTTTTTTGCCATTTCTGCTTTCATTGGCATTTTTCTTCTCCGTCCTCTCTATTCTCTGTTGGGCCTCAACACGTGGTAGCAGCCATCTTGGCCTACACCTGGCTGGGGCCTAGCTGGGAACACAGAGTCCAGAGGTTTTCCCTGCTCTTGGATTGTATATTGGAACCTGTGATAGTAAAGTCCTCTTAAAACTGCATTGGATTCCTGAGTCTTCATCCATTACCTGCCGGCTTCGGAGGTAGAAGGGAACTCGCTTCCCGGCATTGTCGGGGACCCCCCGGCTTCCCCAACAGGTGGATACTGCCTATTAACAGATACACAGGGTCTTCTGGCAGACTGTCTCCTGATAGAGTTAGTATGTAGAATTCTCTAGTGAGACTGTTAATCAAGCTGAAGTTACACAGACAAGGCTATCCTAGGTCATTTCTCTGCACATTTCCTTGTTGGCTATAACTAGCCCAAGACGAAGTCTAATGGACAATGCTTAAAGTTAGGCAGAAAACAGTTTTTTCTTGTTCTTCTGTCTGACAGGTCCTTGCCATCATGGGCTAGTCAGGAAGGCTGCATTAGCAACTGTAATGCATTCTTTTGTTCATCTCATCTTACCTAGATAGCACCTCCTGCAGGTTTTTGGTTCCTGGTTGTCTCCTTCCTATTATTCCTAAGTCCTATGCAAAGAACGTGAAATGTCTTTGTAATGTAAACCATGCAAACTTTAAGCTGTATTACCCTTTGAGATGATGGGATATAAGAGAGTTGGTGTCCTTGTAGAGGTGGTCAGTCAGCTGCCAAGATGAGAGCTGCTGTCCCTCTGGCTGGTGATCATTAAAAATATTAATGGAAATATGTCATGTTCCTGGAGTCTCATCTCTGCACCTCTGACCCGACAGGACATTCCTGCTTCAAAAACAGCTTTTCTAGTTACCTTGAAAAAACCTCTTGAACAATTTTTTTTTGGTCCTATTGGTGTCAGAACAATTGATAAAAGGCCACTTTGGAGATTATATTGTAAAATTCTATGGATTGTATCCGGTATTCTTTTGCCCTTTCTTTTTCTCTTGGATCTCTTACGCTGGTAAGCAGTGGAGGAGAGGGTTAAGTGGTGAAAAACTGTGAGGTCAGTCATGTTTGAGAATGAGCTGGGAGCAGATGCCTCAGCCTCACCTGCATCCCCCTAAGACTCTGGCCTTAGGAGGACCTTGAGCCAGAGTCATCTGGCTAAGCTGCTTCTAGATTCCTTATTCCCAGAAACTGGTTTTAGAATGCCAAGCTGTAGAGTGATTCATTGTGCTAAAGAGAAATAATTAACTCAACAATTTAAGCTCAATCTGTATTTATATATAAAAAAAATAGTGCTGGTACATAATTGTTTCTTACTGTTAAATTATGATACAGAATAGCTTCTCTCATCTCTCTCATATGTGGACTATAAAGACATATAAAGGAGAATAACAAACAGCCAATGACAACAATGCCTGAGAACTGGTCTATAGTATTGAGCTTACCATGGTGGGGTCTAAGTGTGGGGGTAGGGGTGTGGCGGGAGTAGGTTGAGTGTGCGGACACTCTGGCGGGGCAGTGGTGTTGGAGCATTGTATGAAAGAAACCCTATGGCCTGGGGCCAGAAAGATAGTACAGTGAGTAGGATGCTTGCCTTGCACGGCCCACCCAGATTCAATCCCAATATCCCATATGGTCTCGTGAGTGCAGAGTGCAGAGCCAGGAGTAACCCTGAGAACTGTTGCCAAGTGTGGCTCAAAAACTGAAAAATAGAGGGAAAAAGGGGAAGAAACCTTATCACTATCAGTATTGCAAACATGGTGCCTAAAATTTAAAATAAAAATAAAATATAAAAAACAACCAAAGAAAAATATGTTATTTCACTAGATACATTCCTGGGAGGAAATGTGCATATTTAATATGCAGCTTGAAATTTTTCATAAAATTACAAGAAAATATTTTTTATTGATAATGAAGAGATTCAGAACAGAAACAATACTAAAAGAATATGGTTCATTTCTCTGGGATAATGACAAGGGTTCTTCTTCCTGACCCAATAATGACTTGAGATTTTATCATTTCTATTATTTAGAAGTATGCCTCTGGTATTAATTCTATCTCTTAATATTTCTCAATATTTGCTCTCCAGATTGTTTTTTCTCCATTCTCTCTGACTTTGTAAATGTTGGACTGAGTTGCAACTGAGTTTTAAAAAAGCAAAAAATTTCAGGGGGCCAGAGCAATAGATCAGCGGGTAAAAAAGCAAAAATTTCATTTCTAGTCTTATGAAAAACTTATTAAACCTCTGCTGATATTTTTCTTTTAATTAAAAAGGTATTTTTAGGACTAAAATCATATTGTTCAATTTGAGCTTCAAACCTTGAAGGTATTCTCACAATGACCAAGGACATATCTTCTGACAAATCCTGCAACTCCTATACAGCAAGTGAGAGAATTTAGCGATCAAGAAGACAATTAAGGAATAGTAACAAAACTTTCTTGTTATTGTGGAGATACCATTGTATCCTAGTCATCTGGAACCAGGCTTCCCAGTTTCACTCCCCAAGTCAATTCCAGGAAACTGAATGTAAAGGAGCAATATCTTCCATACCTAGATTTTGATAGGTGTAGCTATCAGAATGCAATACATATTTTAAATTATTTTATCACCATGAGATAGACAACTACAAAGTTGTTTGTGATTGGTTTCAGTTATGCAGTGTGCCAACACCCATTCCTCCACCAGTTCACATTTCTCAACACCAATGTCCCCAGTTTCCCAGTTTCCCTCCCCTTGCAACCTGCATCTCTGTTTCTGTTTCTGTTTCTGTCTCTGTTCTCTCTCTCTCTCTCTCTCTCTCTCTCTGCATTGTGGCTTGCCATACAGACACTGAGGGTAATTATGTACATCCCTTCACCTACTTTCAATAATCAGTTCTAGTCTAGCATTGCCATTACCAACTATTGTTGTCAAACTGTTCCCGTCTCTATCTTACCTAATTTTCGACCCCCCACACGCTTGTGTAGAGTCCAACCATTGACCAGACCTCCTGACCCCTGTTTTCCCTGGCTTTGGCTCATCCTATTGTTTTTTTTTGTAGGACACCAATAAGTATCAAATTTCAACTCAGAGGTTCCCTTTCCAAGTGAAATTTGAAAATCACATACTCCTATAGTTATCTGTTTCTCTCTAATACTAGAGTTTACATAATCCGTTCTGAGACTGACATCTTTCTTGTTGACCTTCTTGGTCCTCTTATCTCTTCCTAGTCTTGCTATACAAATACTTCCCTTTCTTTAATCTTTTCTTTATGCTTTTTATTACAAATTACAAAGATATACAATTAAAAGTTCATATTTGGGTTTTGGTCATACAGTGTTCCAGCACCCATCCCTCCACCAGTGCCCATCTCCCACCACCAACTACCCAGTTCCCTCCTCCCTCCCCCAGCCCTCCTCCATGGCAGGTTCTTTATTTCTTTCCCTTTCTCTTTCTCTTTTTCTTCCCTTCCAGACTATGGATTACAGAACATATATTAAAGGGTTGTCATGTTTATCTTTTTGCCTCCATTTAATGCTCAGTTCTAGGTTGGTATTAGTACCCTCGACAATTGTTAGCACATTGTTCCATTTTCTGTCTTATCTAGCCTCCTGACTCCCATACGTTTGTGATAATTTCCACCTTTGACAAGACCTCCTGATACATGTTTCACTTGAACTTGGATCACTTGATCACTTGATCACTTGAATCCCGTTATTCATTGATTTGCTCGAGCGGTCACCAGTAACATTTCCATTGGACCCTATCACGTGCCAATGTAGCCCAATGGCATCTGGTTGATTCAGGAATATGAAGAGCCTCAAACCGTTCCTTCAGGGTCTTGACAAGGAAGTCTGACCATCTTGTAGGTGGGCGGCCACGTGATCTTTTGACATCCCGTGGGATCCAGTCGGTAACGGCTGTAGTCCAGTGGTTGTCTCCAAATCACATTACATGTCCAGCCCATCTGATTTTCGATGCCTTGGCAAATGAGACAGTGTCCCTGATTCTGGAATAGCGACGGAGGTCAGAACTCGGATTCCTTCTCTCACTTGAGTGAGGCGTGATATTCCAAGCATAGCTCTTCGATTCATCTCTGGGAGACCCGAATAGCATTCTCATCCTGCTTTTGTAGGGCCCAGGTCTCTGAGGCGTATGTTAATGCAGGGAGAATGGTGGAGTCAAAGAGATGTGCCCAGAGCCGGAGGTTCTTTGTCCTTTTAGCTATTTCTTTGATGCCTTTGAAGGCATTCCATGCCGCTCTCTTCCTCCTGCGCAGCTCAGGTTTTAGGTCGTTCATCATGTTGATTTCTTGACCTAGGTACACATAACTGCTGCATTCAGACATGTTTGTTCCATTGAGAGTGAATGAGGCCTCTGGAACTAGTTCATTCGTCATGAACATTGTTTTCTTTAGATTCAGCTGTAGACCTATCTTTCCACATTCTCGGTCAAAGTCAGCCAGCATTTGTGCCACTTGGCTAATGTTTGGTGTTATTAGAACGATGTCATCAGCGAAGCGGAGGTGGTGTAGTTGCCGGCCATCTATCTTCACTCCCATTCCTTCCCATTCTAATTGTCGCATGATTTTCTCGAGGGTGGCGCTGAAGAGTTTTGGTGAAATAGTATCACCCTGTCGAACCCCTCTTTTCACATTAATGATCACTTCTTTGTAGAATGGTGAGATCCTGTTGGTGAATCCGTAATACAGCTCACGAAGGATCTTGATGTATTGGGTTTGAACACCCTGTTTGGCTAGGGCTTCGATGACTGCTTCAGTCTCCACAGAATCAAAGGCTTTCTGTAAATCAATGAACGTGAGACAGAGTGGCATCTTGTACTCCCTACAAACCTCAATGAGCTTGGTTACTGTGTGGATATGGTCGATTGTGCTGAATCCTTTCCGGAAGCCTGCTTGCTCGCATGGTTGTCCTTCATCTAGTGTTCTGCTAATCCTGTTCAGTATGACTCGTGTAAACAGCTTGTAGATGACGGACAACAGGCAGATGGGGGCGATAGTTGCTGATGTCGTGAATGTCTTCCTTCTTGAACAGTAGAACTGTCCTGCTGGTTTTCCATTGGGAGGGCACTTTGCATTCGGACAGGTAGCGTGTGAAGAGCCGAACTAGTGTATTGATGAGTACCAACGGCAGATTCTTCAGGTGTTCGGGTCTGACTTTGTCTGGGCCTGGTGCTGTTCCCTTCTTTACCGACGAGATGGCATGTCGGATTTCAGAAGGGAGAACGTTGGGAATGACATATCCATCCTGTGGAATTTGGTATGTGGGCAGGTGGATGTGGCTATCAAAGAGATTTGAGTAGAAGTCCTGGATAATCTTCTCCATTGCCTTTCTGGAAGATGTGATAGATCCATCAGGGCTTCGGAGGACAGTCGTCTTGGTCTTATAGTTGGCAAAGGACAGGTGGGCGGTGCAAATGCTTTTTCCTGGCTTCTGCTGCATCTTCCAGTATTTCTGCTCTTCTGTCTTTGAGGTCTTCTTTTTTATCGCTTCTCTGCACCGTTTAGCAAGCTTGGACATTAGCATTTGGTCTCCTGAGGCTCGCGCCTTGCCACGTTGGCGAATGAGCTCGAGAGTTTCTGAAGACAGGCGTCCTTTTGTGTCTTTCTCTCTCTCAGCATTCTTCGCACAATCATGGAGGTGCTGAACCAGTTGATTGTATTCTTCATCGATGTCGCCAATGATGGTATCTTCCCATGTTGCTGCAATGGTGCCAAAAGAGTTCCCAGTTGGTGGTTGTTCTGGGAGTTCTCTTCTTAAACTTTGCAGCCTTTTCTCCCCGTTGTGGGAAGTAGAATTTTGCACGAAGAGGAGACGGTGGTCCGATCCTGTTTGGAATTTGGGGGACGACAGCTACATTGGTCAGACAAAACCGTCGATTGAAGATGATGTGGTCAATTTCATTGTGGAACTGTCCCCCCAGGAGATTCCCATGTCCAATGTTTCGCTTCAGCCTTCTGGAACTGTGAGTTCCCATGAATGGTCTTGGTGGACATGATGAAATCAGATAGTCTCTCGCCCTGTTCGTTCCATTCTAGGCCATGGGTCCCGATGTGGAGTTCTTCAGCCGATCTTCTTGGTCCTATCTTGGCATTAAAATCACCGACTATGATCTTGTAGAAGGTGTGATCTTTTTTATAGAACTCCTCCAGTTCCATGTATAATTTCTCAATTTCATCTTCTTTGTATGTGGATGTTGGTGCGTAGACAATGAAGATAGAAATTGCTGGCAGTGGACCACATCTCTTCAAGTGTAATCGTACTATTTGGTTTGTTAGGAATTCAAATGAATCAATGTTGACAGCCATGTTCGTGTTGACAAGGACACCAACGCCACCGATGCTTCTTTCTGTCTCTCTCCTTCTGGCTAATTTCATTCAACATAATCTTCTCCATGTCCATCCATTTATAGGCAAATTTTATAACTTCATTTTTTCTAATAGCTGCATAGTATTCCATTGTGTAGATGTACCAAAGTTTCTTTATCCAGTCATCAATTCTCTGGCACTCTGATTGTTTCCAGATTCTGGCTATTGTGAATAATGTTGCTATGAACATAAGAGTAGGGATGGTGTTTCTGCTGTGTATTTTTGGCTTCCCAGAGTAGAGTCCCAGGAGTGGAATGGCTGGGTCAAATGGGAGTTCTCTTTCTAGTCTTTGGAGGAATGTCCATATTGTTTTCCAGAAAGGCTGTACCGGCCGTCATTCCCACCAACAATGGATGTGTCCCCTTTTCCCCACAACCGTAGGCAAGAGAAAGAAGTCAAGCTATCATTATTCGCAGATGACATATTATACCTAGAGAGGACCCTAAACTCTCTACCAAAAACTCCTAGAAACAATAGATGCATATGGTAGAGTGGCAGGATACATAATCAACATCCAAAAGTCAATAGCTTTGCTATAAACAAATAACGAAAGAGAAGAAAGGGATATTCAGGAAACGATTCCATTCACAATTGTGCCACAGAAAATCAAATACCTAGGAATCAGCTTAACCAAGTGTGTAAAGAACCTGTACAAAGAAAACTATAAGACACTGCTCCACGAGATAAAAGAGGACACAAGGAAATGAAAATATATTCCCTGCTCATGGATGGGGGAGAATCAACACTGTCAAAATGGTAATGCTCCCTAGAGCTTGTACAGATTCAATGCAGTCCTTATAAGGATACCCATGACATTCTTCAAAGAAATTGATCAAAAAGGTCCTGAAATTTGTATGGAACAATAAACCCCCCCAAGGATAGCTAAAGCAATCCTCGGGAAAAAGAAGATGGGAGGCATCACCTTTCCCAACTTCAAACTGTACTACAAGGCAGTAGTAATTAAAACAACGTGGTATTGGAATAAAAACAGACCTGTGGACCTATAGAATAGAATTGAGTATACTGACACCCAACCTCAAACACATAATCATTTAATCTTTGATAAAGGTGCAAAGAGACTAAAATGGAGTAAGGAAAGCCTCTTCAACAAGTGGTGTTGGGAAAACTGGGCAGTGACATGTAAAAAGATGAATTTGGACCTGTGTCTAACACCAGGCACAAAAATCAGATCAAAATGTATTAAAGACCTCAATATCAGACTTGAATCCATAAAGTACATTGAAGAAAATATAGGAAAAACCCTCCACGACATTGAAGCTAAAGGCATCTTCAAAGGTGAAACATCACTAACAAAGCAACTAGAAGAAAAGATAAACATATGGGACTACATGAAACTAAAAGCTTCTGCACCTCAAAAGAAGCAGCAATGACTAATATACAAAGGCATCCACAGAACGTGAAAGAATATTCTCCCAATACCCATCTGATAAGGGTTATATCCAGGATATATCAGGCACTGGTAGAACTTTACAAGAAGAAAGAAAACAACCCTATCAAAAAATGGGGAGAAGAAATGAACAGAAACTTCAGCAAGGAAGAAATTTGAATGGCCAAAAAACATATGAAAAAATGTTCACCATCACAAGTTATCAGAGAGATGCAAATCAAAACAACAATGAGATATCATTTTACACCACAGAGACTGGCACATATTCAAAAGAGCAAGAGCATCCTATTGTTTTTAAATTTAATATTTTATTGTACCACTGTGAAATATACAATTACAAATATGTTCATATTTGGGTGCTGGTTATACAGTGTTTCAGCACCCATCCCTCCACCTGTGCCCATTTTCCACCACCAATGTCCCCAATTCCCTCCTCCCTCCCCCTAACCTGCCTCTATGGCAGGTTCTTTACCTCTTTTCTCTGTCTTTATCTCTCTTTCCCTCTTCCTTCTACACATTGTGGATTGCAATACATACATTTAGAGGTTATCATGTGTATCTTTTTGCCTGTATTTAATGCTCAGTTTTAGGTTGGTATTAGCATTTTCAACAATTATTAGCACTCAGTTCCCTTCTCTGTCTTACCTAACCTCTGACTCCCACACGTTTGTGAAATTTCCCCCTTTGACAAGACCTCCTGATCCATGTTTTGCCTGACCTTGGATATTGGTATCATAATATGTATATATATGTATATACTTATATATACATATATATACATATGTCATGCAAATAAATGCAGTCATTCTATATCTGTCTTATTCCTTCTGATTAATTTCACTCAACATGATCCTCTCCATGTCCATCCATTTATAGGTAAATTTCATAACTTCATTTTCCCTAAAAAGTTTGCATATTATTCCATTGTGTAGTTGTACCACCGTTTCTTTATCCAGTCATCAGTTATCGGGCACTCTGGTTATTTCCAGATTCTGGCTATTGTGAATAGTGCTGCTATGAAAATAAAGGTGCAGATGGTGTTTCTGCTGTGTGTTTTTTGGCTTCCCAGGGTATATTCCCAAGAGTGGCATCTTCAAAGATGAAACACCACTTAACAAATCAACTGGAAGCAAAGATAAATATATGGGACTACATGAAATCTAAAAGTTTCTTCACTTCAAAAGAAACAGTAACCAAGATACAAAGACAGTCCACAGAATGGGAAAGAATATTCACCCAATACCCATATGATAAGTGGTTAATATCCAAGATATATCAGGCACTGGTAGAACTTTCAAGAAGAAAACAGAACTTTACAAGAAGAAAACAGTCAACCCCATCAAAAAAATGGGGGGGGGATGAAATGTACAGAAACTTTGACA
>JAJIBD010003044.1:0-239263 GCA_021461705.1 Cryptotis parvus
AGTTCTCAGAAAGCACAATGGAAGCTGTCAGGTGAGTCACTAATCTTGGAGAAAGAACACCAGTTCCTTAGGAACATGTGGAGGGGACCACAGAGAAATCACTGCCCCTTGCAGGCGAAGTGAGAGATCCCGGGCAGTGCCTGGAGAGCACACAGTATTTTCTTCTCTTAGACACAGACAAATGTGTCACCAAGTCCCACAAAACAGCAGGAGTTTTGCTCCTTGAAGCACAGTACAATAATTTCACCTTGGGGCAAAAGCTTTTCTTTTGTTCGGGGCCTGTACTCAGAGGTGCACATGGGCACTCCTGGCTGTGTTCGGGGTTGTTCTTGGTATTGCTCAGGGGACCATGCGGTACTGCAGGCTAAGCATGTTCTTGACTCACTAAGCTGTCTGTCCAATACAAGGTTGGAGATTCTGTCTCAAAGCCCATGTTAATTGCAAAAAAAATCCCAAAAACTGCACTTGACCTCTGTAACACCAATTAAGATGGATTAACGACCTCAATATCAGAGCTGAATCCATAAGGTACATGGAGGAAAATGCGCCAGAACTCCCCAGGACACTGAAGCTAAAGGCATCTTCAGAGACCAAACACCACTGACCAAACAAGTGGAAACAAAGATAAACAAATGGGGCTACATTAAACTAAGAAGCTTCTGCACTTCAAAAGAAACAATGACTAAGGTACCAAGACAGCCCACAAATTGGGAAAAATTATTTACCAATGTCCATCTGTATCACTGTATCACTGTCTTCCCATTCATCATCAATTGGCTCGAGCGGGCACCAGTAACATCTCCATATGTCCTGTCTCATGCTAGTAGAGCCCAAGGGCACCTGTTTGCTCCAGGAACATAAAGAGCCTCAAACCATTCCATTAGGTCATGGGAATGAGGTCTAAATTGTCCATCTGTTGCAAATCAAAACAACAATGAGGTACCATCTCACACCACAGAGACTGGCACACATCCAAAATAGCAAGAACAACCGGTGCTGGCGTGGATGTGGGGAAAAGGGACTCTCATCCACTGTTGGTGGGAGTGCCGACTGGTCCAGCCCTTTTGGAAAACAATATGGGCATTCCTCTGAAAACTAGATATTGCGCTCCCATTTGATCCAGCAATAGCACTCCTGGGAATATACCCGAGAGACGGAAAAACACATAGCAGAAACACCATCTGTACTTCCTTATTCGTCTCTGCGCTATTCACAATAGCTAGAATCTGGAAACAACTTAAATGCCTGAGAACAGAGGACTGGCTAAAGAAACTGTGGTTCATCTACACTATGGAATACTATGCAGCTGTCAGAAAAGACAAAATTATGAAATTTACCTGCAAATGGATGGGCATGGAGACTATCATGCTGAGTGAAATTAGTCAGAAGGAAAAGGACAGATATAGAATGATTGCATTCATTAATAGGATATAAATAGATACCAGTGTATTACTAAGTGTGGGAAATGGTAATGGCAGACAAAAACTCACCACTGAATATACACAAAGAGACTTAAGTGATAAACTCTAAATATCTGCAGGGCTAGTCACAATGTGTGAAAGAAGAGGGAGAGAGATGCAGAGAGAGAGAGAGAGAGAGAGAGAGAGAGAAGAGAGGGGGCTACCTGCTATTGATGCAGCCTGGGGGTGGGCGGGGGTGGGGGGGGTACATTGGTGGTGGAAATGGGGCACTGGTGGAGGGATGGGTGCTAGAATACTGTATTACCAAGAACCAATTATGAACACCTTTGTAATTCTCATGGTGGTATAACAAAAAAATTTTTAAAAAAAAAAAACAAAATTGTCCATCTGATAAGGGGTTAATAACATGCAACCTCATCAAAAAATGGGGAGAAGAAATGAACAGAAACTTCCTCAAAGAAGAAATACAAGTGGCCAAAAGGCATATGAAAAAAATGCTCTACATTGCTAATCATCAGAGAGATGCAAATCAAAACAATGGGATATCATCTCACACCATAGAAACTGCCACACATCAAAAACAAGAACAGCCAGGGCTGGCGTGGATGCAGGGAGAAAGGGATTTTCCTTCATTGCAGTGGGAATGCCGATTGGTTCAACTTTTTTGGAGAACGCTATGGGCATTCCTCAAAAAGCTAGAAATTAAGTTTCCTTATGACCCAGCAATACCACTTCTGGTGTATACCTCAGGGCTTCAAAAGTACATAGCTGAAATGCCATCCGCACTTCTGTTTATTGTAGCACTATTCACAACAGCCAGAATCTGCAAACAACCCAAGTGCCCAAGAGCAAACAAATGGTTAAAGAAACGATGGTACATCTGCACAATGGAATACTATGCAGCTGTTAGGAAAAATGAAGTCATGAAATTTGTAAATGGATGGACATGGAGTGCATCATGCTGAGTGAAATGAGTCAGAAGAAGAGGGACAGACATAGAAGGATTGCACTCATTTGTGGGGTGTAAAAAGTCGTAAGAACATGAAGCCAAGACCCAAGGACAGTAGAAATAAGGGTAGGGGGGATTGGTCCAAGGTTGGAAGCCTGCTTCAAGTGTTTGGAGAAAATACAGTTGGGATAGGGAAGGGACCTCGAGAACAAAGATAATTGTAAATGATGACTCGGATAAGAACTCAGGCTGAATGTAAGTAATGGAACAAACATGACCTCTCAGCATCGGTACTGCAAACCATAATGTGGAACAGGAGAGAGGGAGAAAGAAATGTATGCCATACAGGCTGGGGGGTGAGGGTGGCAGGAGGGGAAAGGGGACACTGGTGGTGGAAAATGTGCACTGATGGAGGGATGGTGTTGGAACACTGTGTGGCTGAAACCAAATCAGGAATAGCCTTTTAATTGTATCTCAGGTGATTCAATAAAAAACAAAGACCATGTTACCTACCTCCCAAAACGCATATTTAGGGAACTAACTGGCTTTAAGTAACATAGGCTGCTGGACAACTTGCTAATACATAACAAGGCAAAGAGGTGTCCTTTGTAAGACAGCAAAGAATAGCTACACTTAGGTGATCATTTTAGCTTTAGAATAACTGATTTGAACGATAGTAAGCTCAAATTAAGCATGATTAAGTGAACAGTTGTTTCTTTAATAACCAAATGCATCATCAATAATGAGATTTAAAAACATGGTATGCAGAGGAACTACTGTTTCATCAGATTATTTATGTTTTATTTTTAAAACTTTTTATTGGCTTTTTGGGTCACACCTGGCAATGCTCAGGGGTTACTCCTGGCTCTGCACTCAGGAATTACTCCTCCTGGTGGTGCTTCAGGAAACATAGGGATGCCGGGGATTGAACCTGGGTCAGCTGCAAGGCAAACACCCTACCCACTGTGCTATCGCTTTGGCCCCCAAAACACGAATCTTCTAAAGACAATTATAGATTCATAAGCATGCAGTAGTAAGAAATGTGTGTCCTCTGTCCAGGACAGAGGACATTTTGCTAGACTAGTGCAATATCTAGCCCTGGCCCGCCACCCCAGCAGAGCCTCGCAAGAAGCCAGAGGAACACCCACACCACGAGGGCCGCCATTTTCCACATCTGGACTCCCCATCTCCTCACAGCTCCACCCCAGCAGAAGAGCTGATCACAGCCCGGCTCGCGCGGCATCTTGCGGCTGCACATTTCATTAATAAATGCTTAAGTTTTGAGGTGACTACAAGATTATCCCACCTGCACGGCACATCCTGGCAAGCTACCCGTGTCGTTTTGACATGAATACCACAATTATGGACCTAATTCCCATGACTTGATGGAATGGTTTGAGGCTCTTTATGTTCCTGGAGCGGGCAGATGCCCTTGGGCTATCTCGCATGTGACAGGACATATTGAGATGTTACTAATGCTGGCTTGAGTAATTGATGATCAACAGAAGTCAAGTGATCAAGTGATCAAGTGCAATATCACAATCAGAGTATCAACAATGGTTCAGGTAAGATTCAGAACACTTATCACAAGTGATAAGTTAACCTTTTCTACTCACACACCACTGCTCTCCTCCTATCCAAATAAGTCCTGACCGCTGATGCAGTCTTCCTTCCAGTCATTTTACAGACAGTCACAGCAATGAAAACATACAGTGCATCAAACCTTTCAAGATTTCCCCACTCATTTCTATGTGTCACTGTCTGGGTTGGTGTGCCAACAGTTGCTTGTGCCTGTTGGCAGAGAGGTAGCACAGCACACCCCCTTCAATTGCTGAATTATTGCAAGATTTTAGCTATTTCAGAGAAAACTGCTACAAGCATGCATGCACATATTTTTTGTATGAAAATAACTTTCATCTGACTGGGACAGACAGCCCAGGAAAGTGGCCGCTGGACTGCAGGGGCAGTGAATGCTTGGCTGGTAGACTCTGCCACCAGAGCCGCAGTTACTCTGCACCCTGCCGGCATTCACACAGCCACTCATTCTCGTGGTGATCATGATGACAGATGTGTAGTGGTATTAATTTTCATTTTTCCTAATGGCTAATGATGTGGGACATCTTTTCATGTGCTGATTTGCCAAGCATCCCTTCTTAAATAGCACAAGTAGGGTGTGTGGAGAAAGCAGAAGGCCTCAGGCAGGCCTCGTGCCACCACAACCCCGCTTTAGGGAAAGAAATCGAAACTACAACTCCCAAAATTCTGAGCGGAAGAGGAGATAAAAGGGACACTTTGAACCTTCCCACACCAGGACATCTCCCCTCAGGTAACCTCCCTGGGGGCGTGGCTGGCAGGTATGTGGGCAGTGCTCAGGTCGCTGCATATTAATACAAAAAGCAGGAAATTCAATACCAAGAGGAAGGCAACATCCTCGAAGAGGGAAGAGAACACCATTTGCTGAGCATCTCCACAGTCCTACCTTACAGTGAGGGAAGAAACAGTGCCCCAGAAGAATCCACCCCCAGACAACCACAGCACCATGTGGAAACAACACAGATCCACACCTTGGATGAAGCAAACAATCCCTGAAGACTCAATAAAGAATACATACATACATAATCTCTCTGACAAAGAATTCCCGAGAAGAAATGGTGAGGGTGTTTAATAAGCTTAATGAGAAAGTGTAACAAATGTCCAATAAAATACAGGAGGACATAAATGAAGCACTGGAAAGGGCAGTCAATAACTTATGGGAGGAAATGAGGCAGAAATGAGAACACTACAAACAGAAATATCACCAATAAAAAACTCAGTAGATGAAATGAAAATGCAATGGAGGCTCCAAGGTTGCACAAGAAGATCTGGAATATCTGAACCTATCACTATTGAGGAGATTGAATCAGTAATCAAAAGTGTGGCCAAACACAAGAGCCCAGGTTCAGACAGATTCACCACTGAATTCACCAAACCTTTAAAGCAGACCTATTCCCAGTCCTTTTCAAGCTTTTCCAGGAAATTGAAAAAAAAAAACAGAAACACTTTCAAATAGCTTTTACGAGGCACATATCACACTGATATCCAAAGAGGTAGACAGAGATGTCATGAAAAAGGAAAACTACAACCAATCTCCCTGATGAGCATAGATCTTCAGTAAAACAGTAGCAAATCGAATCCAAAGATCCATCAAAAAAGATTATACACTATGACCAAGTAGGATTCATCCCAGGAATGCAAGGATGGTTCAATATCCGCAAGTCAATCAACATAATACATCATATCAAGAAGAGGAAAAATAAAAACCATACAATCATATCAGTAGATGCAGAGAAAGCATTTGACAAGATCCAACACCTATTCATGATAAACTCTCCAAAAAGTGGGAACTGAAGGAACCTTCCTCAGTATAGTCAAAGCCATATTCTACCAACCCACAGTTGGTATGTTTGATGGTAGAACCCACATCATTCTCAACAGGGAAAAACTGAAAGCCTTCCCCCAAAGATCGGGGACAAGACAATGCTGCCCACTTTTACCACTTCTATTCAATATAGTACTGAAAGTACTTGCCATAGCAATCAGAGAAGAAAAAGATATTAAGGGCATCCAGAAAGGAAAGAAGAAGACAAGCTGTCACTATTTGCAGATGATATATCATACTTGGAACCCTAAACTCTCTACCAAAAAGCTCCTAGAAACAATGGATTCCTATAGTAGTGTGGCAGGGTATAAAATCAATATCCAAAAGTCAATGGCTTTCCTATATACACATAACAAAAGAGAAGAAAGGGATTTCAAAGAACATGATCCCATTAACAATTGTGCCACATAAAATCAAATACCTAGGAATCAGTTGGACTAAGAATGTAAAGGATCTCTACAAAGAAAACTATAAGACGTTGTTTCAAGAAATAAAAGAGGACCTGAGAAAATGGAGGCACATTTCCTGCTCATGGATTGGGAGAATTAACATTATCAAAATGGTAATACTCCCTAGAGCTTTATACAGATTCAATGTGGCCCCTATAAGGATACCCATGACATTCTTCAAAGAAATCAACCAAACACTACTGAAATTTGCATGGAAGAATAAACCCCCAGGAATAGCTAAAGTAATCCTTGTGTTGGGTGTTGCCCTACTTTAAGTTGTTTGCAGTCCCTACACTTAGTTTGCAGTCCCTCCCAGCTCTGCTAGGGGGCTTTGAATCAGCTCTGGTGCTTGTAATGGCCAGAAGGCCACCTGAAGTGCTGCATTTCAATAGAGTTGCTTACCTGTATTCATCTCTAGATAGCCCAGGAGCTGGGAAGTTTTGGCGGATTTCTATCAGAAAACAAGCTGGCAGAAGAGAGAAGGCCTTTCTGCCATTTTTGGCTTCCCTTGGCGGTGTTTTTGTTTCTCTGTCCTCTCCTTTCTCTGTTGGGCTTCAACAAGTGGTGGCAGCCATCTTGGTCTACGTGGCTGGGATCTAGCTGGGAACCCAGAGTCTGAGAATTTTCCCTGCTCTTGGATTGTATTTTGGAACCTGTGATAGTAAAGCCTTTTTAAAACTGCACCAGATTCCTGAGTTTTCATCCATTCCCGCCGGGCCGGAGGTAGAAGGGAACTCGCTTCCTGGTATTGTTGGGGACCCCAGTGGTTCCCTGACACTTGGGAAAAAAAAGATGGGAGGTATCACTTTCCCCAACTTCAAACTCTACTACAAAGTAGTTGTAATTTAATAATATGGTATTTGTATAGAGACGGACCTGTAGATCTATGGAATAGAAATGAAATCCTGAAACACACTCTCAAATATACAATCCTTTAATCTTTGATAAAGGAGCAAAAATATTAAGTGGAGCAAAGAAAGCCTCTTCCTCAAATGGTACTGGGAAAACTGTGTAAAAAAATGAACTTAGACCTCCTTCTACGGCCATGCACAAAAAGTCAGAAAAATGGATTAAAGACCTCAATATCAGACATGAATCTTTAAGGTACGTTGAAGAAAACATAAGAAAAAAGCTCTACGACATTGAAGCTAAAGGCATCTTCAAAGACGAAACACCACTGACAAAGCAAATGGAAGCAAAGATAAACAAATGGGATTATACAAAACTGAAAAGCCTTTATACCTCAAAAGAAATGGTGACCAAGATACAGTGACAGCCCACAGACTAGGAAAGAATATTCACTCAATACCCACTTGATAAGGGGTTAATATCCATGATATATATCAGGTAGTGATAGAATTCTGCAAGAAGAAAACAGCCAACCCCATAAAAAATGGGGAGAAGAAATGAACAGAAACTTCCAAAATGAATAAATTTCAACGGCCAAAAGGCATATGAAAAACTGCTCTTCATCATTAATCAACAGGGAGATGCAAATCAAAACAACAATGAGGTATCATCTCACATCACAGAGACTGGCACACATCCAAAACAGCGAGAACAACAAGTGTTGGTGTGGAGGTGGGGAGAAAGGGACTCTCCTTCACGGGGTTGGTGGGAGTACCTACCGACTTGTCCAGTCCCTTGGAAAACAATATGGACATTCCTCCAAAAACTAGATATTTAGCTCCCATTTGACTCAGCAATACTACTCCTGGGAATATACCCTGCAGACCCAAAAACACACAGAAGAAACACTATCTGCACTTCCTATTCATCGCAGCTCTATTCATTGTAGCCAGAATCTGGAAACAACCTAAATGCCTGAGAACAGATGACTGGATAAAGATATTGTAGTACATCTACACAATAGAATACTACCCAGCTGTCAGAAAAGACAAAGTCATGAAATTTACCTGCAAATGGATTGACATGGGAATTATCATGCTGAGTGAAATTAGTCACAAGGAAAAGGTCAGATATAGAACGACTGCATTCATTAATGGGATATAAATATATACCAGTGTTCTACTAAGTATGGGAAATGCTAACACCCGACTAGAACTGAGCATTGACTATACACAAAGAGATTTACATGATAAATCCTAAATGTCTGTAGGGCAAGCCACAATGTGTTAGATGAGAGAGAGGAGGAAGAGAGAGAGCCTGCTTCAGAGGCAGGATGGAGGGAGGTGGGAGGGAATGTGGGGACATCGGTGGTGGGAATAGGGCACTGGCTGAGGGATGGTTGCTGGAACATTGTATGACTGAAACCCAATCATCAACATCTTTGTAATTTCTCAGGGTGGTATAATAAAAAAATAAAGGAAAAAATAGTACAATTAATTGACAGGAAGGATCTGAAACATCTCCTTGCTGTTGGTGTAGAATTTTTTACATAAGGTTGTCACCAAAAAAACAGTAATAAAATAAGTGTCTGTATAGCTCACTTTTCCAGTCTTGTACCAGATAGTATTTCCCAGCAATCTAAAAGGCCATCAGAGGGGCCGGAGCGATAGCCAGTGGGTAGGGCATTTGCCTTGCACGCGGCTGACCCAAGTTGTATACCCGGCATCCCATATGGTCCTCGAAACCGCCAGGAGTAATTCCTGAGCAAAGAGCTAGGAGTAACCCCTGAGCATCGCCCGGATGTGACCCAAAAAGCAAAAAAAAAAAAAAAAAAAAAGACCATCAGAATTTGTATACAGTGTAAGTAACATATATTCACAATAGGCTTTATGACACTGGCAAGTATATAAATCAAACAGTCGATGTTTATATTAGTGCTTGACTGATGGAAGCAATTTTAAATGGAATTTGCTACAATATTTAAAAAATATCAAATTAGGGTCTGGAGCGATAGCACAGCGGGTCTGACCCAGGTTTGATCCCTGGCATCCCATATGGTCTGCTGATCACTGCCAGGAGTAATTCCTGAGTGCAGTCAGGAGTAACCCCTGAGCATTTCCGGGTGTGACCCAAAGCAAAAAAGCAAACAATCAATCAATCAATCATATAGGTTTTTGTATTAAAAACGGTAATTTGTTCAACTATATACAGTTATAAAATAACAGTTCTATAAACAAAGTGTACAATAAGCTAACATCAACTAGAGCACAGAATCCATAATTATGTACAACTACATCTATTCAAGATGATTTTAATTACCATGGTTAAAGTATGTGCTGTTATACAAGAAAGGCTACTTGTGTAAATGCTAGTTACTAAATGTAGAAAAATACTGGCTGTCAAATAACCGGTTTTCTCTGAGCAGATATGAAACAATTTTGCTTATGCTAAAAAAGCTGGAAAAACAAAAAAGGGGTAGCTCAGTGCCTTTCTCTCTCTCTCTCTCTCTCTCCCTTTCTCTCTTCCCCCAGGAAAGAGAAATTCAGCTCTGCCAGGAGGGTCCTCCCTCAAAGCTGGGGGACCATGGGGATCCGAGCTGATTATACTTCAGAAAGCAACTGACCACCTAGGAGACACGCTAACCGGCTTCCCCTGTGAGCAGAATGCAGTCTCCACACTCAGTCCACCTTGTCAGAACAAAGCAGCTGGGCCTCCAGCAGCTCACGGCATAGGCAGGAAAAATATCAAATTAGTTGACCCCAGGCATGCAGGGGGATGTGCCAGCCTCAAGACCCCAGGTTCATAAATAAAACAAAAGATTTAAAAAATTCAGTCCAAAACCCCCTTAATTTTAAGCATTATCATATTTTATGAGCAGGGGCAAGTAAAGAGGGAGAAATGAACTGAAGAATGGCAAATGACAGAGACCAAGGGAGGGAAACAGATATAAGACAGGTACAATTCAGAGCCGAGATCCACAATCAGAAGCGGCCGGCATAAAGATGCCCAGAGAGGAGAAACACGGACTAAATATAGGGGACTAAATATTCATATCTTCAGGCTCAGGAATAGAAGGAATAATAAAAAGCAGATTCACTGATACTTAGAACTGGAGTTTACCCACACTTCAAGCACATCTCTGAAATATGGCAGCATTAACAATGACTGCAGTAGCAGCAATTAAACATGTAACAAATTAAGCTTCTTCTTAATGGCAAACATTACTATTTCTATTCTTTGGGGGTGTGGGGTGGTGCCAGGGATCAAACCCAGGGTTTGTACACTCAAAGCATGCACAACTACTATTTTTAAAGATAATTAAGTTGAGGCTTAGCAAGGCAAAGCACTGTGTGGACTGAATGCTTCCCAGATTCCAATGCTTCCAATCCACAACAATGTTCTTTGTAAGCAATGCTGTCGCTGCTGTTACTCAGGCAGACACAGGTGTGATGAAGCCACACCTCCCCCAAGTCTCTGCACAGCACAACAAGCACTGGCTCTGAGCTCTCCTGCAAGCCCTGCGCTGCAGTGCAGTGTCAGGAAATCTCCCTCTTCCTGGGAGGCTACACATGACCGGGGCTTGCAGACAGCGAGCAATCTTTTTTTTTCTTTATTTTTTAGTTATCCCACTATGAGATACACAATTACAAAGATGTTCATGTTTGGGTTTCAGTCATATCCTGTTCCAGCACCGATCCCTCCACCAGTGCCCATTTCCCACTACCAACAGAAAGGGAATAAATACTGCCTGACCTCTGAAGAACTCTGTGAAAGTGCTATTTTGAATAGAGAATTCAGTGTAGAGAAAGTGAAGGGGGGCGGGGAGGGGGCTGCCTGGGAAAGTCAATGAGGACTTAAGGGGAAAAATGCATTTGCTTGTTCTACAGCACAGAGGTGAGGGGACCAATGGGGCAAGAAAAGGAGCCTCCCTGTGGACAGGGCCAGGCAAAGCAGCACCTGTGAAAAAGGCATGCTGAGCAGAGGAGATGCTCTTGCCAGCCTGGAGGTGGGGAAGCAGAGCAGAAGCGGAGGCTGTAGACATGGATCTAAGGGGCCAAGGGCCAATCAATCCCTGCTCTCCTAAGCAAAGAATATGGGCAAGGACACAACAGATGAGTAGTTCTCAAAGCCACCTTCTACCCTGCAACAGAATTAAGTTTTGGTGGTTACTGATGCAGGTTTCCTGGGCCCCAGGCCAGAATTTAAAACTGGAAATGAGTCGGTCTGTAAGACTGTCCTCCTGACTCTGATGGCCCTCCACATATGGGAATACCTCCAGTCTGTGCTACACGGGAGGGACTCTGTCCTCCCCATGTTGATGCTTGTTGAGAAAACAAAGTAGTTATGAGCCAAAATACATAATCTCTCCTCTAAGGCAGTGTTTCTCAACCGGGGTCGTATGTGGGCTCCCTGGGCATTCTAATGGGGCCACAGGTGAAAAAAAATACAATAAAGAGGGGCCATGGCCTGAGACAAGGGCCCAGGGTTAGAGAGGGGCAACAGGAAAGAAACAAAGTTGGAGAAGGGCCAGGACTGGAAAAGGCTGGGAAAGGCCTATTACCTTCACATCTGCTCCAAACCATGTAAGCATCTTTTTTTTTTTTTTTTGCTTTTTGGTCCCGCCGCTCAGGGGTTACTCCTGGCTCTGAACTCAGGATGAATTACTCCTGGCGGTGCTTGGGGGACCATATGGGATGCCGGGAATAGAACCCGGGCGGCACAGGCCGGCTGCGCCCTACCCGCTGGCCTATCACTCCGCCCCCATGTAAGCATCTTAAATAGGGCTTCATGGATCACAATGATTTCATCTCAGAGAGTTCTCCAAACTGCCCCATTTATTCATGACCAGTGCCACATGAAATGGACATGTTTGAGCGTGTGGAGAAGTGTGCTGAAACGGACACAGCTGAGCTACTGGAGACGCGGGCAGGAGCAGTTCTGCTTCCCATCAGCGCGTCAATCCTCCGCCTGACGGACAGTGTTACGAAGGGCCGCAGTTATGCCGTACCTGCATGAGGCCCAGGTTCAATCTCTGGCACTGCATATGGACATCTAAGCACTGCCAGGAGTAAGCCCTGAGCAACAAGGCAGAAACAGCTCTTAAGCACCACTGGGTTGGCTCCCAATCCAAAACAAACAGAATCCCCGTGTTTGCCAAGAATGGACTTCAAACAGGCCGGTACTGACTTGGATTGAGGAATCAGCAACACGAAGTCTCAAATGTAGTCAAATGAATCTTTTACTGAACTCAGGCTTCTTTCTGAAGCAAAGACCTGAGGCTGGTCTTCTCTTGTCAAGGATATGAGTTGATATATCAAATTTTAAACACCACAATTTATTTTTACTATAGAAGCACAAATTTCTGCTTACTGGACTCATGCTGCTATGACTTCACCATACTATCTACAAAGCAGATCGATGGTTACTTTGGACTGAGTAAGGTTCACAAAGTGGAATTACACTTTGCCACATGGCCATCAAATTGCTTTGGCTTCCCAGTGCGGGTTAACTACAGGAAAGCCTGTAAATATCACCTGTTGCATCTGTGAGTCCCCTGTCTCCATGCCAGTCACAAGGACCTTCGTTTTCAGAACATTCTTCAAAAGTCAACACCAGGCCTGGACAGTCAGGGCACTGCTCGAGCCCAGCCTCGCAAATGCACGGCCACCACCCTTCACCTCTGTTGCTGGGATTGTGGCAGTCACGTGGCAGTGCTGTCTCCAGTCTGTGGTAGCACTGGCATGAGAAGCGAGGTGCGGTCTTTGGAGAGCAGGAGTCTGAGTACCACACACACCGCTGGGGAGTACATGCATCGTCACCACAACCTGATGTGCGACCCCTGACAAGCAGCACAAGGGAAAATGTGTGAGCACCACCCTGCAGCCTATCAACAAGCAGGCCAGTGGCTAGGGGGCAGGGGCAGGGCTAGAAAGACTAAATACCAGTTTTCTCAGTTCTGAACCACTGCTCTCAGGATCACAGACTTCATAAGCATGGCAAGGCTGCTCTCCACTTCCTGAATGTGGAGACGGAGACAGAAAGCAATTAGGTCCACAACGGCCCTGACTCCACAAAGCCTAGCAGTAAAGCACAGAGAGAGTGAGGGGATGCAGCCCTGTGGGCCCAGGGACTGAAAGAAAGCAGGAGGCGGCCAGGAATCGGGACTGCTCACAGCGTGCTGGTCCCTGCCTGCCACCACGGGTGAGTTCGCACGCGGGAGGTGGCCATCTCACTTGAGCTCTGAATTCTGACAGAGAAGTACTGTGTTGATGAAGCTCCCCCAAAGCCTCGTAAAGCACTTAGCAACAGTCGGATCTCAACTCACGAGTCAGTGAATGAAAGCTTTGAAGAACAGGGAGCAAGAGAATGGAAGAACGCACAACACTTTGCTCTGCAACTTTAATGAAAGGAAAATTCAAAAGATAATACTTCTCACTTAGTATTGATGAAAGCAACATAGTCGTGGCCAACCCAGTGTCCCAAATGTGAGGTTCAGACATCCAGATCTTATGCAGTCTTCTGGGTACTTCAAGAGCTTGCAGAGAGGCTGGAGGCGATAATACAGCAAATAGAGTACTTGGTTTGCACACAGTTGAACCAGGTACAATCTCCGGCATCCCAAATAGGCTCCCAAGCCCCACCAGGAGAGGTTCCTGAGAGCAGAGCCAGGACAAAATGAGAGGACAAAATGGGAGTAGGGAGACAAAATGGGATGCCGAGGATCATACCCAGGGTCGGCTGCATGCAAGGGAAACACTCTACCCGCTGTGCTATCAGTCCGGCCCCCAAAGATGTCTCAAATGATTGAGGTGCTGTAAAATTAAATGGCTCTTAGTTCTCGGAAAGGCTCTGTATTTCTCTTCACCGCTTCTGCCCTTTTCCCCAAATGCACAGTAACACCTTGTCACCCCATTTTCAGAATCCAATTCTTATCTCCTCCTCTTATGGCTAATGCCCAGTTCTAATCTACTTGTACATGAAGTAATGGAACAGACCACAATGTTACAGAGACCCTTTCAGCTGAAAGGAGATTAGAGAAAAACACAGAGGTCAAGTCATTAGGAAAGATAATGAGTTTCGGATTGTCTACAATTAACCGTTACAGAGAGTGAATATGTAGTCAACCTTTGTATAACAATTCTATCAGCATATAAAATCTTCTGGATGTTCATGCCAATTTTTAGACATCAAATAGTTATACCTTGAACTAGTCCAAAGTTTTTCTTTTTTGGTGTGGGGTGATTTGGGCCCCCAGTAGTACGTGGGGAAGGTCACACCTGCCATGATCAAAAGGGGTCTGCCACATACAGGGCAAGCACCTTAACCGCTTGTACAAACTCTTGGCCTCTTTTTTTCTCTCCAAGGGTTTTTCTTCCTTTGAAAATTTAAGGTAGGGCTGGTAGGACCTTTAGTACCAACGGGATTAAGCCTGAGCAGGATTAAGCCCAGTGCTCCCACAGGGGGACTACCCTGAAACAAAACGATTAAACAAACAAAAATTAAGGTATATCTTCCAGACAATAAAATTAACTTTTGTAATAAACAATTTTTTTAAACACTCATAAAAACCACTAAAATCAAATTATGAACTAGATCACCAGTCCCCATTTTTTCAGACCTGTGCTCAAGGATGCCTTTAAGTTAGTTCTCGAGGGTCGCCCGGTGGTGCTCAGGGGACTATGAGCAGTGCTGGGGACTGACTCTGTGTCCTCTACATGCAAAGCATGCGGGCAAGTCCCTGAACTATCCCCCCACGTCCTATTCTAGTCAACCCTTTCACTCCATCTTCTTCCATGCATGGACCTATTTTTCTGTCCCTACAATCTTGTCTTTTAAAATCAAATCATATAGCATGTTTTATGCCCCTTTTCACTTGGCATACACACTTTAGACTGATCAACATTACTGCACAAATCAGTAGTTCCTTGGTGATGTAGAGCAGTATCCCATTTATAGATGAATGTACCAAAGTTTGTTTATCCACCCACAGGCACCAAGACATCAGAACTGTGCCCAGCCTTTGATTACAATAAAGACCACTACACCCCTGTGCCCAGGTTTGTGTGTGAACTTAATTTTATGTGTTTGTATACTAAGGAATGGAATTATATGTATCTGTGAAGCTTAATTTTGCAGTTATTGTTTTAAAGATATCTTAATGTGCACTTAGGGGAGCCACTATTCAAGTAAATTCCTTCTGGGGCTAAAGAGATAGTACAGCAGGTAAGGCCAGGAGAGATTCCTGAGAGATTCCTGAGAGCAGATTTCAGGAATAAGCCTGAGCACAGATAGGTGTGGTCCCAAAACAAACAAAACAAACAAACAAACAAACCCCAACACTCTCCTTAAGTTTCATGTAAACAGGTAATACTTTAGCTCTTTTATTAAGTTTGAATTTCATATGTGAGATTTGCTTAAAACAGATTCACTTACACTGGTGAAAATTCCAACTCTTCACTCATCTGACATAATATTTTTAAAGTTTACATATCCTAAACAAAATCACATACCTCAACTACAGTTCACACATTTTACTCCAAATCCTTCCCATTGTTGGTCATGGGAAAGGAATGGAGTTAAGAGGAGGCATTCACATTTAACCATTTAAACCACCATTTGACAATGATAAACCCCTTGTCCTGGGATTACAAAATTTATCAAGAGTCTTGATGTCTGTGACTACTATTGTGCTGCCACCAATGTCTTTCTTAAAGTCTATTAGCAGTTGCTTTAAGTATTTTGCTGGTCCGTCATTAAGTGCACATATGTTTAGAAGTGTGGATTCCTCCTGATGTACATATGCGTTATCTTGACCTTAGACACATTAATGCTAGGCTGATGTACTATTTTGAATATGGTATAAGGAGTTGTTTTATAGAAAGGCCATGATGATTCTTCCACCTACAATATACTTAAGTGGAAAATGTTAAGTTTTAGATAGCCATATCACATCATTACATTATAAAATCGTAAAAGTTTTGGGTCGGAATGATAGTATAGAGGGTAAAATAGCTGACATAGGTTAGATCCCCAGCACCCCAAATGGTCCCCGATCCTCACCAGGAGTGGTCTCTGAGCAGAGCCAGGAATAAGCCCTAAGCGCCACTGGGTGTAGCCACAAAATAAAAATATATAAATAATATATCCACAAACACTTAAAGAAACATATTTTATCTTAAACTTTCTAATATGAAAACTGTGTAGCTATCTAGCTGGTGATCACTAACAACCATAAGAAACTTTAAAAAAAACAACAAAGCGACAGGATAGCTATCATTTAGTTCCTAAATGAAAGGTACATGATCTTAACCATCTATGGAACCACAGACAGGATTCTCAGTGATGACAAAGTCTTCTTTAGTATAATACAAGGTGAGTAATCCAAGTAGGGAAGGAATGATGACAATTTACCAAGAAACTGCTAATCAATGAAAAGTTACCAAACATCGCCACACAAGACTTCGGAGGTCTGTATCTGACAGCCACCGTTCCCCAACAGTTACTCAGTGCCTGATTACTCAGACATATCTGGGAATGATTACTCAGACATATCTGGGAAATACAATTTCCTCGAAGGAAGTCTGAAATAAACACTGTGGAGCTGGATTGAAATTACAAGTCTCCAAGGAAGACACCCAAAGGTCGATGTGCTTCTGCTTGGTTGGGACACACACTTACTGTCCTCACTCTTTCTGCAAAACTAAGCAGCACAGACGCTTTCAAAAGCAAAAACGCAGACTCTCAAGTCCAGACTGTGGTTTCTAACGGCCATTTTTCTATAAAAGGAACCAGAGATTCTTTTTTTGAACAGTCTCCCCCCCGGAAGATTTTATTTTATTTTTTATTTTTTTAAATTTTTTTATTTTTACAATTACAAAGATATACAATTAAAAAGTTCTATTTGGGTTTTGGTCATACAGTGTAGCGCACCCATCCCCCACCAGTGCCCACTCCCCCACCACCACGCCCCCAGTTCCCCCCCCCTCCCCGCCCTCCTCCGGCAGGTTCTTTATTTCTTTCCTTTCTCTATCTTTCTCTTTTCCTTCCCTCTCCAGACTATGGATTACGAACAACATTAAAGGGTTGTCTGTGTATCTTTTGCCTCTATTTAATGCTCAGTTCTAGGTTGGCTTATACCCTCAACAATTGTTAGCACACTGTTCCATTCTGTCTTACTAGCCTCTGACTCCCACCGTTTGACAATTTCCACCTTCAGACCTCCTGTGTATGTTTCACTTGACCTTGGATATTGGTATCATATTACCTTATTTTATGTTATGCGATAAATGCAGTCATTCTTAACTGTCTCTCTCCTTCTGCTAATTTCGCTCAACTAATCTTCTCCATGTCCATCCATTTGTAGGCAATTTTAACTTCATTTTTCCTAACAGCTGCAGAGTATTCCATTGTGTAGATGTACCAAAGCTTTTTATCCAGTCATCTATTTTGGCACTCGGGTTGCTTCCGATTCTGGCTTTTGAATAAGCGCTATGAACATAGATAGGGATGGTGTTAGCATGTAGGGAAAAGTTTGACAAGAACTAAATTTGGTTTCCCGAGTAGATTCCCAGGAACCAGAGATTCTTGAACAAGTTTTTGATCCTAGGGCTGGGGGCAGAAAATATAATTACTGCTGTCACATTTCATGCTGCCAGAAAATAGATAAGGGCTCCAAATGAAATAGGACGTGATAAAGGAACATAGGAGTCCGCAGAAACAAGCTCCCAATAGCTAGAGCTGGAACAATCTGAGCAATGAAACAACAGGTTCTGATAATAAACCTACAGAGTAAGTTACTCACGAATCTACAACTGAAATTCAATTAATAAGTAACTAGGGTGAAAGGTCAGTTTTAGCTGAAAATAGAGAAATAAAAATTCACTTTTAGAACACCAAAGAAATAAATGTGGCTGGCAAAGGATGTTACAAATATAGAACAACGGTGTGCCACCAGGATGTTTCAAAGCATATTTCCCAATATTTCTTGTATTCCCATATTTTTCATCTGAATTTCCCACATTTCTTCACTGTAAAGAAATCTGGTAAACACTGCCTTAATCAAATGATCAGCATACACTTTACCAGAGTAAGACCAACATCAGCAATACCCAGTAGGATTTTGTGAAAAGGGAACACAGCTTCTGGGGTCTTCATGACAAAAATAGTCACCTCTATCTAATTAGGGAGACAGTATCAGTCAAATCCAAGTTGAGGAAAACTCTTCAAAATAACCAAGGAACACCTGGCTAACGGTCATTCACAAAAGACCCAGAAGATCAAGAAACTGTCTTACTGTGAGATAATACTGCTACACGTCCTAAGCAAGATGGGGCTCTGGATTGCATCCCAAAACAGAATAAAGCATTTAACCTGAGTAAAGGATTTAATTTAGTTGGAAAAACAAAACAAAACAAAAGTAAACTTCTAAACCCCTGTACTCTTCCGTTCTGATTTAGTCGAAGGAACTGGGTTTCTAGTTAATTCCGGGATTCTAGCACTTCAGAGTTCAACTTGGGAATCACTGTCCTTGGCTGATATCAGAATCACCACAGTGATCTAACTTCCAGTGATGGGTCATACCACAGACTATAGGTCAGATTCCTTTTCACAGTTCCTAACTCGCCCCTCAGACGGCAGCAAACAGTCTGTTGACCGCAGGGAAATGATCAATTAATTCCTAGTCTCTTCTTGCAAACCCCAGAAAGTGAGCAGAAAGGAAGACAATACTTTTTTCTTCTTTTGCATCATACCCTTTGAAGAAATTACTTTCTCAAAAGAATTTCAAGGGGCCGGAGCGATAGTCCAGCGGGTAGGGTGTTTGCCTTGCACACGGCTGGTCTGTGCCTGCCCGGGTTTGATCTCCGGCATCCCACCTGGTCCCCTGAGCACCGCCAGGAGTAATTCCTGAGTGCAGAGCCAGGAGAAACCCCTGAGCATTGCCGGGCGTGACGCAAAAAAAAAATCCAATCCTTTGATTATCAATCTACATGACTAAGGCAATGTTTTATTAGGGGAAAAAAAGATGGCGAATGATTTTCATGGTTTAGTACTGCCCCTAGACTTGGCGGAAAATCACCTCTCCAGTTCAGTCTCAGAGAACCCAACGGTAAGAAGGTAACTAAGTTGATATCTTATATATATATATATATATATATATATATATATATATATATATATATATATATATAAATGGAATGAAGTGTTTTCCCCAAAGAGGAAAGATTTACTTAGATCCTTTAAGAAAGCTTCCCAGTTCCATTATTTGTTGAGAAATCAGGTATCTGATTATGACTTTTTTTTCCCCAATGCTCAAAACTGACTGTCTAGTTTTGAACTGAACCAAACCTAAAACCAACAGAGTGAAACAGCTGAACTACCCAGGACTATGAAATCAGAAACAAGTATCTGGGCAAAAGAGGTTTGTTTATATAGTCACTTGGTAGAAATCTGTTCCAGTTGTGTTACGACAGTGCAACAGCAATTACAAGAAAAAATATCTACTTGTGAGTCTTAGCCTATTTAGTGTAGCAAAATAAATATTAGCTCAATGAAAAGTTTTCTTTCAATTACTGATTCTATCACACACTCTACATACAGTAGAGTGGAGTAGTTGTATACGTGCATGTGTTTTGACTGAAAGCAGCCTCAAATTTCTTCCTAACTGAAACCAGTTGGGGTGTGCGCAGGCAAAAATACAAAAATGGACAAAAGACAGTTTTCTAACAACCCAGGCGTGTTTCTGGTAACAATGTAAGCTACTTATGACCAGTTCCTAAGACCAATTGTGATGCCAAGGTTAAAAACTATAAAACCAAAAGATTCTAGGAAAACTAATGCCTCAAACTGCACTACTAAATTAATATACCAACATTATTTCTGTGGAAAAAAAATCCATGCAATGGGATATTTAATTCTGCAGACACTGTTTATGTTCTAGTGGAAGAAGGGTCTGGTTAGGGCCCACCCACAGTGCACTCACTGCCTTATGTGAGGAGGAATGACAGACACAGGGTGGGGTGGGTGCTCTCACTGCCACCAGGGTTTCCTAACTCAGCACTAAGACTTTGACTCAAGCCCCAAGCCCCGCCTACAGGGTGACTAACCTGCTGTCATCTACACTGTTTACGTCACTAAATCTTACCTTAAATAACATACACAATTATGTGTCCAGAAAAGTTTTTTGAACCCAACCACAAAGATACCAGAGTCCTCTGAGAGAGAATTCAGAGGCTCACAGGCAGAGATGCAACACCCTAGAGGTTTGGGGGCTTTCTGGGATCCCAGAAGACCAAAGCCAAGAGTCTTTCAATGGGATTTGCCCAAAGACGGTCTCAAATCTGCTTAATGAGAACTGCCAAGAGCCCCTAGAGTACTCGTCAACCTTTGCCACTTGCGCCCTGGCAATGGTCCATGCCCCAGTGGAAAACCTCCAGAGCGGTGCTCTAAGATCCCTATCGGTCTTCAAGATTGGAACAGTTCTGGTCTAGAAGCATTTCATAGAGTTACAAATTTGGCTGTGTGCTCTTAGTACATTCTGCCCTCATTTTAAAAATGTAATCAAGTAATTTAAAACAAGTGAATGGGGCGGGGGAGGAGGGAAGCTGGGCAGGTAGATGTTTTTAGAACTTCAGAGTGTATGAATACAAAATAATTTGGTCCTTTCCCTTACCAAATAAACAAATAATCTTCAATTGATTACAATTCATGGAAACAATTTTTAAAGTTTCCAATTTCAAAAAAAATGCTACGTCTTTTTTCTCGTAAAACAATGAGATTTAGACATTCCAAACATACCAAGAGCCTTCTAAGATGGAGACTTTCTTTCACCTTTCCACAAGTGGCCATGCCCAGATAATAGATGACTGACTAGAAAGGCGTGCCCAGGTCACTGAGCGCCTGACCCCGAGAGCCAGGACACCCCTCTCTCCAGTACACACCCAGGTTATAAAGTCTAATTCCCATATTATCAGCATACCTTATTAAGCAGATAGAAAATCCAGTGCCCTTAACACTAGCCACGTGAAGAACCCACTTCTGCAGGCAAAGAGAAGTGATTCATGGGACTTGAACGTTCTAATGTGAACTTAAAAGGGAACTGCCAATGAAATGTAATCAAGTCAAACAGCCACAGAAAATGCCATCAGCAGGAAGAATAAGAACTTCCAGTGATGGGTAACTTGTGGATGTGAATGCTAGTCACCAAGCAAATGTTAAAAAAGCAGTCCATAAAGCTTCTTAAACCTTTTTGTTCACTATTCTCCCAAAGGGCCTACACAACAATGCGCATGGGCCTAGCAGACACTAGGACACTCTGGAAATAAAGGGGGATCCTGCAGGCTGCAAACACTTGCCTTTCACTCACATTTCGACAAAATGTTCTACCAGTGCCTAAGAACTCTAGAACCAAGCACTTGCACATCAAAAGATCTAAAAGCAAAAAAAAAAAAAAAAAGTAACACTAGATGACAATTTTTAAATAAACCAACTTTATTATGAGCCACAGATTTTAGAAGTTGTCTAATTATTATCTCATTTATTTTACATTTATTTTTAAAAGAAAACAAACTAACTTTCCTAATAACCCCTCCACCTTACTGTACTTCATGTTACTTTTGAAGAAAAATGTTCTATAGGCAGAATTAAAATATATTATCCTTCACTCACCTGAATTTATTTAATGCAGCCTTCAAAATTTACAATGTAAGTCCATTTTTTTTTGTATCTTTTATATCTTGCGAGGAGGAAAAAACTAGATAAATTCAGATAATTTGCTTTCTCCCCATATAGTCAAACTTACATAGTTTAGGTTTCAAAACCTTTTGGACAAAATAATAAAACCATAAAACTTGCAGATGTCTTTTAATCCCTCAACCACTGCACTTCAAAGCAAAATGAATGTGAAACCGGATACATTTAGTTCGAAAGCTAGTTTTTAAAATAATCTGCTTAAAGCTTAAAGCCACAACTTATATTTTTTCCCCCTAGGAAGTTACTTGATAAAAAGAAAAGGGTAGAAAGATGTACTACCCTTTAGTAGGGAAGAGCAGAGAGCCCATGGATTCTGCTCAATATAAAAGACACTAACAGAACACATCAAGACCACACTGACCTAAGAAGAGGCCATAGCCACTTTCTTTTGGTGGGTGTCTATATCTGAGCCGGCCCTCCCCCAGGCCTACAAAGGGAAGTGGATATTGATAGAAGCACTCACCAGGATACCAGGAGGGGGCCTTCCCATGGTAAACACCTTCTGACTTGTTTAAAGGGTCTTCATGAATCTTTTCCTCCTCATCTTCACTATCTTCTATGTAAAACATCTTAAAATGAAACTAGCTTATCAAGCAAGTCCCTTACCAAAGAAGTGTATCTAAATCATCAAAACGGAAAGCTGTTTGCTGACAGACTGAATGCAAACTGTGTGTAGACACAGTAATATGGTTAAAACTGAAAGGAAATGGTTCTTGAAAAAAAAGAGCAAAACATTCACAACTTTACCAATAAGAGTTGCTCAAAATGCCTCAACCCTCTCTCCAAGTAGATAAGCAGGGCCCAGACCAGGCTGGGCCATGTGTTTACACTGATAGGCACTAAGTCCTGCCCAATCAGAGGGCGGCCACAGGTGCTTCCATCTCAAGGAACAGGGATTGAGTTAATGATTCTCTCAGTCAATCACAACCTCATTTCAGAAATTAAAACATTTTAAATTAAAACAATTTCAGAAATTATGTATGGAAAAGTTATCGCCTACAAATCCACTATGGTTGGAAAAGACTCTACACATATTTCTTCAGCATCAGTAACAGTCTGGTTATATATGCTCTTCTGAACTAAAATTACCAAAGACTGTGTGCCTGGTCATACTAACATATTTTCACAAATCGGATGGAAGAAACTTAAGCAGATTTTTCTAAATACCCGAAACATACCAACACACAAGGCCAAAAATTGTTTTTAAGTGAAATACCCCATATTTTTCAAGACTGTGCGTAGGGCTGTGCTGATCACTATATTACAAATCATCATCAGCCACAGGGACTCTACTGAATAGTGGCTGGCACCCATGAAATACGTTGGGTCAGACATGTAGAATGAAAACAGAAACACAAGAAACTCAGAACTTTTTATATACGTTACATGCTGAAGTATTCTGAATATACTGTTAAAGATACACTTAAAATTAAATCATGTTAAATCATGTTACTGTTTTAAAATTTTAGAGAAATTTTTACTACTTAAGTGGCTGCTGTTCTATTTTACTAGGCGGCACTACCCTAGGGCCCAGAGACTGTCTTGAAAGCATCAGTGGGGGAGAGGGGACAACACACAGCCCAACTACTAATGGAGAAGTGAAGAAGACAGATTTTTTTTTTTTTTTTGGTTTTTGGGTCACACCCGGCAATGCTCAGGGGTTTCTTCTGGCTCTGCACTCAGGAATTTCTCCTGGCGGTGCTTGGGGGACCATATGGGATGCCGGGGATCGAACCCGGGCCAGCATGGGTTGGCCACGTGCAAGGCAAACGCCCTACCCGCTGGGCTATCGCTCCGGCCAAGACAGATATTTTTGTCCCTTCATAAAAGTCATTAAGTTCATTCATGATATACTGGCAGCTGCTCACATTACTAGGCTTTTTCTCTTCCTCTAAATTTTTCTCTTCCTCTTAAACCTCTTAAGAGAGAATTAAGAAAAATTCTCTCTTAATGTGAGAGAATTTTTCTCTTCTCTCACAAAAGACAAAATTTGCAATATTTGTCCAGTTTAAGACAGGGTTAAGTCAGTAATGTTTTCTACAGAAATATAGCACACTTCGGGGCTGGAAAGATAGGACAGGGGTCTCCTGCAGGCTGTATGGTCTCCCAAGCAATGTCAGAAGTGATTCCTGAGTGAGAGCCAGGAGCTACTCCTGAGTACTGCTGGGTGAGGCTCCAAAACCAAAAATAAAAACAGAAATACAGCAAATCAGATACTTAAAGTTAAAATGGCAGGACAAAAACAAATCTTACCACAACTGGAAATGGGGAAATTAATCTTGCATTTAGCATTTACTGCTTGCTCCCCAATCCACCAAATTTTGATGTGAGCCTGAAATACAGGAAGTGCCTAATGGTATTCTGAGCCTAATTCAGGGCTTAGTGGATAGCCTGAAGGGCTCAAAGCCTCCCAGTACCCTAAGTATGGTCTCTGTGGCCTCAGTACTGTTGGGCTCCAGCAATATCATCTTGTCAGGCTTAAGCATTTGCTGGGACTGTCTCTTGCCCCACTGAGTATGACTGAGCAGGTCCCAAAATACATAAATCTACACAATACACATTGCACACACAAACTCCTCCTTTCAAACCAAGTAATACATTTTGATATAAAAAGTCATACAGCGTGTAAAATTTTAAACCTTTTCCTCTATGTACTATTGCTGCCGTGAATCCATATCAGATGTAAAAACCAAAAACAAAAACAATGGTACTGGGGTACTGGGGAGTAAATGGAAAAAAAGTAAGAGGGTGGGCAGAAGCGGAAGGTAAGGAGAGAATGAGAAAGGAAATTGAGAAAAAACGAAAGATTATGGAAGAGAGGGAGAGATGAGCAAATACAAAGAAAGGAGAAAAGGAACAGGAAGTAGGGATAGAGGGATGCAGAGATATCTATGTCTATATACATACAGAAAATCTTTTTCCAGTTTATATATTTAAATAACAGTTGTTACTTAAAGAAAGCTCTCCCTCCTCCCCATTTCTGCTGGGCTACTGGGGGGTGAGCTTCATACCCTTGGGGTGTGGAGGGAAGCCTCCCGCCCTGGAGGCTCTGGGGATCCCAAAGGCTCACACTCAGCAGTAAGCTGGAGACTAAACTCAAGGCCTCACACCTGCAAGGCAGGTGGTCTACTACAGTGACATCCGAGCTTCCGTCAACTAGCCAAGATCAGTAACCATTAGGTTGCAAAAGCAACCTAATGGTTGCTTTTGGGTGTTTGCTTTTTGCACATTAAGACAGAGACAGAGAAAAAGCTAGATAGGGAGAGAGACTGACAAGAATGAAAGAGCACATCTGGCCCAAAAGAGCTAAACCTCTGTTCAGGCCATTTTTTACCTCAAATGCCTCTTACACAAGCAGTCCTCAGGCAGGCCTTTTGCTTTCCTGCTTGCTGGGTAGTGTTTCACTGTTTTGATTGCTGATTCACAAAATGTTCTGAATACACAGGGCCACGGGCCAGGCAGCATAAGCTCATCGCCTGAACATCTAGTACGACTGGGGGCACACACCTCCAGCGTCCCTAGCAGCCATGCGTGGTCCACGCCCCATCATCTGCAGGGACACTTTGTAGGACTTGCTCAATGGAAATTAAAAATGAACACCATTCTTCCATACAACAACTCAAAGAAAAAATTCTATGTTCTTGTCAAACTTTTCCCCTACATGCTAACAAATGGTTTAATGTGAAGAAAAACTACATTTTACTTTTGCATGACAATCTTGCATGACAATCTCAATAATCTTAAAAAATTAATCAACTTATCATCAATTTACAATTTTGTAGACTCTCAGTTTAGCTTTATTCATTTATTTGTCTGTAGGTGTCATCACCTTCGCAACAGCCAACAAAAATATATTTCAATGAAGAATAGTAAGAAGTTAACAAAGGGAACACCAAGTGGCAAGAAGCACTGACCGGAGCTTTTGTCCACTCACCTCACCAGGGCAGAGGGGACCCTGAGGCGCCAGTGAGGTAAGTGGGAACTCTGGTGATGGTGTGATGTTAGAATGATGTACTCATCAAACTATAATGGTATGGTAAATCATGGAACCTCAAGGAAAGCGGTAAAGAAGGGGCCAGAGAGACCGTACAGCAGGCAGGGCGCTTGCCTTGCACACAGATGACCCAGGTCATTCCCTAGTAATGTATGTGGTTCTCTGAGAACCACCAAGAGTAAACCTGAGCACTAACAGAAGTAGGCCTGAGCACCACAAGGAGTGATCCCTCAGCACTGAGCCAAAAGTAAGTCCCAAGTATCACTGGGTGTGGCCAAAAAAAAGTAGTGAAGTTTTAAGAATTTTCTTCAAGATTGAAGTCTTCAAAACAAATAGTTTAAGGAAAGCAAAAATACTTGTAAGGAGAAAACAATCTTACTCGTATTCCACAGCTGATATTAGTGGTTGAAATATATTGCTGGCTTCTTTTTCTCCTACTATTCCTGTAAGGATAAAAGATTAAATACAAAGGCGAAAGAATTTCTTTTAATATGACCTAGGAACCAGAGAGAAGGTACAATCGGCAAGTTCTTGCTATGCATATGGCTGACCCACGTTCAACCCCAGCATTCCATATGATTCCCTGAGCACCACCAAGAATGATTTCTGATGTGGAGCCAGGAGCAACCCAAGTATCACCAGGCTCCCCACAAAACAAACCAAAAAAAAATCAACTAATTAAAAACAGAAATAGGGGGCCGGGACGATAGTCCAAAGGGTAGGGCATTTGCCTTGCAGCGGCCGGCCCTTGCTGGCCTGGGTTTGATCCCTGGTATCCCCATATGGTCCCTCGAGCACCGCCAGGAGTAATTCCTGAGTGCAGAGCCAGGAGAAACCCCTGAGCATTGCTGGGTGTGTCCCAAAAAAGCAAAAAAAAATTAAAAAACCCCAAAAAACAGAAATGACTCACCTGAAATTTGCTAACTGGTTCAATAGAATACCTTTATAACACAAGCTATAGTATGATTTTACCACAAAACTAGAAAGTAAGTCACACCCCCAGTGGCCAGACTGTGGAATAACACCATATCTTTTGGTGTTATATATCTAAGAGATGAAGAAACAAGTTGTTTTGATTGGTAAAACATAATTTTTTTTTTTTTTTTTTGCGTTTTGCAATGCCAGTAACCCCTGGCATTGCTCAGGGGGTTAGTCCTGGCTCTGCACTCAAGAATTACTCCTGGCAGTGCTCAGGGGACCATATGGGATGCCGGGATCGAACCTGGGTCTGGCTGCATGCAAGACAAACACTCTACCCACTGGACTATCATTCTGGCCCCCATAAAATTCTTTTTTTAAAGACTGGGTTTTAAAATTTCATATTCTCCATCACAATTATTCTACAGCAAGGGACATAACAGGGAGCAGAGTGCACCAGAAGACTTGTTTCATTTAGAGCCAGAGAACTTTTTGGTCATTCACACAAAGGCACATCAAGGCTTTCTTCCCATTTCTATAAATGCAATTCGGTTGTACCTACAAAAACAATCCTAAAGGGCTAGATATTCTTTCTTCAAGACTGAAAAAAAAATCTTGATACCAAGACATTTTTTGAGGTTTCTCAACATTTGTAGTTTAACTTGCTTATTTATTGGTTAATTGCTACCTAGTTTACTAAGGCTTTGGTGTTTCATTATATCCTCACAAGCCCAAAACCCTGAACAGGATAATTAGTGGCTATGAATGAATAATCAAACGCACACAATTCTAGGGGTAAAAAACAGAACAGTTCCTTGAGTTGACATGGTCCATTATATAGTGATTTTCCCTACTAAAGGTAATCCTCCAATCATAAAGATTTCCATTAGTTCCTTAAAATGCAACAAATTTTGTTTTCTACTATGGTTATGTCCAATCTCTTTATTTTTCACCTAAAGTGATGTGTTTAAGCAGTGGTGACATTTATGATTCTTGTCTATAACGTTTCCTCATCTTTTGATAAACCAAATCTTTTAAAGTTATACTGTAGACGTGTTTTCAACTAAACCCAGCCATTAATATTCCACAATTACTCTTTGGCCTAGAATATCTGTATTCATTTCAGTTTAAGGTATCTGGGCCTAAACAAGTTCTGAGCTCTAATCCTTTGGACAGGAGTAATGCTGCAGGCCACACTTTCACCCAATACTGTGAGATACAGCGACAAATACTCTGAGCTCTTTAGCTGCAGAAGTCAAATAGATCTTAACATTGAAGAATAAAATTAAATCGTATTATCATGAACTGAGTTGTCATAAATCTAGATGACACTTCCTACAAAATAAAGTCCAAAGTGGGAAATTCTGCCTTGCTCAGAGCCAAAGATGATTTCAAAGATGTTTCAAAGGTAATTGAGTAGGACTTCTGGTAAGCTACCTCACTGTGTGTGCTTTATGCGTGTATATGTGCATGCACACAACCACATGTCTGTTACTCCCACCACATCTGGGTTCAGTGTACTCTGTATGCAGGAGTATAAATGGATTCAATCCACAGCACCACATTCCCGAGCACAACTAGGACCCACTTTCCAACCCTGAGCTTGGAGTAGACCCAGTACCCCAAGCTAATGAAATGGTGGGGCTAATGAAAAAATAAATCTAAGGGCTTGTCTTTTTCTTCTTTCATTTGACTCCCTGAAAAGTTTTTACAACTAATATCATGGCACAATGACAAGCATGACATTTAGTAACTAAATGTCTTTCTGTACAAGAAGAAATGTCACCCCACTTCACTCTGACTCAAGAAGTCTTGTTGGGATCAGCACTCAAATCTGAAATTAGTCACTAAATTGTGGTGCTTAATCTTTTCAGAAACAAACTCTTCACTAAAAGCTTACAACTAATAAGAGTACATTAGTGTGTCAAAATACTGAGTGATATCTGACAAAGTGTAATATCCAATATACATAAGGCACTGGTATAACTTTACAAGAAAAATCATTCAACTCTATCCAAAAAATGGGGTGAAGAAATGAAGAGAAACTTTCTCAAAGAAATACAAAAAGCCAAAAGGCACATGAAAAAATGTTCTACATGACTAAACACCAAGGAGATGTAAATCAAAACCACAACAGGATATCAGCTCACACCATAGAGACTGGCACACATCAAGAAGAACCACCAGTGCTGGCAAGGATACAGAGAGAAAGGGACTTTCATTCACTGCGGGTGTGAACACCGACTGGTTCAGCCTTTTGGGCAAACAATATGGATGTTCCTCAAAAAACTAAAAAGTTGAGCTTCCTTTAGTATATTCCCCTGGGAATATACCCTAAGGTCCCAAAACAGACAGTGGAAAAGTCATCTGCACTTCTTTTGTTCATTGCCGCACTATCCACAATGGCCAGAATCCGGAAACAAGCTGGTGCCTGAGAACAGACGACTGGATAACGACACTACAGTACATCTGTGCAGCCATCAGGGAAAAAATGAAGCCATGAAATCTGCTTATACACGATGGACACGTGGAATATCATGCTCAGTGAAGTGAGTCAGAGGAGGAACAGGCAGAATGATCACTCTCATTTCCGGATTAAAAAAAAAAACCTACCCCATAATGAGAATACCCATAGACATAGAAAATAGGGCTAGGAAGCTTGATAAAAGGGGTGTGGGGTAGAAGAGAGTGCACTTAGGACAGAGAAGGAAACACTATGACAATAACGGCTGGAAAAGATCACTCTGGACAGGACTGGCTTGAAAAGAGGAAGGGTGATGTGAATGATAGATACTCTTTCAGTAATAGGACTGCAAACCTCAGTCTCTAAAAAGGGGGAGAAACAGAAAGAGAAAGAGAGAGATCAACCACAGACGCAGGCTTCAGGGATGGGGTGGGGACGACAATGACAGGTTCTCTGAGGATTCCTGAATGCAGAGCCAGGAGTAAGTTCGAAACACACGAGCATAGCCAGGAGTGGTCCAAAAAAAAACAAAAATAGTTAAAAAGTCATCATGTAATGTGAAATTCCACTCCTAAACCCATATCATAAAAGAATAACAAAGAGATTAAACACATTATGGTACACCAATGGTCATGGTAACATTCTTAATATAGAAAAGAAAAAGAAAACAAACCAAGGGTCCATCAATAGATGAACAGACAAACAAAATGTAGTAGTCAGGAATTGCATGACAGGGAGAGGTTCTTAACTGCGTCACTAGACTATTTCATCATTGTGCACACATCAGAGTGTAATTACACAAACCTAGATGATATAAGACTAGTGTTGTTCAACCACCGGTTCATGGACCAGTACCAGTCTACAGATGCAGAATGGCTGAAGACTACTGGTCTGCTGCTTTGGTTATAACTGGAGTCATCACTGACCAGTAGGTAGGACAAGGTGCGGTCCACAGGTACAAAAAAAGGTTAAAGAACACTGATTCATTCTACTAGTGCATATGATGCCCACTCTTGATCAAAAAGCTAAGCTAATTATGACTGCATGTCCATACGATGAACTACTATTCGCTACGCATACGTGGTCCATACGAGAAACTACTACTAGCCATACGACTGATGTCCATACGATGAAATACTATTTGCTAAGCCAATTATGACTGTATGTCCCAGATGAACTACTTACTATTCGCTAAGCCAATTATGACTGCATGTCCCACAATGAACTACTATTCGCTAAGCCAATTATGACTGTGTGTCCCACGATCAAATACTATTCAGTCTCCCCTGCTCCCTCCCCCAGGGTGGGGTGGGAACTGAGCCGACTTTGGACAGTGCCTAGGGCTTCTCTACTTCTCACTCAGGGAGAATTCCTGGGAGTTCAGGGAACACTCCTGGGAGCATTCAGGGGACCAGGAATAAAAATGGGGTTGGCCATGTGCAAGGCAAGTTCCTCAGCCTTTATATTATCTCTCAAGGTTTTCCATCTTAAAAGAATAAAGTTTTGACAGAACTTTGAAAACATTATGCTAAATGAAATACACTAGATACAAATGGACAAATATTCTATGATTCCTCTTATTTGATTCATCTATCAACTAGATGAATTCACAGAAAAAAGATTAACAATTATCAGAAGCCAAGGGATGGATGGGAACTAATGGTCAGTTTCTATTAGGGATGTTAAAAAGTTTTGGAAATAGTAGTGATAGCTGCACAACACTGCAAATGTAGCCAATGCCCTGAATTACACACTTAAAATGCAGGTAAACAGGCAAACTTCACATTATGTTTTACCAAACGATGCAATAAAATCCAAATTGAAACTTGGAATTATTGTCAGCATAGCTCCAAGGGAGAAAAAAGAATCTATTCACTGTTAACCATAGCTATCACCATCTTCTATTCCTACATTGTTTTAATGTAGGGGTGTTTGTCTGTAGGGGGTGTTTTACTGGCAAAAAGCACATGCCACACAAGCCTCGGGCTGTGCACTCCGCTGCTGGCGTGAGTTGAGTGTGGTCCAGGGAACTCATTACCTTCGCTTCCTGGGTCATAACACAGTGTGCACTCACTGGTCCGTGTGAACGGACCAGTGAAGGTGACTTAGCATAGGACCCAGGAAAGTTTAAAAAATGCTTTATAGGGGCCAGAGTAATGGTACAACAGATAGCGCACTTGCCTTACATGTGGCCAACCAGAAGGGAATAATTCCTGAGCACAGAGCTAGGAGTAGCCTCTGTGCATTGCTGGATATGGTCCAAAAACTGGAGGAAAAAAACTTTAAAATTCAACTCTCACTGTCAATTCTTTTTGTTTTAATTTCCGAGGGGGAAAAACCATTTAGCGGAGTTCCATCCTTCAGGTTATCTGTATAAAGAAGTACAAACCTAATTCAAATTCTAGTCCCAAAGACTCCAAATGAGACTAAGAGAGTTCTGGGTCAGAACTCTGCAGGTACAGGGACAATCTTTTTTTTTATTATTAATTTTTTTAACAATTACAAAAATGTTTATGTTTGGGTTTCAGCCAATACAGGGACAATCTTAACATAAAAATTATTGGCTACGTCTACCTCTGAGTTCAAATCACACTGGCCACAGTAAGGAGAAGGTAATATATCTTCTCCAGGGTATTCCTTTTCTTTCACGTTTTGTTGTGAAACTGTTTAGTTCTGTGATGCTCTAACTCCGTTTGGCATGCAGGCTGTCTTCTACGTTATCCCAGAAGGCCAAAACCATCAATCTCATTGATTTCCACTACTCAGCATCTTAGTTTCTTTTCTTTTCCTGAAAGAACTATCTTAAATTTACATGCTACACAGGACAACTATTACAGCACTGGCGATGGGGAGCTTGCCTTGCTAGTGGCCGACCCAGGTTCAATTCCAAGTACCCTACATGGTCTCCCCAAGATTTCTACGGGTAATTCCGAGCACAGAACAAGGAGTAAGCCCTGAACACAGCCAGACGTGGCCCAAGACCAAGAAATAAAACCAAAAATGTCCAGGACAGTTCAACTTTGAAAAAATTATTTTATTATAATTAATGAGGTGTGGGGTGAAGTATTAGGTTATGGCTGATCATATCTGAGTAAGTATAAACTGATGGAACATCACTGAATTCACTTTACTTAAAGTTGCATTTTCCAAGAACCTGTGGAGGATCTACAGTAAAGTGCAGATTTATTGTCATCAGGATTTACTTTTGAGACACTGCGTGATCCTTTAATTTTATTCTGCTAACCTTCAAATTACTTTAGAAATAAGCCAGAGTAGAAAATGTGGTGACTCACACACTAAGTTATTAAACACGCAGGAAACTAGCAGAAATATAAGCAGTCACACAAGTCTCCAGTTATAATCTAAAAAATTACTTCCCAGTCTTCCAGAAAGTTAAAAGCATTTTTAAAAAAATATTACAATTTTTTAAAATTTGCTCAATACAGAGGATGGCACAGACTTTTATACTTATTTCTGCTTAAATTTAACAAGTTGAACTGTGATCCTCAAAAAAAAAAAAAGAAGTTCTAACCCTCAGTACCTTAAAATGTGACCTTATTTGGAAATAGGCACTTTTATAGAGTTAATCAACGAAAATTGAGGCCATTAGGACACCTTTTAATTTTATGCCAGTATAACTGGCTCTAGCCATACTGCCAGGGGCTGAGAGAAAGCAGGGTCACTGCTGCCCTTCACGACACTCAGGAGAAACCAACCCTCCTGGTGAAACCTTCTATACCCGGCTCAGGAGTCCAGTCTGAGACTGCTTTTGTGGCTTAACCTCTGCAGTTTGATGCACTTTGCTAAAGGCACCCCTAAGAAAGCCACAGGCTCACTACCGTTACTTTAAAGAAAGCTAAATGCAATCATTTACAGAAGTACAAGAGAATGGTTAGAGGGCATGACGGGAAACGGAAGAGCTGTCAAGTTTCTGAAGATGGAAAAGTGGGGGCTGAAAACACATCAGGCAGAACCGGTTTTGTTCAAACCAAAGCCCACCCTGGGGCAGGTGTGTCAATGAAACACGGCAACTCAAGCTGTCTGGAGGCCTGGACGAGTCTCCGAATTGAGAGCTTCGGAGCACCCTCCTCCCCCAGGTGCTTCTCTGCCTTCTGATCTGAGACACACCAGCCTTTGGGCCGGGTACAAGTCTGCAGAACAAGGCCAGGCCAGAGGTTTCCAGGCCAGTGAGGTGTGAAGCAGCTCCACAGATAACCCCCTGAATGGTGCAGGAACCACCTAAGCTGGACCAACACAAATAAAAGCAGGCCATCAAAGATGAGATGAGAGACTTTAAAATGTAAAGCAGGGAGGGAGAGGCTGGGTAGACAGCCCCCAAGGGAAGAAGGCAGGCCTAGTAGCATAAAGCTACTGCAGAGTTCCCAGACTCAGCACCACACACAGAAGCAGCCTGTCTCCAGCATCACCAGTAATGAAGGCACCTATTCATGCAAGTAACCTAGGGGGGGCAGAGAGATAGTACAGGTGGTAACCTTGGACACTGACCAATCCAAGCCCAACCACCCCTCCACCGTCTCCCTCAAGAAAAAAAAAAGACTAAGTTGGGAAGAGGAGAAAGAACATGAAAAGAGGGAAGAAGAAAGAAAATGAAATTTTAAAAGCTTGAGACGTACCACAACAAGAGAATATTGTAAGGGGAAAGAATTTCCATCTAAAGTGAGCACATCAATTAGGTTTGAAGCCAGACTAAAGGAATGTTGAGACATGTGGAGACTCAGAGTTCACCTGCTGTGATCCCATTCTCAAAACCAGCAAGGGGGACCTGTGGAAGAAAAAAGTGAGGACACTAGGGGAGGAAATGTACTCCAGTGAAGGGACGAGTGAACATTATATGACAAAGCAGATCATGAACAACTGTGTAACTGTTTCACTGTAATTCAATTAAAAAATTGAATTAAAAAAAGTGGCCAGCAAAACAAGGAGGCACAAAGAAAAGGGGAAATAAAGGCAGGGCATGGGTGAGGAAGGAACAAGTGAGAGGAGGCTCTGAGCTCTGGGTGAGGCCTGAACCTGAGGCGCTGAACACAGGCAGTGCTGGAGTGCTGGTCAGCAAAAACAATTACCTCCAGAAAAAATAGAGTTAAACTAAGGAAGAAATAAACCCATGGTGCCTCCTTAGCTGTAAGTATTACTCATAAAACATGTAAATATCAAATATTGTGAAAATAAAAAATTCTGCCAGGGTAAGAGAAAATGAGTGTGAGTGAAGTTCTAGAAAAAGACAAATCTTCCTAGGAGCACCGAATGGAGAAATCTTTCCAACAGGTACTGCTGGGAAAACTGATTAATGACAGGCAAAATAATGGAACTGGAACTGAACCACTATCTGACTCCACAAACAAATATGAATTACTCTGGACCAAACACTTAGATATTAGACTTGACTTCTTAAACTACACTGAATGAAATATAGCCAAACCTTCACAATCTTGGTTTTAGCAGCACTGGTTTAGTGAGTCAATTCCATAGACAAGGGAGGAAAACACAAAAATAAATGAGATTACAAACTTGAAAACTTTTTGCACTATGAAAGAACCTATCACAACAACAAACAACATTCTGCTCAGTGGGAGAAGATACTGGTACTCCATACATCTGAAAAGGAAATATTTATAAGATATATAAAACATTCATAAAACAACCAAAAAAAAACCAAACCCCACCCAAAAATGTGAACAGCTGATCACTAGATCACTAGACATCCCATTGTTCATCGATTTCCTCGAGCGGGCACCAGTAACATTTCCACTTGACCCTATCATGTGCCAATGTAGCCCAATGACATCTGCTTATTTCAGGAATACAAAGAGCCTCAAACCATTCCTTCAGGGTTTTGACGAAGAAGTTGGACCATCTTGTAGGTGGGCGGCCACATGATCTTTTGATGTCCCGTGGGATCCAGTCGGTAACGGGTCTAGTCCAGCAGTCATCTCCAAATCGCATTACATGTCCAGTCCATCTGATGTTCGATGCCTTGGCAAACGAGACAGCATCCCTGACTCTGGAACAGCGATGGAGGTCGGAACTCCAGATTCTTTCTCTCACTTGAGTGAGGCGTGATATTCCAAGCATAGCTCTTTTGATTCCTCTTTGGGAGACCCGAACAGCATTCTCATCCTGCTTTCATAGGGCCCAGGTCTCTGAGGCGTACGTTAATGCAGGGAGAATGATGGAGTCCAAGAGATGTGCCCGGAGCTGAAGGTTTTTTGTCCTTTTAGCTATGTCTTTGATGCTCTTGAAGGCGTTCCATGCCGCTCTCTTCCTCCTGTGCAGCTGAGGTGCTAGGTCGTTCATCATGTTGACTTCCCGACCTAGGTACACATAACTGCTGCATTCAGAGATGTTTGTTCCATTGAGAGTGAATGGGGCCTCTGGAACTAGTTCATTTTTCATGAACATAGTTTTGTTGAAATTCAGCTGTTGTCGGGGACACCACAGGGGTCCCCGACAGTGCCGGGAAGCAAGTTCCCTTTTATCTCCGAAGCTGGCAGGGGAATGGATGAAGATTCAGGAATCCGATGCAGTTTTAAAAGGCTTTACTTATCTAACAGGTTCAGGCATGCAAATCAGCAATAGGGAAAAACCCGGTACTTAGGATTCCCAGCTAGAACCCCAGCCACGTGTAGGCCAAGATGGCAGCCACCATGTGTAAAGGCCCTGTATGGGGGGGAGACAAAGACAAGACTCCCCAAAGAAGGTTGCGAGCTCACAAAGAGAGAGCCCAAAAAGAGAGAGAGAGAGAGGAAGCAGGCTGGTTTTATACCCCTGCAACTCAGACCTCCCACTATTAGGGGAAGCAGGAAGGGTCAAATGCCCTTAGGTAATTTCTCCCAGCACCTCACCTAGGCCCTCACGATCACGATCTTCCTGTTGATCATCTATTTGCTGGATTGGGCACCAGTAATATCTCCATATGTCCTGTCTCATGCCAGTAGAGCCAGGGGCATCGGCTTGCTACAGGAACATAAAGAGCCTCAAACCATTATATTAGGTCATGGGAATGACCTAATATAATTGTTACTGGAATTTGGCATATCAAATACAACACGAGAAGCTTGCCAGGCTTGCAGAGCGGGAGGCAAACTCTTTTAAACACCTCCAAATAAACCTAGGCCCTATTATATGCTAATGTTTTGATTCAAGATCTGCCTGGAAATGCCTTTATAGGGTAGAGAAGGGGGCTTTTTTTTTTTTTATCATTTTATTATACCACCGTGAGATATACAATTACAACGTTGTTCACGCTTGGGGGATTTTGGTCACAAAGTGTTCCAGCACCCTGCCCTCCCCACCAGTGCCCCCTCAACCATCACCCATGTCCCCAATTCCCTCCCCCTCCCACATCTTGCCTAAATGGCAGGCTCTTTATCTCCTCTCTCTCTCCTCTCTCTCTCTCCTCCTCCCACACATTGTGGGTTGCACTATGTACACTTAGAAGCCATCATTTGCATTTTTTGTCTGTATTTAATGCCTCAGTTCTATGTTGGTATCAGACCTTTAGACATTTATTCACACATGTTCGAGAAGGGGGTTTCTGAGATGGCATGTCTCTGTACCAAAGACTAATACTAATGCCAGTTAAATATTTCTCCAAGCCTTCACAAGAGTCTCGACTACTTCATGGTAGTTTTGTATTTTAGTTGCCTTTGAGTTATCAGGGAGCCATGTTTGCTTGCTTGGAGGCAAATAGCATTTCTCTCTTGTCTAATTACTTAGAGATCCAACGTGGCCAGGCAAATATGTTGGTAAGATCTAGCTAGTTCCAAGATGATTGTGGTAGCATGAGAGAATATTTATATCAGCCAGTATAGAATACATGGTCAGATAAACTGCCACATTTAGACTACCCCCTATCTACGAAGTGACCTGCAGGAGGCAATCCAGGGCAGATGCAGAGGCTCTTAGAGGAGTCCTGCAACAAGCTGTAGACCTATCTTTCCACATTCTTTGTCAAAGTCAGCCAGCATTTGTGCCGCCTGGCTAATGTTGGTGTTATTAGAACGATGTCATCAGCAAAGTGGAGGTGGTGTAGTTGCCAACCATCTATCTTCACTCCCATTCCTTTCCATTCTAATTGTCACATGATGTTCTCGAGGGTGGCGCTGAAGAGTTTCGGTGAAATGGTATCACCCTGCCGAACCCCTCTTTTTGACATCAATGATCACTTCCTTGTAGAATGGTGAGATCCTGAGGTGAATCCGCAAAAGAGCTCACGAAGGATCTTGATGTACTGGGTTTGAACACTTTGTTTGGCTAGGGCTTCGATGACCACTTCAGTCTCCACAGAATCAAAGGCTTTCTTTTAAATCAATGAACATGAGACAGAGTGGCATCTTGAACTCCCTACAAACCTCAATGAGCATGGTTACTGTGTGGATATGTTCAATTGTGCTGAATCCTTTTCGGAAGCCAGCTTGCTCGCATGGTTGTCCTTCATCTAATGTTCTGCCAATCCTATTCAGGATGACTCGGAGTGAACAGCTTGTAGATGACGGACAGCAGGCAGATGGGGCAATAGTTGACAATGTCGTGAATGTCTCCCCTTCTTGAACAATAGAACTGTCCTGCTGGTTTTCCACTGGGAGGGCATCTTGCATTCAGACAGGCAGCGTGTGGAGAGCTGAGCCAGTGTATTGATGAGTACCGATGGCAGATTCTTCAGGTGTTTGGGTCTGACTTTGTTTGGGCCTGGTGCTGTTCCCTTCTTTACCGACAAAATGGCATGTCAGATTTCAGAAGGGAGAACGTTGGGAATGACATATCCATCCTGTGGAATTTGGTATATGGGCAGGTGGACATGGCTATTAAAGAGATCCGAGTACAAGTCATGGATAATCTCCATTGCCTTTCTGGAAGATGTTATAGATCCATGAGGGCGTCGGAGTGCAGTCATATTGGTCTTATATTGGCGAAAAGACAGGTGGGCGTTGCAAATGCTCCTCCCAGTTTCTGCTGCATCTTCCAGTATTTCTGCTCTCTCTTTGAGGTCTTCCTTTATCGCTTCTCTACACTGCTTTAAAGGCTTGGATGTTAGCATTTGGTTGCCTGAGGCTCGCGCCTTGCCACATTGGCGGATGAGCTCCAGAGTTTTTGAAGACAGGCGTCCTTTTGTGGCTTTCTCTCTCTCGGCATTCTTCGCACAATCATGGAGGCGTTGAACCAGTCAGTTGTATTCTTCATCGATGTCGTCAATGATGGTATCTTCCCATGTTGCCACAATGGTGCCAAAGAATGCCCAATTGGTGGTCGTTCTGGGAGTTCTCTTCTTAAACTTTGAAGCCTTTTCTCCCCCATTGCGTGAAGCAGAATTTTGCATGAAGGAGACGGTGGTCCGATCCTATTTGGAATTTTGGGACGACTGCAACATTGGTCAGGCAAAACCTTCGATTGAAGATGATGTGGTCAATTTCATTGTGGAACTGTCCACCAGGAGATTCCCATGTCCAACGTTTCGATTCAGCCTTCTGGAACTGTGAAGTTCCATAAATGGTCTTGGTGGATATGATGAACTCAGATAGTCTCTCACCCTGTTTGTTCCATTCTAGGCCTGGGTCCCAATGTAGAGTTCTTTGGCCGATCTTCTTGGCCCTATCTTGGCATTAAAATCACCGACTATGATCTTGTAGAAGGTGTGATCTTTTCTATAGAACTCCTCCAGTTCCATGTAGAGTTTCTCAATTTCTTCTTCCTTGTATGTGGATGTTGGTGCGTAGACAACGAATATAGAAATGCTGGCAGTGGGCCACATCTCTTCAAGTGTAATCGTCCGTACAGTTTGTTTGGCATTCAAATGAATCAATGTTGATGGCCATGTTCCGTGTTGACAAGGACACCAACGCCACCGACACCTCTTTTGTCACATGTTCCTAGGAAGAGTTCTTCTCCCGTGTCAAAAACAGCATGATGCGATTGACACCTCCTCATCTCAGTCAGACCAATGATGTCATACTTGATCTTTTTGCGCTTGCACCATCAGATCCTCGATATATGCTTCCGATACCAGCGTATGTATATAGAAAGTACAGTCATTTTAGTCCTTCTTCGTTCTGGCAGCAGCCTAGTTTGATCTTGAAATTTTATCAGGCACTTCTTGTTCATCTTTCTTAGTACTGCCATATTAAAGGCTCTTTCAGGGTCAGGAAGATAAACATTTTTATTACTGGTTTTGGCATATCGAACACTTATCAGACAGCTTGCCAGGCTCTGCCTGAACAGCTGAACAGACAGATATTCAAATAAAGCATACAGATGTTTAACAAGTTATGTAAAATAATTAACCATCACTGATAATCAGGGAAATACCAACCAAAACAATGAGATATTGCCTCACACCAGTGTGAATGGTTGAATAGCCTTTGTTTAAAAACCCTCATTCATAGGAATGTCATAGGATTTCTATAAGAAATGCTTAGAGAATGTCTAACCAGTGGGAATGATTCAGTCTCTATGGAAAACAGTAAAGTGTTATTAAAAAAAAAGATGAAAAAAACAGAACTACCACGATTCAGCAATTCCACACCAGTACCTCTCTTCCAAAAACACAAGGTCAAAAAGATACATGCACACCTACATTTAGTTCCCCAGGTACTACCATAAGAGATCCCAGAGCAGAGAGCGAGGAATAAGCTCTGAGCACCACCAGAAAAAAAAAAAGAGAAAGAAAATGTAGCTATTATCTCTACCCCACAGAATAACTGTGACCTGTAAATTGGTAGCCCAATGCCCACCCAGCTCAAAGTGGATATTCACTTACATACCTGCAATAGTGACAATCCTTGGTACATATTAAAAACCTTCTATAAATATTTGATCACTTGATCACTAATCACTGACTCAAGGGAACAAACAGTGTCCTGTGAAAGCAAACCCTTAGACTCGACAACAAAACTGAGGTTACAGAAAAGGCAGGGGAGGAAAAGAGAAGGGCCCTGTGGGAGAAAGCCACTAGATATTGCTGGGTGTGGATTAGTCACAATGTGTCCCTATAAACATAACCATCAGCACTCTTGTACACCATTATCACCCTCAATGAACAATTTTTTAAGAGATTCTTCACTTGGTATAGTAGAAATCTGTAGAGAATGTCTAATATTGAAAAAACAAGCCATAGCAATGTAAGGATACAAACATGGAGTTAAATCTTACAAAAAAGAGGTAAACAGTTCCAAGAAGCAGCTTCAGGAAGCAGGCATCAGTAAGCAGACCAATTAAATTAGTGTTTTCATTATATACTCTCAGAACACTGAATTTTTTTGGAAAGACTATAAAAAAATACTCAAAAATGTAAAGATGACTAGATCTGTTAGGTGATACTGTGTCATAAAACAACTAGGGAAAAGAAAGTGAACATACACAGATATAAACACGGGGGGGGCTGTCTGTGGCTGTTTCACTAATAATTAGGAAAAGCTCTTTCCAACTCCCAAGATCAGCATCTGCTAGTCTACCCCACCCTTTTTTTTTTTTAAATTTTTTGGGTTACACCCAGTGATGCTCAGGGTTACTCCTGGTGGGGCTTGGGGCCGACCCTATGCGCTGCCAGGGATTGAACTCAGGTTTGGCCACATGCAAAGTAAATGCCCCCCCCCCCACTAGACTATTGCTCCAGCCCCACCTACTAGTCAATTTATTTCAGGTTATCTGATCAATGACATGAAAGAACCAACCAAACTTTAAATTAATCTCTATTAAGGTATATGGTTCATTCACTTGGGCAGGAAGATTTTCTATAATAAAAGGCCTGTTCTTTCCTTTGGCCAGAAGACAAGTAAACGATTCTGAGCTTTTCAATAAAACACTATAGTCTGCACTAAAAACGTAAACACAGAAGGTATTCCCAAGATACTTACTTTGACTTATTTCCAGTCACTCAAGCAGTACTTCCTTATCAATCCCCTGTTCCAGTTTCATAATACTCTGTTTTAGGGAAATAAACTTTGCCCTACAGTGTTCTTCCCTTTTTTTTTTCTGTTTTGGGTCACACCCGGCGATGCTCAGGGGTTATTACTGGCAGTGCTTGGGGGGACCATATGGGATGCTGGGGAGGGGATCAAACTTGGGTCAGCCACGCCAAGGCAAACGCCCTCCCTGCTGTACTATTGCTCTGGCCCCCAGTGTTCTAAGCTATTTTGGAGAAGAGGGATTTTTTGTTTCCCCTTTTACCCAATGCACCAGAAATATTTCCTTATTCAAGATGAAACAAATAAACAGTGTACCAAAATTGTACTAGTGAACATGGAAATTCCTATCACTATCTTCCCGTTAATCATCTATTTGCTAGAGCGGGCACCAGTAATATCTCCATATGTCCTGTCTCATGCTAGTAGAACCCAAAGGCATCCGCTTGCTCCAGGAACATAAAGAGCCTCAAACCATTATATTAGATCACAGGAATGACCTAATATAAATGTTACTGGTATTTGGCATATCAAATACTACACGAGCAGCTTGCCAGGCTTGCCGTGCGGGTGGCATACTGTTGTAGTCACCTCTAAATAAAGCATTTATTGATGAACCACTGGCGGCCCCATGAGCCGGGCTGTGATAGTCTGGTCGCTGGGTGGAGTTGTGACGAGAGGGAAGTCCGATGTGGAAAATGGCGGCCCCATGGAGTAGGGGAGGGAGGTCTGGCTTGTTGTGAGGCTCTGCTAGGGTAGCAGGCCAGGGCTAGAACCCACCATGCCTCCCGGGCGCCTCACGAGCAGCTGGGCACAGGGAGAGCAAGTAGCAGCTCTGCCCCATGTCTGAGAGTCTCTGGTTCAGCATACCTGGGCCGGATTGGAAAATTCCTATCACTATCACTGTCTATCACTGTCTTCCCGTTCATCATCGATTTGCTCAAGCGGGTCCCAGTAACATCTCCATATGTCCTGTCTCATGCTAGTAGAGCCCAAGGCATCTGCTTGCTCCAGGAACATAAAGAGCCTCAATCCATTCCGAATGAGGTCTATAATTATTACTGGTATTTGGCATATATATCAAATACAACATGGGTAGCTTGCCAGGCTCTGCGTCGGGTAGCATACTCTTGTAGGCATCTCTAAGTCCAGCATTTATTGATGAATCGCGAGGCCGCTGATAGGCTGGTCTGCTAGGTGGAGGTCTGAGAGAGAAGTCCGGATGTGGAAAATGGAGGCCCTCATGGAATGAGGAATTCCTAAATATCCATAAATACATTTGTTCCACAAGAGTTTCTTCCTATTGATAAGTTCATAAATACCCAATCATTCAATAACAACAGAAAAAGACCATGGGAACTCCACTACAAAGGCAAAAACAAGTAACTCTGCTGGGGAAGATCTTATCTGCAGATGTGATTACCAACACAGTCAAGAGAAAAGAAAGAGGCAAACAATCTCAGAGCTCAACGTTATCAACCATTTTAAAGAGCCACCCACAGGTGTTGGGACAGCTCAGTGAATAGTCAAGAGCCCGGAGTGCATACCAGCTCAGAAACACTACATCAACGTTGGCACAGCGCACTCTGGTTTAAGCAGGGTTTAACAAGCTCACCTCTCTCATCAGCTGCTGTCAAAATCACCAGAGAAAATCCAGAAGATCACATGTTACACACTAAGGTACCGAGTCTCAAACAGCTTCCTAACAACTAAAACACCTTCCCCAAATAAAACAGAATCCTCTTTCTCTCATAAAGTCAGCCAGTAGCACCCGGCTAGAGGTTAGTGGCTGGCTATGTTTGCTGCAGACTTGAGCCAGCAATATGGTTGGTTGTATGTTGGAAGGTAGATAAAGGACATCAGCTTTGCATCATCCTGCTTGTTCCAAGCAGGGAGCACAGAAGTCTTACACAGCCAAATTTGCTCCACTGTTTTACTGAACAGTTTTCATTTACCTGATATAGTCTGCATGTGATTCAAAGAAACCTAAGGCTTCTCCACTACAGAGCAATACTTGCCCAGCCCACAGCACGAATTCTCCCATTTTAGACACGCCAAATGATACTTATTAGCAAATAACACTATGAGAACTCTTCTCGTGTCCTTGGCATGTCAGGAGCAGGGGGTAATGGAGTCAATCAAATCAACGCCATGCCGTGGCTGTACTGCTTCAGCAACATTTTCAGTGTCTTCACGCAGAAAATGCAACTCTTGGGATCTGAGAGGTAGTTCTGTCAGTAGGGTGCTTGCCAGGAGTGCAGCCAACCTAGGTTCAAGTTCCAGCACCACCTACGTTTTCCCAGGTACTACCACGGGGTCCCTGCATTGGCAGGTTCAATCTCTGGTGTGGACGCATTTGTTGAAAATGTCACATGATTGGGACCTGGTTCAAAGACCCAGACTGTGTGCTCTGCGTGCAGGAGATCCAGGGGATCCCACCAGCACTCCAGATTCTCGGCCAGGAACAACCTAAGCACCACTGGCTTTTGATCCCAAAACAAACAAACAAAAAAAAATACAAAGAAAATGGGACACTACAAATGGATATAAACTGCACATAATAAAGTCCAAAATCCAAAGTTGACAAAAGTAAGTACCTACCCTCCTGCACTTCTGTACATGCAGTGGACAGAGCCCAAGGCTGCCCTCACCGAGGCATGCGTGGGCTCTACCGCGAGGCCCTATCACCGGTTCTAAACGGTTCTAAAAGTCCACTTTCTAGCACACCGTTCTTTCTAAATACACTTGCTTAATCATGCAACTATGATATTAGACATAATTAAGAAAGTCTCATCATTAACAATTCTATCAACCACCTTGCCTTTTATTTTTTTTCACTGTGCACTGTTTTATTTTATTCATCAGAAAACAAACTCACTCCCTAATAGCAAATTTTTAAAAATATTTTTTATTATACCAACAAGAGATATACAATTACAAAGATGTTCATGTTTGGGTTCCAGTCATACAGTGTTCCAGCACCCATCCCTCCACCAGTGCCTATCTCTCCCTCCCTCCCTCTCCCTCTCTCTCTCTCCATTCTCTTACACATTGTGGCTTGCAATAAATACATTTAGAACCACCTTGCCTTTCAGTCTTTTGTACAGTCCAAAGATTAAGGTAGGAAAAAAATTGTTCTATTTTGCTCATTTGGTAGTTACATTAATTTCTGGTTCCTTTTTCCCTCACTTCTTAGATTTACCACCACTCTTGGGGAGCCAGAAAGCTAGCTTCTCAGGCTTTGGGAGGCATGAATGGCAAAGGCTGTCAGTGGCTCAGGCAGAGAGGAGTGCACTGTGTCACTCTACCCGACAGGGCGGAGGCAGGGCTGCTTATCTCGCACTGCAGCTCAGCTTATCTCTGAACAGTGCCTTTCTCTTCTCCTCCTCTCAACAGACTACAAACTTTGGCATGGGTGAAACCATCAGACCATACTTGGATTGTTGATCAGGGACCATCAAGGCTGAAGAGGGCAGCAGAGGCTGGTAGGATCCCACATACAAGCTCATCTCTGACTCCTGGAGTCATTAGGGCCCAGGGAGGGATAGTCACTGCTTGGCTGTAGAGTACAGGGAAGAGCAGTGGACAGAAACATGTATGAGGCATACAGTGCCTGCTGTTAGCATCAGTGCCACTGAAGGGCAGGAGAGATAAATTCCAAAATCCCCACAGAGCTACTAGTCATGTCACCACGAAAACAACTCATTCAAATACTTTATTACCTACACACTACATAAAGCTATCTGTTCCTGTCTGTAACAAAAATGTCAAAGCCTTAATAAGATAATTTATACAGGATTCTACCAACTGAAGACTGCTCACCACCTTCTGAGTGGTTTCCACCAAAAAAAAGGCAAAAGATAGGTCAAAAAAAAAACCTCTACGACTCCGTCTGAAACATGACTTATTTAGCAATGAAGGGAAAATGCAGGCTTTCAAAATTAGGATCCCAAATCACCATGGGGAACAGAGCCAGCCATTAGAAGAAAAAAAAAAGGCACAAATCAGGTCGGACTTGGGTCACCAGTCACCTAAGGGAGATAAGCTGAATCCCCCCCCTAATGGAGCTGCTACCCAATGTCTATCTGAGGAAATATGCATGCGAAGCTACTGACAGGGAACCAAGCTATACTTAAACTAAACACAGCAAGATTCTCATTATTATGCTCATTGGCTTCATTTAACCTTTTGCCACCACTAAAGGTAAGGCTGCTGCCAGGATTATTCACCCAAAGTTACCAACTCGGGAAAAGTTGAATGAACTCATTCAGGAAGTGCCAAGAGCATTGAGGTCACACTGCCACTTCCCACTGGATTCTCCGGACCTCTGTGAAGGTTCTTCCAAAAGCGGTTCTGCATCTGCCACGTGCTGCTAAATTTGGCCTTCAAAAACTCCATCAAGTGCATGATGTAGTCAGGCCAGTAAACCAGGTGATGAGTATCTTTATTGCTACAAGGAGGCAGCAATAAAGACCATTAAGTCCCAGCAGACCCTGTGATTTGATTTTTAACAGCGGCTTTATTTTAGCGTTCGATGGTTTTCACATGCTACCTTTCCCCCCCCCAGCAGACAGCTCCACTGCAGGTTTCAATCACACCATCATATATTAAAAAAAAAAAAAAACAACTCCCCTACTCTCACCCCCAGCCTTTAAAGACCAATTTCTACATCAACATTTGGGTGTGCAGAATCAACAGTAGCTGCCCACATTGCCAAACCTCCTTCACAAGCCAAGGCCTGTGCTTTTAGGACTCAGGCTAGGGACGGGCAGCACATTACAAGTCTACAGGCAAAAATTAAGATGATGGAGAGAATACTATGGGTAGGGTGCTTGCTTTGCACTGGGTCACCCTGGTTCCATCTCCAGCACCTTATACGATCTCCTGAGCACTGCCAGGAGTATTTCTGAATGTAGAGACAGGAGGAAGCCTTGAGCACAATGGGGTGTGGCCCCCAAACCAAACCGAAAATACTGCACCCCGAAGCCTTCCACACATCCCCTTGCCCCTACCCACCAGATCCACCTGCCACTCTTTCTATTCTGTGCAATCTTCCCGAAATACACTTCCATCAGAGCACGAACCTAGAAACCATTCTGGCCCACTAAACCCTCTGCAAATGTTCTCATCTGACTCCATATTGTCAAAGCATAAACTAGCCGGGTCAGATTTTTAATACATTGTAAGGCCTGGTCCAACACCACGCAAACTGTGTGTGTGTGTGTGTGTGTGTGTGTGTGTGTGTGTGTGTGTGTGTGTAGAGGTGAGAAAATACATGATGCCTGGCCTTGTGTTTTAAAATTAGCCTGAAGTAATCCTGCAGGCATTTCCGATGGTTTAGAATTCCAGCATCTTCGGAAAAGGCCGGGTGCTCTCTCTGATCCTGCTGGGGTGGTTGTTTTCTTAAGGCTGCCTTCGAAACGCCATTCCAATCTTTCAACGAGGTCAAGCGTCTTCATTTGCGAGAGGAGAGAACACAGTGAGGTGCCGGGCGGGAGGGGTGAAAAAGTTGGGCGAGAAGCTCGGGGGCAGCACGGACTGCGGCGCGGGACCCCGCTAAGACAAAACGGCGGCGAAGGGGCAGGGGCTGGGGAGGCGGGAGCCGGAGGTCAACCCCGACGCCGCCGGCGCTCACCTCTCCGCGGGAATCCGAGGGCGAACGGCCCCGAGCACCAACAGCAAGTGGCCGGATCACGCGCGGGGCCCCCTCCCCCAGGCCCGGGGGCGGGCAGGAGCCGCGGGCGGCGCTTTCCTCCCGCGGGAGCCGCCGGCTGCGCGCCTCAGCCCGCCCGAAGGGCGCGGACGGCGCGGGGAAGCGACCCGCATCCTCGGCGGCGGCGCGCGGAGGGACGAGCGTCCCCGAGTCTCCGCCGCAGCCCAGGCTCGCCCGGCCCCGCCCGGGGTGCCCGTCCTGCGGCGCTGCCGGCGGGGGCCAGGGCTACGTGACCCGGCGGCGGGCAGCGGCGTCTCCACCGGACCGGCCCAGGGGGTCCCGGGCTCCGGCGGAGCGAGCCGCGCGCTCGCGCCCAGTCGCCACCGCGGGAGTCCCCGAGCGCGGACCCCCACCCCACCCCCGCCACGGCCGACACCGCGGCGGCGCCATCTCCCCGGCGCCCGCTCACCTGAGGCGGCGGTTCCGCTCCCGGCCCGAGCCCGCGCCCCGCGGACACTGAGGAGAGGGGACGGCGACGGCGAGGACCGGCCGGGCCGGGCGGGCTCGCCGGGCGCTGAGGGGCGGGGGCCGGCCGGGGGCGCGCGCCAAGCCCGGGCGCCCGCCGCCGCCGCAGCCTCCGAAGCCGCCTGGGCCGCAGCCGAGCCGGGCAGCCCTCATGAATGGGACGCGGCGGCGGCGGCGGGCGGTAGCGGGCAAGCGGCGGGATCCGCGCAGGCCCCGCCCCGCCCACGTGACGCCGCGCTCCGCCGCCCCTGTCGGCCGCGCCGCGCACTCGCCGCCTCCCGCCGGCTGTCCAGGCCCTGGACCTCAAAGGCCCTGGCCTCAAAGGCCCTGACCGCCCTCGGCTCGGTGCAACACAGCGGGATAGTTTTGCTTTGGGTTCTCGTGGAATCACGAGAAATTTACAGCCCAGTTGCCGAAAGAATAGACACTGAAGTGCGAAAATGTACTTGATGTTCAAATTTTATGTATCATGTAGTAATGCATAAACATGAATTTTTATAAATATATTGTTTTCTGTATTTGATGTGAAATATAGCTAATATAAAATTCCGTAAATAAAACATTGTAATAGAAAATGTATATTTCTGGAAAGGGTGTATATTTCATACATTATATATATTAAGGCGCAAATGTTCTGAATTTTGCTGTTGACGCGTGTTTGGCTAATTGTCTACCCTTCCTCCCGGTGCTGTTGCACACTCCATTTAAAATCACAACTGTAGGACCCGGGGAAAAGTCCAAAGCGCTGGACATCCTGAGGCCAAGCTTTACCCCTGACCCCACTGGGAGTGAGCATGAGCCGGCGGAGCAGCCTTGAAGTGCCCTCAGGTGTGGCCCAGAAACTACATCTATAACATACATGTTTAGTTTTTAAGCTATGGGTTGCTGGCACAAGATACAGGGGTTTTTGCCTTCACCAGCAAAAAAAAAAAAAATAATTAAAATTAGAAAAAAAAAAACTTTTAAAGAAATGAAAGCAGAAAGCAGAAAAGAGAAAGAAGGAAGAGAGAGGCATGGAATGCCTTCAAAAGCATCGAAGAAATAGCTAAAAGGGCAAAGAACCTCCGACTCCTCCGGGCATATCTCTTTGATTCCACTGTTCTCCCTGCACTAACATACGCCTCAGAGACCGGGCCCTACGAAAACAGGATGAGAATGCTATTCAGGTCTCCCAGAGAGGAATTGAAAGAGCCATGCTTGGAATATCACGCCTCACTCAAGTGAGAGAAGGAATCTGGAATTCCGACCTCTGTCAATGATCAGAGTCAGGGATGCTGTCTCGTTTGCCAAGGCATGGAAAATCAGATGGGCTGGACATGTAATGCGATTTGGAGATGACCGCTGGACTAGAGCTGTTACCGACTGGATCCCACGGGATGTCAAAAGGTCATGTGGCCGCCCACCTACAAGATGGTCAGACTTCATCGAGCAAATCGACGAATAACGGGATTCAGTCAAGTGATCAAAGAAATGAAAAAGCAAGTGCTAGTACTTCCGCTCCTCTTTTCAAAGTATTTTCTTTATTCCAGTGTGGATGCGTGGAGAAGCAAGGAAAGGAACTCCAGACTCTGTTTCTAGAGTAGAATGGGGATGAAAATGCCTTTCTGGGGGTTGATTGGAGGAGCCGCATTTAGTTTCGCATCTGGAGCCCACACTGGCAGTCACTGCGGCTTTCTTTCCTTCTTCGCCCATCTCCCCCTCAGACGTGTCTTCCCCCATCTCCCCTCAGACGTGTTCTTCCCGTCTCCCCCTCAGACGCTCCCCCCCCCCCCCCCCCCGACGGTCTTCCCCCCCTCCCCCAGACGTGTCTTCCCCATCTCCCCTCAGACGTGTCTTCCCGCTCCCCCGCCCTCCCCCTCAGACGTGTCTTCCCGACCCCACCTCAGACGTGTCTTCCCCTCTCCCCCGTCCTCTCCCTCAGACGTGTCTTCCCCTTCTCCCCCTCAGATGTGTCTTCCCCCCCCCCCCGCCCTTGCCCGCTGTTTCTTTCCTTCTTGCCCATGTCCCCTCAGCCGTGTCTGCTTCTCAGTGGCACACTCCTTACCGGGAGCAACACCGCGAGTTCGCTGCCAGCTTCCACGTTCTGGGCCCCTTGAGCCTGAGCGCCCAACCCTCAGCGCCATATCCCTGACTCCTTGATCCCCTGACTCTGAGGCTTTGATCCCTGACTCTGAGGACTTTTTGGGATCGCCTCATCCTCTGCCGCCCGTTGAGGCGCCTCCATTGAGGCCAAGCAGCGGCTCCTTACACCTGAGCGGATGCCCCTCCCGGCTTCCTGAACTTACACCACAGGAGCGTGACGAGATTCCAACACGCTTCACTGCTGCCGCCTCAGCTCATAGTTGAGGAGTCTCGTTCCTCCAGCTGTCACCTCTTCCCCGCCGGATCCACCTCAGCCGTCTCGGGGGTGACTCCTACCTCCTCGGAGGAAAAGTCAGTCTCCTCCCTCCGTTGGCCCAAGGACTCTCCTCAGAGCATCTCTCCAGACAGGAACCCGCTTCTTCTCCTTCAGTGTCTCTCCCCACCCTGGAATCCCCAGGCTGGCCTCAGCCCTGACTCTGCAGAATACCCAGGACCCTTTCAGTTCCTCTTTCCCACCCTCTCGGTGTCTGGCTGGGCGTCACTGACCGCCGTTTCCTCCTTGAAACTCCCCCGTCCTCGCACAAGTTGGATCTCTGTGGAGGCGCGCAGGCCCGAGCGCCAGGACTTCACACAGCGCCACCAGTGTTGCCTACAGCGATGCCCAGGTCTGACCCATGTGTTTGTGCTTCAAACCTGCTCCTCCCTGCGTTTTCTTTCCGGGCTCATTGCACCATCATCCGGTTAGTCATCCTCACCAGAAATGATTCTCTTTCCCCCCACTCTGTCTAGGGGTGCAAGTTCCTCAAGCCCTGTCATTCTTCAAACTCCTCAAGCTCTCAGTAGAGCTCCTGACTGAGAGGGTGCAAGCGCCAGGGGCTTCCACTTGTGCACCCCACTGTGGCCTCACCCCTCTAGCAATTAGACCCTCACCATGACTCCAGGGTAGGGGCATCTAAGCTGATCTCCGACCTTCCAGGTCTGTGGTTCTTTTTCTTTCAGACAGTGCTATGCCCAGTAGTGCTCAGGGGCTGCTTCTAGAAGGTTCTAAACACAGGGATTACTCTTGACCATGCTCAGGGGACCACATGCAGTGCCAGGATGGAACCCAAATCGAATACCGCAGAGCAGGCACCTTACCTGCTGTTCTTCCTATCTCAGTCACAGCCTCTAGTCACCCTCTGTCTTGAATTGCAGATCTGACCCTGGCTCAAATATTGGCAATCCTTTGCTTAGAGGGAAAGGTCCAAGTTCCCTAGCTCGGTATCTATGGTATGCTTTATCTTTCAACCATTTTTCTCCTGCTTCTTCCACTTTATATACTTCAATCATTCCTTTTTGCAACAGATAATTTTAAATACTGATTTCTTTTTTCTCTTTGCATTTCTACCTTCCCCCACCCCCACCCCCCATAGGAATTCATCCAGGTATTCTTCTTGTCTCATGCAGCTTCTGGAAAACAGAAATTGCCGGCGAGGTATTTCCTTCCTGTCTTTAATTTCCAGCTCTCTCATTTTTTTTTTAAAGGAGTCTAGTTAAGGAGCAGGGGAGTGACCCTCTTTCACTGCTAGTGGGAATGCTGACTGGTCCACCTTTGTAGAAGACAATGTGGATATCCTCAGAGAACTAATGATTGAGCTTCCATATGACCCAGCAATTTTATTCTTGGGAATTAACTCCAAGAACCCAAAAGCACAATGCAGGAAAGACATCTACATGCTTATGTTCAATGAAGCACTATTCACAACAGCCAAAATCTGGAAACAACCCACAAATGACTAGATAAAGAAGCTATGGTACATGTATACAATGGATACTCCCTGGTCTTAAGAAAAGGTGATGTCATGCAACTTGTGATACCTACCTAGATGGATCTGGAGAGTATCAAGCTGGGTGAAGTCAGAGGGAGAGGGACAGACCCAGAATGATCTCACTCATGTGGGATACAAGGAAACATAGTAGGGAAGTTACTATAGGAATGAAGAGCAGGAGAACTGGTCCTTATTAGGAGTCTTGCCACTATTGAAGGAGGTGAGAGATAGCTTAGGGAAGGGGTCACTATGACAGTGACAGAGGGACGTGGTCACTCCACTGTGGGTGAGGACTGGTGTACTAAAGGGGGTAACTTGAATGCATGATACCCTATCAGTAATTGTATTGAAAACCTCAGTGCCCCAAAAAAGAACAATTAAAAAGTATCTGCCCATAAACCATAATGGCCTTCGGGAAAGAGTGAGTGAGTGAGTGAGAGAGAGAGAGGAGGGAGAGAGAGAGAGAGAGAGAGAGAGAGAGAGAGGAAAGTGCCTGTCATAGAGATAGGCTGAGGGGTGGAGGGATGGGGTGGGGCAGAAGGGTGAAGGGGCACATTTGTGGTGGGAAATGTGCACTGCTGGAGGGGTGGGTGTTGGAATATTGTGTGACTAAAACCCGAACATGAACAGCCTTTAACTGTATCTCTCCGTGACTCAATAAAACACAATTTTTAAAGTGTATCTGCTATAGAGGAAGGGGCAGGAGGGAAACAGGGAACATTGAGGGAAGTCCATACTGGTGAGGGATTGGTGTTGGAACAGTGCATACTTGAAACTCAATCATGAATAATGTTGTAATTCATGATGAGTTAATTCAAGTTTTAAAAAATTTTTAAAAGGAAGGAATGGAGAGTTAGTACAGCGGGTAAGGCACTTGACTTTCCTATGGCCTGGGTTCAATCCCCTAGCACCTTACAATGATCTTTCAGGCACTCTAGGAGTGACCCCTGAGCACAGAACCAGGAGTAATCTCTGAGCACAGAACCAGGCCTGAGCACCACTGGTTGTGGCCCCAAAACAAAAAACAAAGCAAAACAGAAAAGAAGTTAAGAAGGAAAGGATCTGAGAGTTGGGGTCTGTTTGAGGAAATCCTGAGGGGAAGGATTTTTTCCCTAGATAATCCCACGGGATGTCAAAAGATCATGTGGCCACCCACCTACAAGATGGTCAGACTTCTTCGTCAAGACCCTGAACGAACGGTTTGAGGTTCTTCATATTCCTGAAGCAACCAGATGCCATTGGGCTACACTGGCACGTGATAGGGTCAATTGGAGATGTTACTGGCACCCACTCGAGCAAATCAATGAATAATGGGATGTCAAGTGATCAAGTGATCAAGACTGGGATATAAGAAGTGTGATTTCTACATCTTCCTATTCAGCAGCTATAGGAGAGATGATTAAACCATAGAAAATTAATTTTGTTGTTCCCAGTTTATCTGTCTATTGTGAGGTTAAAGATCCAGTGGTACTAGGCTTCCTCCCCAGGCCTGTGGACTTTCAAACTTCGTTCGTCTTAAGTGCCAAATCCCACCGCCCTCCCTTACTGACTTCTATTGAACTACTTGAGTGTTTCCTTTTCTTGCACCACTTATTTATAAGGAGCGCAATGACAGCAATTATTCCATACACAGAATTTATTCAATAAATATTTAATAAAAGTAAACAAACATTTTCATCTTTTTATAATATGGTTGGCTTGGTAAGTTTCCAAGGAAAAGAATCACAAATATACCAGGTCAAATGTTTAAAATATATGCTAGAAGTCATCAGGACAGAATAGAGCAGAACCCAGAGAGGGAAACAGAACTGAAAGTCAGCTTCCGCCTGGAGGGTTTTTCTAAACCTAACTTATATTTGAATTAACTTTGGTAGCCTTGAAAGTGGCATTTGGGGACAGAACCCAGGCATCCGCTCTCTCCTTTAGCTACACCTCTGCCCCAAAGTTAGTTCCAGATTGAGTCATAAGCAAACCACAAAAAATTCTGAAAATTTTATAGCATATAGATCTTATTCCGTGACCACAAAGCAATTGAGAAACCAGTTTTCCAAAAAGATAATGCAAAAGACCCATTTGTTTAGGGAGGTCATAAGTCAAAGAAAAATCATTATCAAAGTGTGAAAACATTTCAATGGTATGTACCAAGCATTTGATTTTGTATGTGAATGCTCAAGAGATAGAACTACTAAAGGAGCTTAAAGGGAATTTGTAGACTTAAAAGTTATGTTTGAAGACAAAAGTAGTTTGAAATGTCAAAAGCAAAAATTAAAAAAGAATGTTCTAATAAAGTTCAATAAGATATATTATCTTATTTTGTATATTAAGAAAATAATAATAAAGATAAAATAAAATAACAAAGCTGAGAATAGACTACAGAAGGGACCATAATCCAAACATGGGATTTATGAAAGTACAACAAATTTAATAACGTTCTGGTGTAAAATGATAAAGGGGCCCAGATCTAACTCAGTGGTAGAAGCATTTGCCTTGTGTATGTGAGGCCCTGTGTATATCAATCCTTCCCTCGCCAAAAAAATGTTAAGTAAGAAAGCAAAGAGTAATATATGTGGGCCAGAGAGACAGTATAGAGGGTAGGTTGATTGCTTTGCATGCAGCTGACTTGGGTTTGATCTGTGGGATCCACAGGATCCCCTAAGCATCTCCAGAAGTTATTCCTGAGTGCCGAGCTAGGAGTAACCCCTGAGAATCACTGAGTGTGGCCCTAAAAACAAAACCAAAAGATTAACATGTGGTTTTTATTTATTTTTAAATTAATTTTAAACATTAATTTAGATTAATTAAAAAAATAAATTGTTGGGACTGGAGCTATAGTCTTGCAGGTAGGGTGTTTTGCCTTGCATGCAGCTAACCCGGGTTCCATCGCTGGTATCCCATATGGTTGATCCCCTGAGTGCTGCCAGAATTAATTCCTGAGTGCAGAGCCAGGAATAACCCCTGAGCATTGCTGGGTGTGACCCAAAAAAGAAAAAAAAAGTAAGGAGATAAAAACTAGAAAGAAAAACAAGAAGAGAGTAAAACTGAGTATTTAGTAGACAGACTCTGATAAGAAGTTGAGGGGAGCTCAGTGAATTCTGAAAGGTTGATGTGCTATTTCCTGGGTTCAGTGATGGGGCATAGGTGTTGTGTATCTTTTCAGAATAATGAAAATAGATGATGAACAAATGGAATTGAATTAATAAATTAATATATCTCTGTATATTTTGTAAATGTTCATGCCAAAATGCTTTATTAAATTTATCTTCAAGACTGTGAGATAAACTTAGTAAGTTTTGTCAGTCGAACTTAGTAAGTCTCCTGAATTGTAGTTTGTTTTGCAATAAATTCTTCCAAATGATGAGGGAAAAACATTATGTAAGATTGATCAGAAGTATAGAAGGAATGGTAGAAGCATGAAATTCTTCTAATAATAAGCCTCCCCCTCATCATTCATTGAATGAGTCAAATCATGTGATTTATAACCAAAATTTCCCAACCACTCTGCAACAGAAATCACCTCAGGAGTGGAGTCCTGTTTCTCGGTTACCTCCAGCAAGAGCAGATTGGGGGGCAACTCAATCCGTGACTGGGGTCAGGACTGTTGCATTACCTAGTAGACTGATGGATCTAAGCAAAACCTTTCTGAGGTCTTTTGGCATCACTTTGGAGAAAAAAAAAATCTTTTCCCAAACCATTATCCTCTTCAAGTATCCACCGTCTTCTATAGTTTTCAACTGGGCAGTTTAATGGAATATGTACTCTGTAAATTCGGCACAAGGAGGACTTTATCATCAATACCTTAATTATTTTCTGCTTCTTGGTCATGCCAAACTTTCATTAACATGCATTTTACACTATAACCACACAAAATGATGATAATTGTACTTAAAGTTTTGTTTTTTCTGTTTGTTTTGTTTTTTGTTTTTATGGGCATGCCAGGCAATGCTCAGGGCTTACTCTTGACTCTGTGCTCATGAATTACCCCCTGACAGTGCTCAGGAGGAGCATATGAGATGCTGGGGATCAAACCCAGGTTGGCCCTGTGCAAGGAAAATACCCACTGTATGATTCTCCATCCCCTTAAAATTTTGCTTTTTTTAATATTTCTCTCACTTTTCACAAATAAAACCCACTTCCTTCTTTGATGCTTAGCCAGCCTATCTCTAAACTCCACCCCTTTCTTTGTAGATAAGCATAGCTCTGGTATCAGTGCTTTTTAATTTGTATTTTATATTTTATTTTACTTCATCTTGTCTGTTCATAAACTTTGTATCTGTTATGTTTATTACAATTTATTTTGGTTCCTCTAATTCCCTTGAGCTCCTTTCATTAAGTTATTCATAAAACTCTTGATCCATGTCTCTTTCTATACAGCACAATACCATACAGTTTTAATTACTATAACTCTGTAGTACAGTTTTAAGTCTGAAATATGATGCCTCCTTTTTACATAGATCTACAAAGATCTACAAAGTCTTTATGACTCCATCTAAACTTTAGTGATTTTGTTCCATTTCCTTAAAAACAGATTTAAATTTTTGATTTGGATTTCATTAAATCTGTATATTGCTTTAGGAAGAATGCATATTTTGACAATATTCTGTCCATCTATGTATATGGAATATTTTCTATCTCTTAATGTCTTATTCTCTGTCCTGCAGTTTTTGTCATATAAGTCTTTCACCTCTTTTGTTAAATATATTCACTGGCATTTGATTTTTGGGGGATGCAATATAAATGGGATTACTTTGTTAATTTCATATTCTTCACGCTCATAGATTATGTATGAGAACACCATGGATTGCTGTTTATTGATTTTTATAGCCAGACACTTTGCTATACTCATTAATAATCTAATAGATTCGGGGAAAGGTACCAGGGATCACGAACCTTTGTTGTGTGCACATCCTAACCGGGATAACACTCATTCAGTTGTGTTCATACACATTCTGTTGTAGAGCTTGCTGGGAGTTGCTGTGGTGCTCACACTTGTGCTAAGTTACTGGGTGTTGCACTCTTGGTTCCAGTGTTCACATACCTGGTTTAGTTGAGGTGTTTACTTGAGTTCGCAGATAGCTGCCCTTAATGACAGAAGCAGCAAGAGACTCCCAGGTTCACTTGCTGAGAACCTAGGTTCTCCTAGTTTGGTGCTTGAGCACCACTGGCAAGGTGTGACCCCCAAAACCAAAAGCAAAATAAAACAAAATGAGCACAGGACAGGGGCCACTCCAGAGTGGAGTGATGTGAACTACCTTCCTTTTTTATTTCCATTTTGAGCCACATCCAGTGGTATTTAGGACTTAATCCTGGCTCTAGAGCAGGGATTGTGCCACATCCAGTGGTATTTAGGACTTAATCCTGGCTCTAGAGCAGGGCAACCATATGAGATGCCAGGGATCGTATCCAGGTTGGCCACATGCAAGGCAAGTACCTTACCTGCTAAATTATCTCTTCAGTCACAAGGGACGCAATAAAATGAAGGTGACATTACACACCCTGACTGGGACAAGAACAACATTGAGGAAGGAAGGGAACAGGGATTTTTTTTAAGATTGGAATTATTTTATTGAATCCCAAATTGTATATTTTTGTATTTTATTGAATCCCAAATTGTATATTTTTCTTTTGTTCCCCCAATTTTATTTTGTGAAAACACCGTGATTTACAAAGTTATTTATAGTTGAGTTTTAGGCGTCCAACGTTCCATTACCGATCCCACTACCAGTGTCAGGTTCCCTCCACCAGTGTACGTCTTCCCTTCTTCTTGCCAGGTCCCTATTTTCTCCATTGTGAGTGTTCTAGTAACTAAGATAATTTTCTTGGGGACATAAAATACTTTTCATCACTCCTTTGTATTTCTCACATGGCTTACTAGCATGAGGTACATTTCATTTAACACTAAACAAATCAGGGGGAAGTGTAGGACTTTGTGATTTTTTTAAATTGAAATCATTGTTTATTAGCCCAAGATGAGAGAAAAGAAGTTCCTGATTCTACACTAGCCCCAGGGTGTTGGGGCAGAGCCCCCTGATAGGTTTTGCATCTGGTGAGAGGAAGCCTTTCTCACTTCCCTCATTTTTTTAAAATTAATTTTTATTTAAACACTGTGATATACAAAGTTGTTCACAGCACATTGTTTCAGTCAATTCATTCACTATTCCAACACCAGTCCCACCACCAGTGTGCCCCTTACCACCACCAAACCCCCTTGTTTCCCAGACACCCCACCCCCATGCCTGCTCCTTAGCAGGCACTAATTACACTAATTATATTGCTTTTTAGAAAATATGTCTCGAACAGAACGACTAGATACACAATGGAATACTATGAAGCTGTCAGGAAAACCGAAGTCAGGAAATTTGCGTACAAATGGATGGAGATTATCATGCTTAGTGAAAGTCAGAAGGGAAAGGACAGATATAGAATGATTGCATTCATCTGTGGGATATAAAATATGTACCAGTGTTCTACTAATTTTTGGAAATGGTAATGCCAGACTAGAACTGAGCATTGAGGCAGGCTGGGGAGGGGAAGGGCATCAGGGAACATTGTGGTGGGAAATGTGCACTGGTGGAGGGATGGGCGCTCAGCACTGTATGACTGAAACCCAGTTATGAACAGCTTTGTGAATGTCTATTACATTGTGTTATAATAAAAATAGTAAAAATAAATAAATAAGTTGCTAAATAAATAAGTGAAATAAAGAAAAGAAAATATATCTTGGAATGGTATTGTTAAAGTTATGATCTTTTTACTGGGTTGTTACATGCGAGTTGGGCAATCTGTGTTGTTGTTTCTCTTATGAACTTATTAAACAGAGTGGACTTCTCAATTTTTTGCTAAGATGTTCATATTAACCTCTTATAAATATTCAATCATCAATTCCAAACCCAGCACAATTGCAACTATGGACAATAATTATTTCAAAATTTCCCTGCCTCTGCTTGAGCCTCTTTTCAACATTAAAAAAAAAAGTATTTAAAAAAATTTTTGTGTCACACCTGGAAGTGCTCAAATCTGACTCCCTAAGTCCCCGGCAGCCTTGGGAGACCATAAAGAATGCTGGGCTTGAACCTGCATTGGTTGTGTGCAAGGCAAATACTCCACGCACTGGACTATTGCTCCAGCCCCTGTGGATTGTTCCTTGTTAGAACTTGGGTGCCAGTGTTCTCGCTAGGAGAGTTTTCGTCATTAAGCAACAATCTCCAGAATTTATGAGTAATTCTCAGCAAATACATAGCTCAGAGGGTGATATAGTTATTAATTAATTAGCTAATCTATGAAGTACCCCCATGAGTTGGTTAGCTGGTATGTTTCCTGCACATATTTTTATGTTGAAAGTGACCACTTTCAAGCTCAGGGACAGCAAAAACTTCAGTAGAAAGCTGATAGGGGCACAGAGAAACCCACCAAGAACTCAGAGCTTTTCCCCATGGCAGTGTTTTGTTTTACTCTCAGGTCTATGGAAAACTCCAGGCCAAGGCAATTTGAAAATATCTCTACATAACCCTATTCCAAAAGCTAGTCGGGCTCTCTCCTCTGAGAAGCTCAAGTTCTCTGTTGAACTCGTGTTTGTTCTTAAATGCATTCCTCTCATTTCTTCTTTATAATTGCTAAATAAAACTATTTTGCTTCACTTTTAGTTTCCTTCTGAAATATTTTCAGGAAAAGTGACAGACCTGTACTGACCTGGGGTAGGTGCTTTGGCTAGAGAGCTAGTTCCATGGAGAAGACACCTGTCTTGCATGCATCCCACCCAGATTTGATCCCAGTACCACAAATGGTTTCTGAGCATCAGAAGTGGTCCCTCAGTACAGAATTGTAAGTACTGAACACAGTGAGTGAAGTGTGGCTACAAAACAAAACACCTCACAAAGCAAACCCTTGTTTTCCTTTTCCTGCAAGAGCCATTCCTCACTCTAGGCTAAGTTCCACAGCTCTCTGAGAAACCGAGGGGCAAGATTAATCCCTCCACTGTGCACATCAAGTGGGACTCGGTGCAATTTGACCATGGGCAAGTGGAGCTGGCGGGATGCTGGTGCGGAGATGGTCTTTCCCAGTCTTGAACTCCCAGGTAGAGTCGGTAGAGAGGAAAATTGTAGACTCGCTCCTAAGTCTACAATCTCTTCCCCCACCACTTCACATAAGTCACTACAACAAAGGAAGACGGAAAGGGAAAGGAAGGGTGGAAGAAGGAAAGAAAGGGAAGAAATGATGGAAGGAAGGAAGGGAGGGAGGGAGGGAAGAAGGGAAGAAAAGGAAGAAATAATGAAAGGAAAGAAGGAAGGAAGGGAAGAAATGATGATGGGAAGGAAGGAAAAAAGGAAGGAAGGGAGGAAGGGAGGAATGGAGGAAGGGAAGGAGGGAGGGAGAAAGGGAGGAAGGAGGGAGAAAAGGGGAGGGTTTCTCAAGCATATCGTTATTGGAGCATCTGCTATTCCTCCACCTTCAGCCAGCACCTCCCACCCCCACTTCATTCTCCCTGCAAAACACACCAGCACACTGAAACTTTTGTTTCAGCCTAGAAGGGAAAAGATAAAGGCAAGCTTCAAACAGAGGAGAGGGAGAAAGACAAGAGCCCAGAGTCAGTTTTGATTCTAACCACAGTCAGAACATCAGGGTCAGCCAAGTCAGGCAGGTACTTGCAAGGGATAGTTTGGAAAGCCCAGATCTGAGGTCTGAGCTGGAGAGAGGCCTGGGTGACCTTGAGAGCCTGGACTGTGCACTGGCTGTGGAGTAACTTCTAGAAGCAAAGACAGAAACAGACAAGGGCAAACCTAGAATGAGTGGAAGCACTGTGGGAGTAGGGGGCAGGACAAGGAGTCTAGGAAGAATCATTTAAAAAGAAGAAGAATTTCAATGAAAATAAAATTCAAGGCCAAGCCTGATGAACGTTAAAAATGTCATCTTTAATAACTGACAGCCCCAAGATACCAGAGCAGCAGGGGGTAAAAGGAAAGATTTTCCTTTAGAAAAATCTAAAGGAAGTAGAATGATGCTATACGTCAAGGCCCACTTTCCTTTCCAAATTTCATGACCTCTTGGACTTTCTCTAATGGTCTTAGGATCCTCCATCAGGCAACACAACTTTGCAAGTCCTCAGGTTAGGAGTAGAAGCAGCTTGTGGTCGTAGGGGCCCCTTTTGGAAGGATTCCAAAGACACCAGAGGAAATACAAGCTGAAGGCAGAATTCACCATGGGCTTGAGCCTAAACTTAGATCACAGTGGAGGAGTCAGAGCAGGCTGGAACACCTTTTCCTTCCTGGCTTCTCTTGGCCTTTCCTATTTTTAGCCCCAGACAGGAAGTTTTATGCTGTTTTTTTCCCCCTTTGGTTTGGAGATAGACAGTTCCAGAAAAGCCAGCCCCTTCTGGCTTCAGAGTCTTGGCTACTCCCTCTGAGCTTGCACAGGGAGCACTCCCCATGGAGTTGGGCTCAAACCTTACCAGTATTCGGTTGGAGAGCAGGACCCAAGGACGTTTGCATGGGCAGAACCAATACAGTTGACAGACACCAACTGGGGATCAAGCACCTCCCTGGTACTATCGCTTTGGGCGCGGAGACAGTTAACAGAGAACCAGCAACCCTTAACGGACGCAGTAGCAGCACCTCCTTGGGGGGTCCAGTGAGATGGGGAGAAAATCCCACTGCCAAAACAGGCAATGGAGAGAGCCCCCCATGCCTCCCCCTCTGTCTTTCTAATCAGTCCATCACCCGCCCTCACTTTCCATGTAGGTTCTTCCAGTTTTGTTCAAGTTGTTCCCTCTTCCTGGAATCTTCGCCTGCTTCATCAGTTTTACTTTTTTTTTTTTTCTTTTGGGTCACACTGGCGATGCTCAGGGCTTAGTCCTGGCTCTGCACTCAGAAATTACTCCTGGCAGTGCTCCGGGTATCATATGAGATATCAAGGATTGAATCTGGGTCAGCACAAGGCAAACATCCTACTCGCTGTACTGTCGCTCAGGCCCCAGAGCTACTTATTCTTGAGGTTGGTTGGTTTTTTGCTGTTACTGGCCTGCCCTAATCGGCTTACCCCATCCCCCTGAGCTGAGTCAGAAATGCAGGGCCCTCACATATGGAAGGCAAGTGCTTTACCAATCAGCTACACACTGACCTTTCCAGGCCTAAGCAAGAATGCTTCTGAGTCCTCCCTTGTCTCATCAACCAGATGGAACCTTTCTCTTCTTTTATTGAATAACAAAGCAACATGTTCTTTTTCTCATAAACACCATGCTTTGATTATTTTCATGTAACTACAAGCACCTTTTCAGATTATTTGACAGTTGACTACCTGATTCAAGTAGAGTTTCTTATCTCTACTTCCATATTATCAAACACCACTTTGAAAGCATTGCAGAAAGAAGCTAAATGAATATTTAATGTACAAATGCATCAATGCAGCTTAAACCAAGAGCAAGAAGCAAAAGATATATCTACTACGCAGTCGGTGCCTACAGAGGATGTCATATAGGAAGACAGTGCATAGTGATCCCAGCCCTGTCCCCAACTAGAATTTAGGGCCCACTGAGTTGGCCTCCACTGATCCAACTCTGTTTTCCAGTTCTTCCCTCTGCATAAAACCAAACTCATCTCAACGCTGCTGGTAAATATCATGCTCATTCCCAGATGTGCAGGTTTATAACGAGTTTCAGTTCAACTGAATGTCCTGCTTCTCTGCTTCTATTTAAGTCTTAACCTTCCTCTGGGGCTCAGTTTAAAGTCTGACTCTTCCAGGAAGCCTTCTGGATTAGGTGTTGGCAGCATAATATTATGGAAAAGGACAACAGATGACAACCAACTGTCCCTGCATTCTAGTTTCTGCTCAACTGTTGGGAGAGCAATTGGTTTCATCAATCTTGATCTCTTAAATTTTTTCTTTTAAAACAAACACCTGGATTATATGGATTCTATAGTTATCTCAAGATTATACCGTCTTAATATGAATCTCTCCCATTTTAGAACTTCTAGTATCTAGTATATATACTGTTGGAATCATTCATTTGGTACTAAACCTATAGTCCAGTGCATTGTTATTTATTTATTTTTGAATATAATAGGTCTGGTCCATCCAACTCATTTATAACTCCCTCAAGGACCAAAAAATGTGTCCTTTAATTATTTTACACCCTACAGTTATATAGAAATTAAGCTTTGGAAATAATGACAATAACAGAAAATTATTGACCTACAAGATGGTCAGACTTCTTCGTCCAAGACCCTGAACGAATGGTTTGAGGCTCTTTGTATTCCTGAAGCAAGCAGATGCCATTGGGCTACACTGGCAGTGATAGGGTCAAATGGAGATGTTACTGGCACCTGTTCAAGCAAATCAATGAATAATGGGATGTCAAGTGATCAAGTGAACAGAAAATTACTGATGTCTGTTCTGTGATCGCGCCCTTAATGCTGCTGCATCCATCCTTCGTCCCTCTGCATCCCCCCTGCCCCCAAACCTTAAATGCCTGGAACTTGTCAGAATGAGACAAGAGTAAAAATATTTATTAAAACCACAGGCATTCCCTCTTATTTTTTGTGTGGCAGGTTGGGGGAGTCTTTGTACCTTGTAATTAAATTACTTTCGTAATTGAGTTTCCTTTAAAACTCAGAGAGAGATAGTTCAGTGGGCTGAGAGTGTGGTTTATAATCAGGGATTCTGGGTTTGATCACTAGTAGAACATGGACCCCCGAGCACCTTAGGAAAGGTCTCCCTGAGCACGGAGTTCTGAGTAGACCCCAACACTGCCACATGTGTTGCAAATGTCAAGCAACACAAAGCGAAGAAGTCTCCGTTTTCTTTCTTGAGTTCTATACAAGAAACATAATCAAAATATCAACAGAGATTATTGTTTGACCAATCTGGTCTTGATGTTTAACCCCTTCTCTTTTGTTTGCTGCATCCTTATAGGTCATGAAACATGGACCACTGTATTGCGGCGAGCTTGGTAGAGGGTCACAGGGACCATCATTAAGACATCTATGGAAATCTGTAAAGTTGTTGTTCCCTGTCCCTTTAGCCTACGTGTAACACACAAAGAGCTAAATAGCTAGACAACTAATGCTAATGCAACTAATACTACAGTAACTAAATAGCTAGACAACTAATACTAATAATACTAATGCAACTAACAGTAGCTAAATAGCTAGGCAACTAATACTAATAATCCTAATCAACTTATACTAACAGTAACTAAATAGCTAGGCAACTAATACTAATAATACTGTCACTGTATCACTGTGTCTGTCTTCCCGTTCATCATCGATTTGCTTGAGCCGGGCCCCAGTAACATCTCCATATGTCCTGTCTCATGCTAGTAGAGCCCAAGGGCATCTGCTTGCTCCAGGAACATAAAGAGCCTCAAACCTTTCCATCAGGTCATGGAAATGAGGCTCTATAATTGTTACTGGTATTTGGCATATCAAATACGACACAGGTAGCTTGCCAGGCTCTGGTCGTGTGGGTAGCATACTCTTGTAGTCATCTCTAAATATAGCATTTATTGATGAACCACGTGGCAGCGAAGCTGGGCTGTGATAGGCTGGTCTGCTGGGTGGAGTTCTGATGAGGGGGAAGTCCGGGTGTGGAAAATGGAGGCCCTCATGGAGTGGGGGTCGTCTGGCTTGTTATGAGGCTCTGCTGGCGTGCCAGGCCAGGGCTAGAACCTGCCATCCCTCCCGGGTGCCTCGTGAGTGGCTGGGCACAGGGAGAGTCAGTAGCAGCTCTGCCCCATGTCTGTGAGTCTCCAGACGGGGCCTCATTTGGAGAGTATGGCGGCTGGTACAAAGTGTGTAAGGTGGACAGCCCAACTGTTCACGAACACTTTAAAAACCTCGGGGCTCTCTACAGACGCCAGGGCAAATTTGAAGCTGCTGAGATCTTGGAGGAAGCGGCCACGCGGTCACGGAAGCAGGGGCCTCGACACTGCTCACAAGCAGAAGGTGGCTGAGGTGCTGAGTGACAAGGAGCACGCTGGAGAAGGGGTGCAGCCGTGAGAGCTTGGACGTGGTCAAGTACGAGAGTGGCCCTCTGGCAGCCTGCTTCTGGAACCTTCTAAGCAGGGCCCAGGGAAGACAGTCTCCTGCAGACCCAGCATCAAACAGGGCAGCTGCCCACCGTTGTTCTCTGGAGCCTTCAGGAAGCGCCTGGAAAAATACAGCAGACCCCCACTCAGGCCACTAATAATACTAATCAATTAATACTAACAGTAACTAAATAGCTAGACAACTAATACTAATAATACTAATGCAACTAGTACTAACAGTAACTAAATAGCTAGACAACTAATACTAATAATACTAATGCAACTAGTACTAACAGTAACTAAATAGCTAGACAACTGATACTAATAATACAATGTAACTAATACCAACAGTAGCTAAATAGCTAGGCAACTAATGCTAATAATACTAATACAACTAATACCAACAGTAGCTAAATAGGTGGGCAACTGTAGCAGCTATTTTATGACCACATTAAGGGAAAAACAAACAATAAAAATCAACAAGATGAGGCTGGTAGAGCAGCCATGTGGAGAAAATCCTGGGTCCTAGAAAATGCCATTGAGCAGCTTTCCTAGTTCTAGATCTCGTGGAATTTCTTGTTCCATAGAAAATAAGACCCTGATCTCCATGTATTAAACTGCTGTTTTTGAGGTTTCCTATGTTTCAGCAGGACACAGCTCTAGAGTATATGTAATTGCTCACTTGTTGTAAAATGAGATAATGTAAATATAATGTAAGTCCCTTGGACTTTCCCACAGATGGCAGCTATTATTATTATTGTTTAAAAATATACCTCTATTGCTACCTTCTTTCTCCCTAGCCCCTGCCTATGAACTAGAAGCTTCATAAGGAAGGCACAGAGGAGCTAATAATCTTTTACTTTTTTAAAATTACTCTTTGAATTCTCACCGGTCCCTTCATGCAGCTATAGTTAAATACTACAGGCTGGGTTGCTTATAAACTGATCTCAGAGCTCTGGATTCAGCATCCAGCATGGTGGCTGAAGCCCTCTGAGAGAAAGACATCAATCTGTTGTATTCTTACTTGCTGGGGAAAACATTCTGGGGTTTTATTTGCAAGACATGAACCTTGTTTAGGAAGACAAGTATTAGTATTTTAGGTCCTGTCATCTAATCCCTTCTTATAAGCCCCCCACTCCTAAAACCATTGCATTGAGGGTAACAATTTATCATATGAATTGAGGGGGTGGCACAAAAATTCAGGTCAAGCACCAGATTTCAAAGATGCCGTCAGCAGCAACATCTTGCTAGAAGGTAAGAGAACTAGAGCACTGAGCGGTCCTTAGCCCCAGCTGTCCGGCGCGGGCTGCCAGACAAGTGCATGCGCAGTGGAATCCCTCCCTGGCCTGCCTTTACCCCTGCACTGCAGCCTCTTACCCAAGACCACACCTGCACACCCTTGCCGGGTCCTTCATAAGCTGGTTCTCTCTCAGCCTTTCTGCCTCCACCTGAACGGACCCTTCTCCGAGACAGTTGCCCTGGTGCCCTTTTCTAACGCTGCCTCCCCTTAGAGTCCACCCTTACTCCATCTCGCCATCTGCCTAGCGTCTGTAACAGCATGTTATCATTTCTCTTCCCTAGGGGGTGAGCGCTTAATTAGAGCGGGACCTTGTTTGTCTTGTTCACGACTGTGTCCTTGTTTACCACATACCTGGCACGAACTAGGTGCTTATTATAGACCATACGGAGAGATGTCAGATGAGAGGACAGCTGGAAGGTAGCTGTGTGACTCCGGCACGGGAGACTCTCACCAAAACTCCACTTCAATGACTCTGATCTCAGTTCCGGTCCCCAGAACTGTGAGAAGGAAATTTTTACTGTTGAAGTAAGCTGGTCTGTGGTTTTTCTCTAATAACATCTTGAACGATTGATGCCAGGCTCAATAAATATTTGTTAGTTCAATACACAAACTTCTAAGGGTTCAACATAATTTAAGTCTTGGTTAAACTATATGCTAAGGGCTGGAGAGATAGCACAGGAGATTAAGACACTTGCCTTCCGTGTGGCTTACCCTAGTTCAATTCCCAGCACTACAAATAGTCCCCCTGAGTACTGCCAGGAGAGACCTCTGAGTCAAGAGTAAGTGCTGAGCACTGCCAGGGGTAATTACCAAAACAACAACAACAAAAAGTAAATAAATAAAATAAAATTTGTGCTGAAAAAGGGTTAAAACATTGACTAATTGCCTGCGTGTCAGAATAACTGTTGTTTTTTTTTTAATTTTTAAACCACGGAAACTACATACAAGGTGATCAAATTGGTCTTGGAAACAGATACCAGCACCCATCCCCCTCCACCAGGCCCCATTTCCACCACCAAGTACCCCCCCCCCCCTCCCGCCCACCCCCAGCTGCCTTAATACCAGGTACCCCAGTTTCCTCTTCTCTCTCGCTCCTCTCGTCTCTGTAACTGTTGTTTTGAACCTACACCTGAAGTGCTTAAGGGCTACCCCTGACTTTGCGCTCTGGGTGAGTCTAAGAGGTATGCAAAAGACCGTATGGTACTGGGGATGGTACTGGCCTTCCTCACGTAAAGCATGTGCTCAGATAGTCTGTGCTCAGACTATCTCTCCGCCCCAGGAGAATTATTTATTTTGAAAAAGATTCAGGACAGACTTCAAAAAGAATTATAAGCTTTCAAAAATGACTGTCGTGTTCACAATTTCAGGAATATGGCAACACTATTACATGAAGCAAAGTACATCTGTTTCTCTCCCACACATGCAATATTTAATTAGCAAAGATTAGCCAAGGCTCTTCAGTCTTCAAAATTTAGTGTATTTCTGGGACTGGACAGATAGTTCAAAGGAGAGAGTGCATGTTCTGTGTGCAAGATGTCTGGGTTTGAGCCCATGAGTGACCCTTGACCCCTGAGCAGTGAGTAGGGAGTGGCCTGTCTAGGAAAAAGCTATGGGGCTGGGGATATGGCTCTATGGGAGAGGGCACTTGGTGAGGCCCTGGGTCAGTCCCTAGAAAAGCAAAATAAACAAAAACAAAGAAGCTTGGGAGCTGAAAATGGAATGAGAGTAGGAAAGAGACCAATCAATTATATTCTAAAGGGTGGCAACTGTTAAATTAATTCTTAGCTAAATAGAAGGGAAAGTTAAGGAAGAAGGATATTTCCTACATGTTCAAAACCTATAATGATGAAATTTGGACACATGGGAGTGATTTTTTTGACCTTCAAAATATACAAAATATATGAAAGATAATATTAAGATAATATTAATTGTTCATAGTAGGATATCATTTAGACAGTTGTAGGAGTTTAATTACACCAATCTAAAAATACTTATAATGGGACAACCATTGTGAATTAAACTCATTTCTATTCTTCACTTACAGAAAGACAATTTTACATGGGTATCCCAGCAAGTTTCGAGCCACTGGTTACTTCCAGTGTTTCCAGTTAGGTCAGTTTATTTACATTCCCAATACACGGATGTAGGAACCAGTAACTGACTCAGCAAGTTGTGCGACTCTGGAAGAGATGGTCACTTAGTCACGGAGAAGCCCCTGGGGAACGTGAAACCCTGACTCACAGTATAAACTTTCCTGGTTGTGAAATGGTCCTTCTTTCTGTTTGTGTTTAAGTTTAAGCACATACATTGTCCACCTGGGAGGTTCTTAACATGGCCCAAGGCTGAGATAATAAGGCCTGCTCTTTTCCGGCTTTTCCTAAAAATACTCATGTAGTAGGGTCATTCCTAAACAAGAAACAGGGGCTTGAGGCCAGAGAGAGAGTACAGAGAGTAAGGTCCTTACCTTGTCTGCGCCCAACCTGGGTTAGGTCCCAGGCACAACATAGGGTTCCATGAGGCTAACCACAAATGATCCCTGGGCAAGCCCTGGGCACTGCTGTGTGCGGCCGCAAAAGCAAAACTAAATTGAAGTTTGGACATTGAACAGAGAGCGATGAAGAATGTTTGTCACAAGGCTGAAACTCTTAGCAAAGGTAGAAGGTAAAGGCAAACCTATTGTTCCTTGAAGGTTGCGCTTTATTGGAGATTGATGCCAAATACATTTCAGTTCTAGCTACTACTATGTAGGACTCTCCATCAAACACGTTACTTGGCATTTTTATATTTGGACTTTGGGGCAAGTCTCTTGGAAAATCACTGTATCACTGTCATCCCGTTCATCATCGATTTGCTCGAGCGGCCCCCAGTAACATCTCCATATGTCCTGTCTCATGCAAGTAAAGCCCAAGGGCACCTGCTTGCTCCAGGAACATAAAGAGCCTCAAACCATTCCATCAGGTCATGGGAATGAGTAGACATTATTTATCCAAATACCACTAAAATATATTAAGTCATATGTTTCTCTAATCTTTGTCTTCTAAGCCTTATAGTGGTGTATGGGGCCAGGTCCCCATGGAGGGGCGATGAGGAGGCACTGAACTGTGGGGGGGCCAAGTAAGTGGTGAGTTTGTGGGCTCTGCCCTCCCTTTCCTTCACAGGGGAGTCTGTGGGTCAGAGGTCACACTCTCCGGCAGTCTCACTCTGTTGCCTCTGCTCTCCATAGTCCCAGGGCCTCTGCCTCTCTCCAGGGTCGGGGCCTGCAACAGGGCCTTCCCAATACTTCCTAGGGGCCAGACGAACTGTTAGTAATGGTGGTGGCTGTGGGGGCGTTCCCTCTTCCTGCTCTCTCTGAGCCTGTCTCAGTGGGGCCCACTCCTAAATGCTTTTGCAGCGGTTACCTTGGCCTAGCTGCTCCGTCCCCTTGCACTGCTGCCCCATCTTCTCTGCTCCTACATTAGACCTGCCGAGATCTCTCCTAGTTGTTCTCTCTCTCTCTCTCTCTCTCTCTCTCTCTCTCTCCCCCCCCCCCCCCCCCCCCCCCCACCCCTCTTTCTGCACAGCAGTTTTCCTTCCCTTCCTTGGCTATCTGGACTTGTCTAGGTGACCAGAAGAAGCTAGTCAGCACCTTAACTGCCCGTGACATGTTTTCTGCCTGTCTCTTCCTTACAGTCTTGGAAAATCTTTTTTTTTTTTTTAATAAGGAAATAGGACAAAGGCATCTCTGTGCCCAAACCTCTTTCCCTCCAGCTCTAACAGTCACATCTCCCAGTGCTCAAGCCCCGTTGTTTTCCCCCACTGCTAACTCTCTGGCCACAGCATATTATAGTTAAAGTGGTAAAGCTAAACATAAAAAAGAAACTGCTAAAAGATCTAGAGAGGAAAATAATATGCAAGAGAGCCTTATGTGATGATCAATGGATTTCTTGGGGAAACTTGCAGATCAGAAGGGAACGCACAGACGACACAATATGTCCAGAGTAATTACACATGTACACATATTATACATATTTCAGCCAGTAATATTCTTCTGATTATCTTTCAAAATTGAATGAAGGGAAAAGAATTTTATTTTATTCTATTTTATTTTTTTGCTTCTGATTTTTTAAAAAATTTTTTATTACACCACCGTGAGACATACAATTACAAAGGTGTTCATAATTGGTTCTTAGTAATACAGCATTCCAGCACCCTTCCCTCCACCAGTGCCCCATTTCCACCACCAATGTACCCCACTCCCTCCCGCCCACCCCCAGGCTGCCTCAATAGCAGGTACCCCTGTTTCCTCTCTCTCTCTCTCTCTCTCTCTCTGTCTCTGCATCTCTCTCCCTCTTATTTTACACATTGTGGCTAGCCCTGCAGATATTTAGAGTTTATCACTTAAGTCTCTTTGTGTATATTCAATGGTGAGTTTTAATCTGCCATTACCAAAGGAAAAGAATTTTAGAAACAAATTAAAACAGTTCATCACCTCCAAACTGGCCTTGTAAGAGCTGGTTAGGCATAAGATAGAGCGTTGGATGATTTTAATCATGAGTGCAAAATAAGAAAGCAAAGCAGAGAAACGAACCATTCATTGGATACTGACAATAAACCCGGGGTTACTAGTAGGAAATAGGGCTGGGGTGAGGACTCAGAGAAGTCTACTAGGTGGCACTAGGTATTCCGTTTGTTAATAATAAAATAAGTACAGAGCTTTTCAAAAAGTAAACATTAAGCAGAGCACAGCTGGGCATCTCTCCCCTGCATTGTGCAAAGATAATCAGGGACTCATAAAACACTTAAGGTCTAATCAAGGTAAAAAAAAATGCTTAATTCATCACAGGACAAACATTCAGAAACTTCTCATGGTTTTCCCATCTTGCAGCTATTTCCACCTTCCTTTGTCTGAAGTTTCCTTCCATGGGGGGGTCGATCAACCATGTTTCCCTGTAGTTTCTCTTTGCTACTTGTACCTACAGATTTTTCCTATTCTTTGTTAGTGGGAGGGAAGCCAGGGATGAAGCCAGTCTTACACATGGGGTACACATGGGGAGCAAGTGTTCTGTCACACAGCCACAGCCCTTGCCCTTTCTTAGGCTTGTGCTTTGTTTCTGTCTGATCTTTGCGACTCAGCTCTTGTCTCATTGTTTTTCAGCCACTCGTGTAAGGCAATGCTTTGTTGGCTGACACATCTAGTATGAGTTGGATGAAGAGACATTCCTAGTTTACTCTGTGTTGCCAGGAGGCTGGGTTAAGTGTCATTGTCTTTGAACTGTTTGGTAGCTCCTCCGCCATTGACCAGATTAGCCACAGCAGAATAAACCATACAATAGAGACTCTTCTCTGTGTCCTCACCCCAGCCCTATTTCCTACTAGTAACCCCGGGTTTATTGTCAGTATCCAATGAATGGTTCATTTCTCTGCTTTGTTTCCTTATTTTGCACTCATGATTAAAATCATTCAATGCTTTATCTTATGCCTAACCAGCTCTTACAAGGCCAGTTTGGAGGTGATGAACTGTTTTAATTTGTTTTTAAAATTCTTTTCCCTTCATTCGATTATGAAAGATAATCAGAAGAATATTACTGGCTGAAATATGTATATTATGTATAATATGTGTACATGTGTAATTACTCTGGACATATTGTGCCGTTCCTTCTGATCTGCAAGTAACAACCCTGCATGTTACGTTTTTTGGAGGTGCTGTCCTGCAAAGACAATTGTGCTGGGAAAAGTCAAAGCCAAATGACCAAACTGGCCAAACTCTGCTATTATTATGAAGCGTGTCAGAGTTTAGATGATCAAGAATGACAAAAACAAACAAAAAGAACATCACAGTCTTTGTACCCAATGATAACTGCTTGAATTTTGTTGAGGAAAACAATAAAGTTGTGGCTGCTAAATTGTACAAAGGCAAGAAAGACAGACCAAGACTCTAAGTATTCATACATGGGCTGTGTCATCATGGCATTTTATGGCATGTGATGATGCTTCAGGTCAGGTACATAATATATAGCCTCTATTCCAGCTTTTAAGAAAAATGCAAGCATGTTAAATAATCCTATTTATATATTGATAGTAGCACATGTATATGGGTAGCTACATACTAATAACGGGAAATATTCATAAGCCATTTACTTTTAAAATTAGACATTTCCAGTTGCCTGAAACCATTAATAGCTTTAAAATTTTGATGCGGTTTCATTAATAAGTATCTATCTAATCTGGTAATGATAGTGACCAGATAGATATTTAGAAATAGTAGTTAGCTGATCATAATTGTTCATAGTGCGATTAGATGCATCTAGATGATCAGAATTAGTCACTACTTGAATAAAGGCTGAAAGGACAAACAACAGTGAAGCTGACCTTAGATGTTTTATTTAATCCTGATACTATGGCTTATTCCAGACAGCTAGAGCAATAGTTAAATTAGTGTGCTTTCTACACCCATTGCACTGTTTTTTTTGTTGATACATGTGGTAGTACATTAATTGTAAGCAATCTATTTTTTTCAAGTTCATCTAGCAAAAGTTTACCTATATTTGCATAAGCACTGAACTGAAATATATTTTTCTATAGAGTGGAATTCTTAACTTAGTTAATGTAGAATACATTTTTTAAAAACCAGTGTTTCTGGAAATTGAAACAGTAATTAAAACTCTGCCTAAACACAAAAGCCCAAGTCCAGATGGATTAACTAGTGATCTCTACCAAACCTTTAAGGAGGACCTACTGTCTATCCTTTTCAAGCTTTTCCAGGAAACAGAAGAAACAGAAACACTCCCAAACAGCTTCTACGAGGCACATATCACCCTGATACCCAAAGCAGGGAGAGACAACACAAAAAAAGAAAACTACAGACCAATATCCCTGATGAACACGGATGCTAAGATCTTCAACAAAATACTAGCAAACAGAATCCAAAGACTCATCAAGAAGATTATACATCATGACCAAGTAGGATTCATCCCGGGAATGCAAGGATGGTTCAACATTCACAAGTCAATCAACATAATACAGCATATCAATAATAGAAAAAATAAAAACCATATGATCCTATCAATAGACGCAGAGAAAGCATCTGACTAGATCCAGCACCCGTTCATGATTAACACCCTCCAGAAAATGGGAATTGAAGGAACTTTCCTCAAGATAGTTACAGCCATCTACCAAAAGCCCACAGTGAACATCATTCTCAATGGGGAAATATTGAAAGCCTTCCCCCTGAGATCAGGGACAAGACAAGGTTGCCCACTCTCACCTCTTTTATTCAATAGAGTACTGGAAGTACTTACCATAGCAATCAGAGAAGAAAAGGACATCAAGGGCATCCCGATAGGCAAGGAAGAATCAAGCTATCATTATTCACAGATGACATGATATTATACCTAGAGAACCCTAAACTCTCTACCAAAAAACTCCTAGAAACAATAGACACATATAGTAGAGTGGCAGGATACAAAATCAGCACCCAAAAGTTGGTGGCTTTCCTATATGCAAATAACGAAAGAGAAGAAAGGTATATTAAGGAAACGATTCCATTCACAATTGTGCCACAGAAAATCAAATATCTAGGGATCAACTTAACCAAGTAGTGCGAAGGACCTGTACAAAGAAAACTACAAGACACTGCTCCAAGAGATAAAAGAGGACACAAGGAAATGGAAACACATTCCCTGCTCATGGATGGGGAGAATCAACATTGTTAAAATGGTAATACTCCCTAGAGCTCTGTACAGATTTAATGCAGTCCCTATAAGGATACCCATGACATTCTTCAAAGAAATTGACCAAACACTCCTGAAATTTGTATGGAACAATAAACCCCCAAGGATAGCTAAAGCAATCCTCGGGAAAAAGAAGATGGGAGGCATCACCTTTCCCAACTTCAAACTGTACTACAAGGCAGTAGTAATTAAAACAGCATGGTATTGGAATAAAAAACAGACCTGTGGACCTATGGAATGGAATTGAGTATCCTGACACCCAACCTCAAACACATGATCATTTAATTTTTAGAGTAAGGAAAGCCTCTTCAACAAGTGGTGTTGGGAAAACTGGGCAGCAACATGTAAAAATATGAATTTGGACCTCTGTCTAACACCATGCACAAAAATCAGATCAAAATGGATTAAAGATCTCAATATCAGACTTGAATCCATAAAGTATATTGAAGAAAATATAGGAAAAACCTTCCACGACATTGAAGCTAAAGGCATCTTCAAAGGTGAATCATCACAAACAAAACAACTAGAAGAAAAGATAAACATATGGGACTACATGAAACTAAAAAGCTTCTGCACCTCAAATGAAACAACAACTAAGATACAAAGGCAGTACACAGAATGGGAAAGAATATTCACCCAATACCCATCTGATAAGGGGTTTAATATCGAGGATATATCAGGCATTGGTAAAACTTTAAAAAGAAGAAAACAAACAACCCCATAAAAAAATGGGGAGAAGAAATGAACAGAAACTTCAACAAGGAAGAAATTCAAATGGCCAAAAAACATATGAAAAAATGTTCATCATCACTAATCATCAGAGAGATGCAAATCAAAACAACAATGAGATATAATTTTACACCACAGAGACTGGCACATATCCAAAAGAGCAAGAACAACAAGTGCTGGCGTGGATGTGGGGAAAAGGGGACACTCATCCATTGTTGGTGGGAATGCCGGCTGGTACAGCCTTTCTGGAAAACAATATGGACATTCCTCCAAAGACTAGAAATTCAACTCCCATTTGACCCAGCCATACCACTCCTGGGAATCTACTGTGGGAAGCCAAAAATACGCAGCAGAAACACCATCCCTACTTTTATGTTCATAGCAGCATTATTCACAACAGCCAGAATCTGGAAACAACCAGAGTGCCTGAGAATCGATGACTGGCTAAAGAAGCTTTGGTACATCTACACAATGGAATACTATGCAGCTGTTAGGAAAAATGAAGTTATGGAATTTGCCTGTAAATGGATGGACATGGAGAAGATCATGTTGAGTGAAATTAACCAGAAGGAGAGAGACAGATACAGAATGACTGCATTTATTTGCATGACATAAATACATATGTATTTATTATGATACCAATATCCAAGGTCAAGTGAATCATGTATCAGGAGGTTTTGTCAAAGGTGGAAATCATCAAACGTGTGGGGGTCAGGAGGCTAGGTAAGACAGAAAATGGAACAGTGTACTAACAGTTGTTGAAAGTACTAATACCAACCTAGAATTGAGCATTAAATACAAAAAGATACACATGACAACCCATTAATGTATGTTCTATAATCCGCAATCTGGAAGGGAAGGAAAAGAGAAAGAGATAGAGAGAAAGGGAAAGAAATAAAGAACCTGCCATGGAGGAGGGCTGGGGGAGGGGGGAGGGAACCAGGGACATTGGTGGTGGGAGATGGGCACTAGTCTGGAACACTGTATGACCAAGACCCAAATATGAACATCTTTGAATTGTGTATTTCATGGTGGTATAATAAAATACTTATTAAAAAAACAAAAAAAAACCCAGTGTTTCTCATTATTGTGAGATTTACTGATTTATACAAATTTTACCTCAAATATGCATATTCTGGTGTCACAGTTTCTGAGCTGTTTCTGTATTCTGAAAGCAAAGTATTACAATTTGTTTTTCCATTAAAAAAGACTCTAAATATTGATCTTATACAGTAGTAATGAATTTCCATATGTAAGGAGAAGAGAGGAGAGGAGGGAGGAGAAGAGGGAGGGGGACAGGAGGGAGAGGAAGGGAAGGGAGGGAAGAAGAGAGGAGAGAGGAAGGGATTGAAGAGGAGAGAGCCGGTAAGGGGAGGAGAGGGATAGGGAAGAAAAAAACTTTTTTTTTTCCCCTTTTGTGTCACACCCAGCCACACTCAGGGGTTACTCCTGGCGTTTTGCTCAGGAATTACTCCTGGTGGTGCTAGGGGACCATATGGGATGCGGGCGGGGACCATATGGGATGGGGGATCGGAACCTGGATCGGATCGGCTGCGTGCAAGGCAAACGCCCTACCTGCTGGGCTATCGCTCTGGCCCAAGAAAAATCTCTTGACAGCTTGCAGAGTGAGGTGGCCTCTAGATTAGAAACGATCTGTGCCGCGTGGGCGTGGGTTTCTCACTGTGTTCGCCAGCAATCATGGCTGCTGAGCAGCGTGGCTAGACTCAAAGACCTAATTTTCTATTCCCATCAAGCACGTTTCCTACTAAGGTCCCAGATTTTAATAGGGGCCTTGGTTAAAAATCAAATGGTTTTCCAGAAGGGCTACCCATTCCTCCGGACCGGACTGCGGGGGGACACTGAGGGAAGGTGAGCGGTGCTTGGGCTGGTTCTTGGGGCAGGTGGTCTGGCGGGAGACACATGTCCTGTCTCAGAGTCAGATGGTCTGCGCTGGCTCCTGTCCACAGAGAGGCCCCCTGGTGCACAGAATGCCTATACAGAGTTCAAGAATGGAAACAAAATGAAGAAAATCCCTTTGCTTGATAAACTGCTCCAGGCCAACTCCGATTAATTATGTCATGCTGGGAAGTGACTCTTAGAGAAACACACCGTGACCTCTGCCTCCCTGTTGAACCCCCAAGGCAGAGTAAATCTTGCTTTGCTTGAAGAATTTTCATTTTTTTAATTTTAAAAACTCATGGGGAGATTTGTGAGGGAATGTATCGCTGCATCCACTCCAATAGGCAAATCTATGTATGTATTTTTCTCAGTCTTGGTTTGGTTGTCACAATAAACCAAACTGAAGAGGAAAGGAGCGTTTGCAGGCATAGTTTATAGACAGCCGCCATCTGTCTTCAGGGAACTGTTAAAGCCTCCTCAAGAATAAGACTCTTGCCCTGATTCTTATCTCCTACTGATCCCTCCCACATTTCCTCTGTCCTTTTGGAATGAAAGATCTCATGTACCACAAGTAAGAGAGGTTACATCAACAGTGCCAGCCGAAGGGGCTGGTCACAAGGGCAGGTCACGGAAGTTGAATTTTTCCAGCGGAGCTTAAAGAAGAAAGCTTTGGAAGTCGGGGCAGTTGACATCCATAACTGCTGCTTTGTTCCGATGTTGTTCTCTTTATGACCTACTGGCAAGTCAAGACTTCTACCTCCGCTCAGTCACCATCTTTGAGTTTCTGGGCTTTCAAACACCAAGTAACTTTCAAACTCTCAAAGCCTCTCAATCTTAAAGAAATAGCCGGTGGAAATTATCACAAACGTGTGGGAGTCAGGAGGTTAGGTAAGACAGAAAATGGAACAGGGTGCTAATAATTGTCGAGGGTACTAATGCCAACCTAGAACTGAGCATTAAATAGAGGCAAAAGGATACACATGACAACCTTTTAATGCATGTTCTGTAATCCATAGTCTGGAAGGGAAGGAAAAGAGAAAGAGAGAGAAAGGGAAAGAAATAAAGAACCTGCCATGGAGCAGGGCTGGGGAAGGGGGAGGGAACTGGGGATGTTGGTGGTGGGAGATGGGCACTGGTGGAGGGACAGGTGCTGGAACACTGTATGACCAAAACCCAAACATGAACTTTTTAATTGTATATCTTTTTTACTTGTATATCTCACGGTGGTATAATAAAATATTAAAAAAAAAAAGAAATAGCCGGGACTGAAGGGCTGAGAGGCCTTCCCCTGCTCTGAGTTGCTCTCAGCTCCCTGGATATTAGAGTACACGGCTATCTATAAAAATGGGTGCAAGAACTCAAACCTGAACAATCTCCCCAGGCTCTACACGATTAACAGATGCCAGTCAAAGTGCTATCCTGACAAGGAGCCTCTCAGTACACATTTCATAAAATAAGAGTTCCAGTAAAGTTTTTTTTACGAAGCTAAATAAAAAAGTTTTATAAAAAAAAAAAAAGGAAATACGAATTTCACACCCTGTAAATGGTTTTGATTTTTGTTGTACAAGAAAATGGTGGTGACAGAGTAAACTTTATAACACAAAGAACTTCCTTTTTTGGACTGTATGACCTTTAACCAGTCAAACTTTTAGCACAAGACAAAGAACTTTTGATTGTGTGTGGCCCGACTCATTGGAGGAGACTCAGCTTAATGAAATGGATACTACAGCTATATTGCAATAGCCAATAAGGCAGGATGTGATGTAAGAAATCTCATAAGCTGCCTTCTGCCCCAAGTCCAGATTTTTTGGTCCAGCCTGGTGACAGGATGTATAAAGTATTTTCTAGCTACTTTTCTTTAGTCATAATAGCAGGATTCCTACTCAAGGATGTTCTGACACTATTTGGCCCTCAGAGACAAAGCTTTAGTAAAAGACTTCAAAGACTACCTCACCAAAGCGGCCGGTTCATCTGGGGTGACTTCTTATATGAGTGCGTATTATAATCCGAGTAGCTTTACCTAGATTGTCTCATGACAGTCTGGCACTGCCTCCTTGAAAGGGCCCCCATGCAGGAAAGCAGTCAGTAAATTCCAGAAGGACAGATTGAAAAGGGTTGGGGATTATAAACAGGTCTGGTCTAGTTTCTGCTTTCTGCAACGGGTAAACTGGAACAGCCACAGATGGCCTACGGTTGGGCTAAAGAGGGGCAAGTATTTACTTAAGAATGAGCAAAGCCCAAATCCAGGTGGAATGTAGCCAAGATCTAGAGTGGTGATAATGAGCTTCTTGAGAAGTTAGTCCAAAGAGGGCAAAGGCTCCGTTTGTGAGGAGGGAGAGTGGAAAACACCACACAGGATGGAAAATGGGCTGCACCCCTGTGGAAATATTGCAAGGCCTGTGCAGGGTCTGGAATAGAGGCTGAGAGAGATTATACTGAGGCAGCCCAGGTACCTCTTAAGTGAGCAAGACAGGGTGCAGAGTGAGACAGACAGGAGACAGACAGAAGCTGCAACTCCCGCAGGTAGCTTTAGGTCTCGATCCACAAATAAACAACTACTACCAAAACCCACTCATGGCTTGGTTTACGTTCAATCCTGTAATGCAGGTTGCATAACTCTTCTGTGTAAGACACGTTAGGTGCAAAGAGGAGGAATTAAATAAATCTAATAGTCATTAAAAAAAACTCTATAAAGTCTTGAGAAAAGATGGAGGGGCAAAAACCACCAGTGAGGAAAGTGAGTCGAGAGGAAGTCCATACCGCATTCTTACTACTGCCCTAGTGGCCTCTCCCTGCTCTGACTATAAGCCAGGAAGCACGTGTTTGGGTGATAGGTTTTATGCGCAGTGAGTTCCTGATTGTAAGACACAGAAGAGCTACTGTGTGTCAGTGTTGGGCGATATCCAGGACCACCTTAGCCTGGCTGCAGTTTTGGCCCTCAAGGGTGAATTTTCCCTGGTGGTCCCTCATTCCTCCCTGACTGGTTCCATTGGTCAGGGGCTCATAGTCTTTACACCTAAGGCCATCGTTGGGGACCTCCGTGTCCTGTCAGGAGTCATAGAACTGATTTCTTGGGCTACCTCTGTGGTCACATTTTGCTGAAAAAAGTCTCACTCCACATCGGGCTGTCGCCACATGCTCTTTGCCATTCACCCTCTCTGCCATCCTTTATTCACCCTGTTCCAAACCTTTCCTACACTCTGCCAGCCATAATCACTCTCTTGTGCACTTCTGTTGTGTTTATCCCCTTCTCAGATGCCTAGAAAACCAAGTAGGAGAGACCCAGTTTCTTTAGTTTTTTTTCTCCTCTTCCCTGCCTCTACCCTCCTCCTCCTCCCTCCAGTGACAGAGGCCAACTTTCCCTTCTCTGACTTTAGTCTGGCTTCCACAGCATCCTTCCCTCTGTGCAGACAGACCCAAACCCCTCATCTGGGAAGAAGTGCTCCGCTGACAGTGCATCTCCCATCCTCGCCTTCCATTTCAGCAGGCGCTTTCCTCTGCAAAGTGGATGTTCGCCTGTCCTGCCCTTTGTTCTCTCTCTAATCTTTGTGGACCCACTGCAGCCCTGCGCATGCTCTGCAGAGCATCATGGATGATCCCCGATTGTGAAGCAAACCCACTCACCTTTGGTTGTCTTGTGATTTTCGTGAGGTGGTGCATTCCTACCTTTCTTCCATTTCCTTCCAGTCCTTCCCCAGGCCCTGCTCTGGCTCCTCACCCCTCCAGGAACGTGACCATCTCTCTGGCGTTTGTTTCCTTGCGGAAGACCCTCTTGAGAAATCTCATGCATGCACTGCTCAATGTCTGTCACGATCACACTGGCTGGCAGCAACGAGACGATACATTTTCCTCAATTTCACATCCAACTTTACTATTGCTTGTGTGGAAGCTGCTTGAGTCAAACATTCCATCTTGTCTTTCTTGTTCCATCTTATTCCAACTGCCAGGTTGAGACTTCTGGGTGAAAACAGCTTAACTTTGATCTTCAGTGACTAAGGAAAAATAACAAAAGAGGGTCTTGTGATCATGACAGCAAAACCTCCATGCTGCAGCCTTCTGTCCAGAGACTTCTGCCTGCCTCTCAGAGAGACCTTATGAACTTAAGGCCAAAGGTTTCACCCCAAGTGACCTTACCTCAGACTATCTCCGCTCCTCACCCTTTATGCCCGACTGGGTGGTCTGTTTCTTGGTTATGAACCGAGACATGATCTGCTCCCTTGGTTATGAACCCAGACGTAAATCTTCTTGTTGAATAAAGCCCCCAATGTTTATACCCTAGTCAGATTATTTATCTTGTGCTGACACTGCTAGACATCCATTTTAATTCCTTACATCTAAACTCACCATTCTACAAGGAAGTGATCATCAACGTAAAGAGAGGGGTTCGACAGGGAGATACCATTTCACCGAAACTCTTCAGCGCCACCCTTGAGAACGTCACACGACAATTAGAATGGGAAGGAATGGGAGTGAAGATAGATGCTCGGCAACTACACCACCTCCCGCTGATGACATTGTTCTTTTTTTTTTTTTAGGTTTTTTTTTTCGTTTTCCCCACTATCTGAAAAAAAACATTTCCATTGGTATGATTTGTAACTTTTTGGAAACTTACAAAATGAACATATGTAGAAACCTTGCAATTATGTTGAAAAAAGCTCATAAAATATCTTTGTGACTTAATAAACCGAGTGTAACACCTTTGTTATTAAAAATAGAATGTTAAAATACTTTCTGACTCCAATTTTGTTGTGCCAAAGTTTTTTTCCTAATAATCTAGAACTGCTTTAATAATATCCACATTACGAATTCCCCATAAAAAAAACTAATAAAGAGGACTATGGGGTAAAAGTAGTGGATTCCGGTATATAACGATCTGCCACAATAACGCTTTCTTATGTGAAAAACGTTTTTTTTTAAATGATCTTTCGATTTTCCTTCCGACTTAGGTGGTCTATTAATGTCAAAAATACCTCTTGTTTCAAGTCTAAATTGATTATCTCTCCCTTCCTTTTTTTTTTTTAAGTATTTTATTATACCACCGTGGTATACAAATAAAAAGATATACAATTAAAAGTATGTTTGGTTTTTATACAGTGTTTCAGCACCGCCCCTCCACCAGTGCCCATCTCCCCCCCAACATCCGTTCCCTCTCCCTTCCCCGCCCTCTCCATGGGTTCTTTATTTCTTTCCTTTCTCTCTCTTTCTCTTTTCCTTCCCTCCATTGGACAGAACAATAAAAGGTTGTGATGACATTGTTCTTATAGCACCAAATATCAGTCAAGTGACATGAATGCTGGATGATTTCGACCATAAGTGTGGAAAAGGTTGGACTGCAGCTGAATTTCAAGAAGACAATGTTCATGAGAAATGGACTAGTTCCTGACGTTCCGTTTGCTCTCAACAGAACGAACATCTCTGAATACAGCAGTTATGTGTACCTAGGTTGAGAACTCAACATAACAAATGACCTAGCACCTGAACTATGCAGGAAGAAGAGAGCAGTGTGGAACGCCTTCAAGAGCATGGAGGAAGTGGTAAAGAAGACAAAGAACCCTCCGGCTCTGGGCACAACTATTTTTTTTTTCTTTTTGGATCACACCCAGCAATGTTCAGGGGTTATTCCTGGCTCTGCACTCAGGAATCACTCCTGGTGGTGCCTCAGGGAACCTTATGGGATGCCGGGGATTGAACCCCAGTCGGCTGTGTGCAAGGCAATGCCCTACCCACTGGACTACCGCTCCGCCCCGGGCACAACTTTTTGACTCCACCATTCCAATTCCTGCACTAACATAAGCTTCAGAGACCTGAAGACCTTCAAAAATAGGATGAGAAGGTTATTTGGGTAGCCCAAATAGGAATCAAAATAGTCTTTCTTGGAGTATCACGCTTCACTCAAGTAAGAGAAGGAATCGGAGTTCCGACCTCCGTCGATGATGAAGAATCAAGGATGTTGTCTCATTTGCCAGGATGATGAAAATTAGTTGGGCAGAACACATAATGCGATTTAGGGCAGACCGCTGGACTAGAGGTGTTACTGACTGGATTCCATGAGACATCAAAAGAACGCGTGGCTGCCCACCTACGAGATGGTCAGACTTCTTCATCAAAAACCTGAACAAATGGTTTGCGGTTCTTCGTGTTCCTGGGGCAAGGAGATGCCATTGGGCTACACTTGCACATGACAGGGACAAATGGACAAATAGCTAATCTTCTGTAACGTTAGATGTGCCTGTCTGTTTTTGGAGAAAGGGTCTTGAAAAGGTGACTAAGAGAAAAACGAGATTAGTAGGATAACGTCTGATCCAATGTGACTGATGTCCTATAAGAAGACACCAGGGTATTGGAGCCAGGGAAACAGTACAGTGGATAAGGCATTTGCTTTGCACGTGGTCTACCTGGATTTGATCCCTAGAACCACATACGGTACCTGAGCACCTACAGGTGTGGCCCAGAAAACAAAAAAGAAAAAGAAGGTGAAGGAAGGAGACAGAAAAAAGAGGAAGAGAATAAGAGGAGGAAGAAGGGGAAGGAGGAGGAAGAGGGAGAAGAGCAGAGGCGGAGAGGAGCACATTGACAATGATAGAGGGAGGGAGGCAGTCCGCTCTGAACCAAGGACAAACACCTCAGAAGAAACCAACGCTGCTGATATTTTGATCTAGGACTTTAAAAACAAAGGTTTTCGTTATGTTGAAACTTACCCACTCTGAGGTAATTTGCTAAGATAGCTCCAGAAAACAATCACCATAGAGATTTCAGACATTCCTGTTATTTGAACCTGATTTGGTTTTTGAGTTCCTACCTTGCTCCAGCTTGCAGTCACACTGGCGCACACAATAACTGCCCTTCTTCCCAGCATGCCCTGATCCTGAGCCATGGGGGCGGGGAGAAGAGAGCAAAAATAAATCAGAGGCAACAATAAACATTTCTTGAAAAACGACTTTTTTTTTTTTATCACTGGAACATGATACTAGTTTTCTCAAGCTACATAACAAGAAAGGTTCAATGTCTTTTGTTCTCACCAATTCACCCCTGGTGAAAATTAACTTGTCAAATTATTTTTAGGTGGGAAAACACCTGGACAGAAAGTTTCACAATCTGCCTGGTCTGAAATTGTTCCCCCTGTCGGATGACAGGCCTAGCTAGCTTGGGATCTTTGTGGCTTAATCCACTTACAGTTTAAGCTATTTACATGTTCTTAAGCCAGGGTTCACGCTAATGAGATCTCTCCTGTGTAAACACTGATGGAGAGTGTAGCAGTTACAAGAGTCATTGTGACTCTGAATCAGTAACTTCTGAAATGTTGCTATAATCTCTACTATGATTTCAATGTTATCTAGATTGGGCACAATTCCTCTTGATACCCCTGGGTCCCAGCAGGGGACAGTTAGAATTTACCAGGACACTACCACCCTGTCTATGTTGAGACTATTGCTTAAGATTAAAGGAAGAATCATGCTACTTTGCCCTCAAGCAGGTGAGCATGACTCCTTCAGTAAACAGAAGACAAGACACTCAAAATCACCTTGGTGCAGAACAGAAAATAGATGGACCCTTGTGGGTACCATCAAATTGCATTAAACCCATGAAATTATGATGTGTTCCTTCCCATGAATATACATCCATTGAGATGTATTTCTTCATACCAGCTCTCCCTATATCTCCAGTGTTTTGACATAAGAGATAATCTCTGAGAAAGGGACTAGTCCCTGGCATAATCATTTGTTTATACCTGAAACAAGTGTGGTACCACCCTAGGGTGATACCACCACCCTAGAAGCTGATTTGTTGATTTTTATTGACACTACTTGAGGTACTGGGTTCCACTTTGGTGGGAGACTTGGGCTGTAGTGCATGGTCTAAGAGTTAGAGGTCTGGGGAATCCCACTATTTTGGATTGTAGTGGCAGAGCTTTGTTTTTATAAGTTAGTAATAATAAACTAACTTTTGGAACCGCACTAAACTTGTGAGTTTTCATCCATTCCCCACCGACCTCAGAGGTAGAAGGGAATGGGTTTCCTGATATTGCTGGGGGACCCCAACAGCTCCCCAACATTCCCCTAAACTGAAAATTTTGTAGCAGGAAATAAAAATAAGAACCATGGGGAGACATCAACCATTTATTTTAGGATATCGCTGGGGTCCCCAACAATCAGGAGACTAGTTCCCTTCTATATCTGAAGCTGGCAGGGAATGGTGAAACTCAGGAGTCCAGCACTGTTCCAAAAAGATTCTTTTTTTTTTTTGGTCACACCTGGCTCTGCACTCAGGAATTACTCCTGGTGGTGCTCGTGGGACCATATGGGATACCAGGGATCAAACTCTGGGTCGGCATGGGCCGGCCGTGTGCAAGGCAAATGCCCTACCAGCTGGGCTATCGCTCCAGCCCGACTTTTACTAAAACAAGCTCCGTGGCTACATTCAAAATAATGGGATTCCCCAAACCTCTTGGTCAGAACTTAGACCATGCAAGAGGGCCCAAGTCTTCACCAAAGTGGATCCCTGTACCTCAAGTCAGTTCTCTTATATATCCAAAAGTAATCCTATCTTCAGTGAGGGTTGTGTCAACAAAGATCAACAAATTAGCTTCTAGATGTAGACCCTGCCCTGTTTTTCCAGCCCACTGTTTCACAAATTGGAATCAGGTTCTAGCACTGTGTGTTCCCCTAACTTCTCCTCAGATGCCAGGAGTAACCTCTGCTAACTGAGCATAATATATTGCCTGTTGGGAAAAGAAAGTGAAATTTTTGAATTTTTTTGAATTTAAAAAGCATATGTATATCCATATATGCATATATAAAAAAGGGACATATAAAAATGGTATATTTGTGAAATAGTCTGCTTTTTCCCCCATCTTTTGAACCTTCTTTGTTTTATTTTTATAAAACCAAAATTAAATGTGGTATATTTAATCATCAAAGAAAATATGCAATATGATTTTGTTCCATATCATGTACAAAAATTATATTTACCAACCTGTCTCAAAATTCTCCTATAAAAACTAATAAATGTTGACAAAAATTTCACCCAAAATATTCATCCTTACAGCATTTGTTACAATGGAGTAATTGACTCAAAGGAAAGTATTTAATTGTAAGGAGAAATCATTCTTGTCAGAAAGCAATGTCCATGGATAAACAAAAATATACAACATTCTTTTCCAACACATGCTTCTTCCAGTAACTGATTGTCCTACTTTGAGAAACATAGCTTATGTAGAAGCTTAAGTCTAGAGATAAACAGTATTACAAAGCAAGGCAGAGGCAGTTCTGGTGTCTTTCTGGGGTTGAGCAGGAGCATCTGAGAGAGGAAATGGCGGGTAATAACAGCAGTGACTGATGTCCATCTTGCCGGACCCGAAGCAGCAGCTGTAACTGCCTTCTATCTCGTTCTTGCTCTCCTATTTTGGACTCTGAACAGACCAAGTGGACAGAAAGGGAGAGGAAGGCGGGCAGAAGTAGAAATGCAGAAAATAATTTTAAAAAGAAGAAGAAAAATGGGAGAGAGAAGGTCTTGTCACTTACTGCATCTTATTAAAATAAAGAAGAGAGGGTGATTACATTTATTATAAATGAGACGCTCACTTGTTTATTTATTATTACAACAAATACACATTAAGCCTTCCACAAAGATCCAAGCCTGTGATATGACAAAAAGTAAAACATTTTTTCATCTAGTTGAGTATAACCAGACAACTATTCTAGAATTACCATTTTTCCATTCCTCATCTCCTAACTTTTTATGGCCTTGCTGCAGAGATTGATTCATAATTTTCCAATCCTTGGGATCACTTTTTTTTCCTTGTTGCCTGCCCAGATCCTAATGTTCTTTGCTGCTTACCTGTTCTATGAAGTAATCTTAAACTGTCCCCTATAGGCCATGCTGTTGCTCTTTGAACTTGTATTTTTCTTTATGATAAATGATATCATTACTTATTATAATGCAATTATTTTCTGCTCAGTTTTTAAGGAAAATCTTGTGGGTCCCTCACAAAAATTAACACAGAAACTGACATGCAATACCTGGTAGACACACTATTAGAGTAGATACTTAGTTTGACCTTTGATTACTTAGCAGTAGTACAAGGCAGGTGACAGTCACTTGGTTATCGTCCAGCTCAATGCTGGGGAGTAGCAGAGTTAGTTTCATAGAAGAAAGAGAGAAGAGTGATTGGAAACCTGCTTCTCAGTCACAAGTAGCAAACAGGATGGTTTGATAGAGTCAATAGTACCTAAAGATAAATTTTATTTTATCTATTTTACTTTATTCATTTATTTATATATTTGTTTATTTTTGGGGTCACACTCAGTGATGCTCAGCAGTTACTCCTGGCTCTGCACTTGGGAATTATTCCTGGTGTTGTTCAGGGGATCATATGGTTTTTACACAAGGAAATAAAGGTCCATGAAGTGACTTGCCTGAGCATGATATTTTTTTAAAATTTTAATTTTATTTTTTTCCCCCCAAATATTATTACACCATTTTAGACATACAATTGAAAGATGTCATGTAGAGTTTTGGTTCTACAGTGTTCCAACACCCATCCCTCCACCCAAACCCATCTCCCATCACCAATGTCCCCACCTCCCTCCCCCTCCCACACCTCAACTACTTGGCGGGTTCTGTATGTCTTTTCTCTCCTCTTTATCTCTCCTTCCGCCAAACTTTCCTGCTCTTCGTGGAATGCAGTGCATTAAAAGACATTACTGTTTCCACTATTGTAATGGACCGTCGCGCCACTGCGCAGCGGGACCTGGGCTCGAACTGGTTTTGCTCTGTTAATCTGGTCGTGAGGCAGTTTCCCAACGTCTGGACAGCGAAAATGGTGGCTAGTGTGATGGGCGGAGTCTCATCCGACTGCTTCCGGGACCCCCAGAGGTGATGGCCCACTCCCAAAACCCATCTGCCCTCCCAGGGGTCCCATAGTCAGCTGGGCCCAGGGCGAGCCGAGTTCCAGCTTCCCCAGCCGCTTATGAGGCTCTTCACTGCTATGGCTGGTGGCCCCAGGGGAAGCTCCTGGGTGGGGCCACCAGGCTCGACAAAATGGAGGGGGGGAATGGCCGACCCCTGACTCCATCTGACAGATTCCCAGTGATTCCCGCTTCTGGGAGCAGCCTACCTGGGCTTGAACTGGTTTTCTGAGCATATTTGTATGTGTGTGTTTGTGTGTGTGTGTGTGTGTGTGTGTGGTGAGAGAGAGAGAGAGAGAGAGAGAGAGAGAGAGAGAGAGAGAGAGAGAATCGGGGGTGGTTAATTGAAACAGAACTTGAATGTGTTCTGCTGGCCTCCAAAGCCTCCATACTTCAATTGCACCATATACTTCCTAGTCCAAAAGGATAAGAGTAGCCAAAAGTGGGCTGGAGCAATAGCACAATGGGGAGGGCACTTGCCTTGCATGGGCAGACTCAGGTTCAATCCCCAGCATTCCATATGGTCCCTCAACCACTGCCAGGAGTAATTCCTAAGTTTGTGTGACCTGTACATCACTAGGTCTGACCCAAAAAAAAAAGAAAGAAAAAAGAGTAGCCAAAGGAATAGGGAAAAGAGTTCAGATATGAGATTGTCCTAAAGAACAGAATGTGGCAGATAATTAAGTGGTGTGAGTGAGCAAGAAAAAGGGAGGGTTCAGAGATGACCAAAGCCTCACACCTGCATGCTGGGAAGATGTCTAATCTGAAATATACCAGACAGAGAAAAATAAGGGCTTGGGGTAAGATAGTGCATTTGAGTTTAGATGTCACTTATAACTTATCTTCTCGTTGTTCATCGATTTGATCGAGCTGGCACCAATGGACGACAAAGTTGAGGAGTACAGTTCAGCCCACGACACGACCAGATAGAATTCTTCTGTATCATAGTTCCTTCTCTGTATGCATTTCCTCCAGCTCACTTCTGTGTAGACTTCTCCACACAGGATGACTTCACAGCACCCTGTAATTTCTTTTTTTTTTTTTTTTTTTGCTTTTTGGGTCACACCCGGCGATGCTCAGGGGTTACTCCCTGGCTCTGCACTCAGGAATTACTCCTGGCAGTGCTCGGGGGACCATATGGGATGCCGAAGATCGAACCCGGGCCGACATAGGCCGGTCGCGTGCAAGGCAAATGCTCTACCCGATAGGCTATTGCTCTGGCCTCATACCCTGGAATTTCTAATAGAAATATGCATCCCTTAGTTCAGTTAAAAATGGCTAGAGTCTACCTGTTCAGCAAAGCTCAGATAAAATGCTGCTACTCTATAAAGCAGAAAGTGATTCCGTATCTCACCTTTTCCTTTCCCCTCCCATAGAGCAGACTTGGGCCCCCACCCACACCCCCAAACGCAAGCAAGTCTTTCCCTGGTGATAGCCAGCTGCCTGTGCTGTCCTTAGGAATTTCTTGTTTGCATTATGAGTCTTTATATTCCAGTCATTACATGAATCAGAAAGAAGAATCCTGAAGATAACTCCCAATGTGTTTTATCTTTGCATCCTCCCAGTTTTTGCTTTATAAACGTTGCAAGAATAAGTGGAAACAATAATTAATACGCATTTTACAACTGAAGTATTGAGAACTTCCAAAATTTCTGATCAATAACTGGTCACTCAAAATGTTACATTTACCAGTTAGCAGAGCATTTACCAGTTGTTCAAATTAAGCACTTTGAAAGCTTGGGTAAAGAGGTATGAGACAGACGAGAACTGCTGGAGAAGCTTTAGTAAAGGTGGCTACTAGGTTGTGGAATTCTCTAGTCCTTGTAAGAGGTCCATAGAAGAGGATTGAGTTAGAGGTATTTTTGGGTTTTGTTTAAAAACTTTTTTTTTGCAGTGATCTGCCTAATTTCTTCAGAAAATACTCTAAAAAATTAAACACTTTTGAATTTTTTCCATTTTCTTTTCAAGGGTGCTTCCAGAGTTCGACTCTTATATTTTGAATGCTCTCTTTGAAAAAAAAATTCTGTGTTGGCAAGGGACATGATCCAGTTCTGAAAACTACCATAGAATAGCAAAGCATTTATAAATGCTTCATGTTGTAAGGATTTCATGCATTTTTTAAAGTTCACGTGTCCTAATCTTTATCAGTTTGTATCTCTAATATATACAACTATAATATGGTTAATGGATATAGCCATATCTATATAAAATACATTTTTATATTATATACAAATAATAAAATTAAGAAGTTATAATATGTCTGTAACATACTACTACAATGAACAGATCAAATAATTTTTTAAAAGCTTTTCCTAGTCTCTTGACTTACATGTATCAGTTGAGGTTTAAACACTTTTGAATACCTTGGGCCTTCTTTGTACTATTATTAAAGAACCATGGAAATAGGACAGATTAGCTCTGCATCTCTGCTTTGCAGAAGACTAACATATTTCCAATTTATATATGTTGTTCAAATGTCATTGGCTTTGATTCCAGCAGAATTAGAGATTCTCAAATGGTTTGGTGTTTGGGCCACATCTGGCAGTGTTTAGGGCTTTCTACCAGTTTTGCACTCAGGGATCACTTCTGACACAGCTGGGGATCACCTGGGCTGCCAAAGATTGAACCCAGGTCAGGTATGTGTGAGGTAAGTACCCTACTCACTGTAAGTATTTTCGACCTTGTCTTTATTATATGAGTTATCTTTGCATGACTATATTTTAAAACCCAAATAAAATTTTTTGTTTTTAGTTTTGGGGGCCACACCTGGCAGTGCTCAGGGCTTCCTCCTGACTCTGTACTCAGGGATCACTCCTGGTGGAGATTGAGGAACCATATGGGATGCTGGCATTGATCAATTCCTGGTCAGTCATGTTTAAGACAAGCCCCCTAGCAACTGCTCTCACCCCCAAATGAAAATTTTCTATAATTTTAAGAAATAATAGTTTGTCAAAGTTTTATTTAAAGTTTGTATATTTCTTTGACAACTTACATTTTAAGGCAGTGGCTTTTAATTTTTATTGGGGGGGCAGTGGCCTTCTAAGATACAATTAGAAGTAGACAGAACTTTAAAAATAATGAACGACACTAAGATAAGCTAGATAAACAAAATTTATAGTAAAAGCCTGAGAAATGCAAATTTGAGAAAACCCAATTAAAACTTTACACAAAATTACAAAGTTTATAGTAAAAGCCTGAGAAATGCAAATTTGAGAAAACCCAATTAAAACTACACAAAATTACCCAGTTCTTTACAGAGATGAGTTTAGTATAGAAGCCAATAAATAGTCTCCACTGCCTTCTCTTCCTTCACTTTCCAGCTACCAACACTCCCAGACGCTTTCATCTTACCTGACAGTCCATCCAGTGAGGCGGAAAACAGCTCAATCCCACGACTTCCGGGAGTGTTCAGAGGTCAAAGCTGCCTGTGATTTTCCACTTATGTCAGACATAAAATCGGAAAGAAGGCAGGAATTTTAGAAGCCGAGGGGTGGGGGGCTCTACCTCTCTTGCTGACGGGCCTCAGGGGACAAGGGTCTGACTCCATCCCAGACTGAGTAAACATTTGCTGAATAAATAAGTAAAAGCCACAGCTTGGATTTACAATTTGTATAATGGGTAAATGTCTTCTCTTTCAGTTCTGAGAGTAAAATCAAGAATGTTTTTCATTTTAGTCATTTCAAGGTCTTCCCTTCAATAGTGCAGAAGAAAGAGGGTTTTATATTTCATGATTTGGCCCCAGGAATGACTCTTCCTCTGCATGGCTCTCTTTTCAGTGAAGCCAAATGTTCCTTTAGGTAAGGTTGTTTCAGGGTACCCTTTCTCACTTGACACTCTGCTGACAGGGAGCTAGGTGGTGGAGAAGCTACTGAGCTGGAGGTGTCTTGGTTGACAGAAGCTGGAGGGCAAAGGTTCCATGTCCTGTTAGATCTGTCCAGACGGGAAGATTAAGCTGCACAGACAGGAGGAAGGAGAAGGGGAGGGGACACTTTCTATAGGCAGCTGCTTACTAGGAAAGTATGTTTAGAAAACAACGATCAGTTCTGGGAAAAGCAAAATAGATTCTGCATACTAAGCCCTCCATGACGCTGTGTGCTGGGAAGGAGGCCTTCACTTGGATCCATCCCGGCATAAGCTCAGCTCTGGGGCAAGCAGTGGGTGGATTCCATGGGGCATCGCAGGCAGTAGTAGATGTACAGGTGTAGCTTCTATTCCCACAGGTTGTGTGACTTTTTCCTACAGACTATATAGACTTTTGTAAAATAATGAGGAGAGACCATAGAAACTTCACGTTGAAGGGAACATGACTTTCATCTTTTCTTCCAAGCAAGGTTTGTCTTAATGCCAAAGTTCCTTCAATGAGACTTTGTTGAATGTTGTTCTTTCCCCTTCTTGGAATTAAGCATGTTCTGTTTGGTGGGAACAACAGAGCAGATGTCCAGAGCAAAGTTTCGAGAGCATGTGTGAGTTTGATGACAGTTATGCTCCTATCTTGATACAGGACAACAATAAAGTATGTCCAAAAATTGTGTGAAAATGACTTCAATGTTAATGAAGTCATTAATATGACTTCAAGAGAAGTCATATTGGAATCTTTCATATACATTTTAGAGACAGAGACTTTATGTTGGTTCTCTCAGTTTTTTCTTGATAAGCATGTGTGGGGGCAAAGGGCAGTTAGGATAGAAGGGACCAGTATGACAATAACAGAAATGATCTCTCTAGATAAGAACTGAGTGTCGAGGGCAGAATATACATGTAATCTTTCAGTAACTATATTAAGCTGTAATGCCCAAAAAAGGGGAGAGAGGGAGAGAAGAGAGAGAGGGGGGGAGAGAGAGAGAGAAGAAAAGTGCCTGCTACAGAGGCAGTTAGGGGTAGGTGGGAGGGAAACTAGGGACATTGGTGGTGGGAAACGCTACACGGGAAGGAATGAGCATGTTGGAGCATTGTATAACTGAAACCCAATCATGAACAACCTTATAACTGCATCTCATGGTGATTCAATTACATTTAAAAAAAAAGAAAAATAAAGCATTTAAATCGACCTAAGACTTTTCTTACATAATTTCATACATAATTTCTTATGTAATTTCTCTAAAGCCTGGAGGGAGAGGTCAAGATAAAAAATGCCGGACAATCACATGATATCATGTTGAATGAGTTTCTAATCTTGAGTATAATTTATGGCTTCTATCTACACAGTCTGCTCTAGACAAGGGAGTAGAGCACTGGACTAGAACAAAACAAACTGTTTTGAGATTGTGCCGGTGATACCATGTCACTTATTTTTCAGTTGAAAGCAGTCGCTGTTCAGAACTACTAAGAACATACAGCTTGTACTAATAATACAGTATTAGTCTGTACCACAAACACTAGGGTGCTAAATAAAGAAAATTCCTTTTTTAATATTTATTTATTTATTTATTTATTTATTTATTTATTTATTTATTTATTCCTAGACCACAAACTTTTTATTTTCAAGTTCCCAAGGCAAGCAGAGGGGAAAGTGCTGGGCCTGTTGAAGAAAGTCAACAGGAGCTCCTCTTTGAGTGCACTAGGCAGTGCGTGTAGGAGGGAGCCCATAAAGCTGGTTCCAAAGACTCATCAGTACAACAGGGACCCTGGAATAAGATGCTCCACCATTAAAGGCTGTTGGCTTTGAACCTCTGCACTGAATTAAAATGGGGGAATCTTACTCTTCATGATTTGGAAATGATGTCAGTGAGTCACTACATTTTGCAGCACAAAATCAACTAGTCAAAAAGAAAACAAATCAACAATAGTGACAAAACAAGCTTAGGATTTAACATGGCCCTGAACTGCTGGAACTAGTCCTGAGTTACGGAGCAGCATTCGGATCTCTGTTCTAGTTTTTCAAAATCTCTCTTGAGTGGCTCCCTAATCTTCAGTTAAACCCAGCTAATGTTTTTTTTTAATTTATTTATTTATTTCCCCAAATTTCATTACACCATTTTAGACATACAATTGAAAGATGCTCATGTAGAGTTTTGGTTCTACAGTGTTCCAACACCCATCCCTCCACCCAAACCCATCTCCCATCACCAATGTCCCCACCTCCCTCTCCCCTCCCACACCTCAACTACTTGGCAGGTTCTGTACGTCATTTCTCTCCAATCTCTCCCTCCCGCCAAACTTTCCTGCACATCGTGGGAATGCAGTTCATTAAAGGACATCACTGTTTCCACTATTTTAATGGACCACACAGCCGCTGGCAGTGCAACCTGGGCTCGAACTGGTTTTGCTCTGTTAATCTGGTCGTGAGGTAGTATCCCAGCATCCGGACAGCGAAGGTGGTGGCTAGTGTGGTGGGCGAGTCTCATCCGGCTGCTTCTGGGACCTCCCAGAGGTGATGGGCCCACTCCCAAAAACCCATCTGTCCTCCCAGGGGCCCCATAGTCAGCTGGGCCTGGGGCGAGCCAAGTTCCAGCTTCCCCAGCCGCTTGTGAGGCTCTTCATGCTATGGCTGGCGGCCCCAGAGCAGCTCCTAGGCGCGGCCAACAGGCTCGACGAAATGAATAAAGAAAATTCTTGATCCTGAAACCTGAGAGAAGTGAGTTTTAATTGTCCTGCTGTAGATTTGGTGTCCTACTACATGTTCACTAATGCACATAAAGATGGTAAGACTTAGTCCCCACCCACCGCAGTATATCATAGAAGACTCCAGAGTTCTCAGCCCTTTATCTCAACATTCTATTTGTTCTAAAAAATTTGACCCCAGGAATCAGGTGAACTCTATCTTCTCCTATATCTCCTATTCTGCTCATCTTCTCTCATAGCCAGGCCCCTGCAGCTGCTACCTTTGGAAAACAATACTTTATTACCATGAGATTCAGTCAATTTAGAACTTGCCATGACGCTACACCCCTCAGATTACTCTTGTCTCAGAACCTACCCCTCAGAGAATACATCATCCCCCAAGTTGCTCTGGCCCACAGAGAGGTAGATGAGTTCCCCTGTCCTTTAATCCCTGTTCAATCTGCATGGAAGTGGTTCCTTTCTTAACTCTGAAACAGCCTTCATCTATGTACTCTCATTTCCCTGGTTACTGTGCTCACAGAAAGAGCCCCTAGAGTGGTCCAGCCTGTGCAGTACCGGATTTTCAAGACTAGAAAATGGAAGGGTGATACTTACTCTTAGTGGTGGAGTCAATTTTCCTTTCCCTAACTTTCATGGGATGGGCCCAGAAGTCTAGACTTTCATCTTCCATGGGATTGGCCTAGAAGTCTAGAAGAACTTTCTAAGCTATATTCTTTTAAGTAAGTATCAAATATACACTGGAGTATTGTTAACAATAGTTAGCATACTGTATGATTGCATCGTCAGGACTTCTTTATCTTTAATGCATGTTGCTTCTGTAGATTGATCGTAATCCTCCCTTACTTGATGCCACCTAATCTGAATTTCACACTGTTGGATGTCTTCATTAAGGAGGGCTGCACTTTGCTTAGACAAACCTTAGGTTCTAGAGATCTTTAACCCCTTTGAGGCTCACTTTAAGCTCTGTTAGGGTGCAGAGAAGTTTTCAGACTGTGACTAATTTATTTATTATGACTGAGGTGAGACAGTTCCCACAACACCATTCTCTGTTTCATGTGTCGCCGTCTTTTCATTCTGGCTGCGGGAAATGAGACCCATTTCCAACCTGTGTGAGATCCAACAACGCATTGTCCACTCTCCAGAGGCTCTTTCCCCAGAACTCACCTAGCGAGCCCTCTGAACTCCTTGATGTAGCCCTCACAGGAGACTTTCCTACGTATCCTAGCTACCTCAGCCCCCTGCACTTCCATTGCTCTCTGCTTAGCTAATTATTAAGATGGAGCAATCAGATATCTCCTCATTACCATAACCTCTTCTCCCAGGGACCATAGACTGCATGCTTCAAGCTCATGGCCCAATCCTCTTCCCTGAGTTTTCTTGATTCCCTAATTGTTTATGGTGGGAGGACAATTTCTGGAAGAGTGATCCTCTGGGGACAGATCCAGAGGTCCCTGGAAGTGTTTTCCATGTGCTTCTCCATGGCTCTCAGACCAGCCTTATTTATCGGAACTCTTGGCGTAGGCATCCTATACCAATCCTATGAACGGGGACTCTACAAACATACTGTGCTGGCTGAAGGAAGCAGTAACTTTGTTTTACTACCCAGAGCCACCCTACGCATGGATGAGTTACATAGAACTTCTCCATGTTGATGGTTGGTATTTTCAAAACTCCTCTGTTATGCTCCATCCCCCACTCCCCCTACGAATTTTGGCTTCAGTGGCATGGACTTGGGAGATGGGGTTTAAGGTTCTGCTAACTCACATCGCCTTTTCCCTGGGAATTCTGTTGCTGGCTTTTATTTGGCGTTCCTTGGAGAGAATTAGTGTCTTACACCGCACACTCCTAAGATCCCGACGTGGCTTCATCCTTTTCGTCTGCTCTTGAATCCCCTCAGGTGTCTGCTTGCCGTGTAGGTCTCCTCATCCAGGGAGAAAGGGAGTTCAGAAAATTTGAAATTTCTCAAAATAAGTCACTTCAATAGTCACTTTCTATAGGGTCTATTTAACCCTCGGGAAGCTCAATGCCATACTCACAGTGTGAACATAGTGTCTCACTCACTCCCGCCAAGTGCCCAATGTCTCTGCAACAGCATGGTGTCCATGGCTGGACAGGAGACTGGTAGATGTCAGAAAAACAGCATTTTCAGCCCTGGGCTTTGCAAAGGAGAGTAAAGAGTCTTTTCTTTGTCTCATCTCTGACTCTTGGCAGCAGGAAGGAGGGAGATAAGCCTCTTACCTCTCCTTTCTCCTTTCATTACAATTTTCTCCACGGTGTGCATGAGTGAGCAAGAGTGTGTGAGTGTGTGTGTGTGTGTGTGTGTGTGTGTGTGTGTGTGTGTGTGTGCTGGTTGTGAGGAAGTGATGGGGAAAGATCAAATCTCCTACAGCAGAATGTTCCTTTCAGGAAGCCCTGCCAGGAAGGGCAGGCCTCAAACCCGGAAGTTCTCTGAACTTAGAATGAGTAGTCTTAGAACTTTTTTATTCTTATTTTGTTCACAGCTGCCGAACCTTAGTTGCCAACTCTTTCACTAGACATCCCACACCACCTTGTTGTTCTAAACTAGCATGACACAGTCAATTACTTTGGTTATCTTGGCAATAGAACTGACTTGATTGTTGATGTGGTTATCAGGTAAAAGTGATTTCACATCTCTGAGCATCCACTGACCTGGAGTTCCACTGATCATGTGACAAAAGTGCTGCTTGAACCAAAAGAATGTTTGTGTTTGTGCCACACCCAGTGGTGCTCAGGGTCTTATTCCTGGCTCAGTGCTCAGGGCTCACTCTTGGCAGGCTCAGGGGACCATATGGGGTGTTGAAGAGTAAACCCAGGTGGGGCATGTGCAAGGCAACTATCTTACCTACTGTTTCATATGTTCAGCGTTAAACCAAAGGGCTTGAAAATCAGAAGTCATGGTACATGAAGAGGTGACAAAAACGGGCAGAGGTCCCCAACTTAGAAATCAAATAGTGAACTGAAAGAAAGACTGATGGGGGAAGAAGAAAAGTGCATCAACTGTTTATTAATGCTGTGGGGTCCCACATTCCAAGAACACCAAAGGGATGCATAACACTAGTGTAACAACACAGGAACCACACTGGTTAGCTTGACAGCTTCTCTCTGATTGACAGGGTGCTGATGTCTAATCCCAAACCATGAGAATCCACCGCGAAAGCTCTAACCAAGTCCAAACCACTCCCCCATACATTTATCTGCCCATCATTCAACGTTCCTCTAACTCGATTCCTGCCTCTTCCTTAAAACCCTTTCAAATAGTTATGCTACCAGGGATCTTTTCTTAATACATAGTTTGTGCATAAATAGTAACAATTAAATATGGTTAATTGGTGCTTTTTTAAAACATACAAATGAAAGATCTGACCGTTTTTGCCCCACACATCATCACAAAAGTGAGTAGAAAGATTGGCTTCTACTTCCCCCCAAACCCATCAGCACTGCCCTCCTTCCATGATCCCTGGGGGACGTGATCACTAGGACTTCTTGTCCTTCTGGGGCTCTGCATTGCCCTTCCTGCGCCTCCTCCTCTGGGATGAACACGCTGACGGTGAAGTCACTTGTCTCCGAGCCATACTTGTTCTTCACCACCAGCCCGTATTTGCCCGAGTCAGCGGTGCTCACTCCGCGAATGGTGAAGTAGGCCGTCTTGCCATTCTCGAATGCGAGGCTGCAGTGGTCATCTGGCTCCAGGGACTTCTCATTCTTTAACCAGGAGACCTCTGGAGTTGGGTCACCCCACACGTTGCAAGTGAGGTTAAGAGCCTGAAAAACAGGTTTCATAAGACAAGGATAGATGAGCTCTAAGGATCCGACTTCCAGCCCCCTTATCTGGGTTGGCAGAGCCAGAGGGAGGTTAAAGAGGAGCCTCTGAGGCTGAGGTTTATGGTGTTGTTTATGCATTTGTGTGTGTTAACAGTGTGACATCAAACCCAGGAGGGTTTCTTCAGTACTCAGATTTCTGGCTTGACAAACTTTTATCATTAAAACCACATGAAGGAATGGGTGTCCACTTCCCACCTTGACTTTTGTTTTCATAAGCAGGTTTTTGCTCATTGTGACATTTTGGGCTCAGACTCAGAAGAGAAATCTCACTGCTTTAATCACCGCCAAATCACTTGTACTTATTTCATTTATGTTCTGGAGTTCAAGAGCAGCATCAAACCAATTACTTGAGGGGCTTGAGTGATAGTACAGCAGGTAGGGCATTGTCTTGCAAGCAGCCAACCTGGTTCGATCCCCAGCATCCCATGTGATCCCCTGAGCATTGCCAGGAGGAATTCCTGAGTACAGAGCCAGGAGTATACCCCAAGCATTGCTGGCTGTGATCCAAAAAACAAAACAAAACAACTACTTAAGATAATTTCATAATTTCCAAACCCTAGCTTTCTCTTTATTTCTTCCTCAAACATCACCTGACTGGTTGCAGTTGCAAAGATTTACTACTAAAATGCATTCCTATTTCTATTACTATATATCCCCATCTATGCTAAAAACTTCTTATTCTAAAATATCATTTCTCCAGTGCACATGGAACATTCTCCAAGATAGATCATATGCTGAGCCACAAAACATACCTCAATAAAATAAAAAAGATAGAAATCGTGTCAACTATTTTTTAGCACTATGTTGAACTGAAAATGGAAGCTAATCACACACAGAAACAAAGAGTCAAACCAAACGCCTGGAAACTGAAGAGCTCACTGCTGAACAACCACTGGGTCATAGAAGAAACCAAAGAGGAAATCCAAAGATTCATGGAAGCAAATGAAAATGAAGACATGAACTATCAGAATTTGGGGGATGCAGTGAAAGCAGTGTTAAGAGGAAAGTTCATAGCTCTCAAGCATTCATCAGGAAAGAAGAAAGAGCCCACATAAGTAACCTGACTTCACAGCTTAAAATTTAGAGAAAAGACCAATAAAAAGGAGCCCAACTCAGGCAGAAGGAAGGAAATAATAAAAGTTAGACTGGAAATCAATGAGCTGGAATACCCAAAAACAATCCAAAAGATTAATAAAATAAGATCTGGTTCTTTGAGAAAAAGAAACAAGATCGACAAACCACTTGCAAGACTTGCAAGGAAAGGGAAAGAGATAACCCAAATAAATAGAATCAGAAATGAAAAGTGGAACATAAAAGAAACCATAAAAATTCAAAGATCATCAGAGATTACTTTGAGAGTCTGTATGCCATGAAACAAGAGAACCTGGAAGAAATGGACAAATTCTTGAAGTCCTATAGCCTCTCAAGGCTGAAACAAGACCTGGAGTACCTGAATAAGTCTATCACCATTGAGGAAATTGAAACAGTTATTAAAATTCTGCACAAACACAAAAGCCCAGGTCCAGAAGGATTCACTAGTGAATTCTTCCAAACTTTAAGGAAGACCTACTGCCAGTTCTTTTAAAGCTCTTTAAGGAAACCGAAGAAACAGAAACACTTCCAAATAGCTTCTGTGAGGCACATATCATCCTGATACCCAAAGACAGAGACAGAGACATCACACACACACACACACACACACACACACACACACACAAAAAAAAAAACTACAGACAACTCTCCCTGATAAACACAGATGATAAGATCTTCAACAAAACATTAGCAAACAGAATTCAAAGATTTATCAAAAGATTATACACTGTCAGGGACGCCGCCAGGGTCCCCAACAGTGGTGGGAAGCGAGTTCCCTTCTATCTCCGAAGCCGGCAGGGAATGGATGAAGATTCAGGAATCCGATGCAGTTTTAAAATGCTTTACTTATCACAGGTTCAGGCACACAAATCAGCAATAGGGAAGAACCCTGTGCTTAGGATTCCCGGCTAGAACTCCAGCCACGTGTAGGCCAAGATGGTGGCCACCACGTGTTAAGGTCCTGTAAAGAGGAGACAAAGACTCCCAAGAAGAGCCCCAAGCCCCAAAAGAGAGCCCAAGAAGAGAGCACCGAGAGAGAGAGAGAGAGAGAGAGAGGAGAGAGAGGAGAGAGAGAGGAGAGAGAGAGAGAGAGAGAGAGAGAGAGAGAGAGAGAGAGAGAGAGAGAGAGAGGAAGAGAGGAAGCAGGCTGGTTTTATACCCCTGCAACTCAGACCTCCCACTATTAGGGGAAGCAGGAAGAGTCAAATGCCCTTAGGTAATTTTTCCCAGCACCTCACCTAGGCACTATTATATGCTAATATTTTGAGCCAAGATCTGCCTGGAAATGCCTTTTATAGGGTAGAGAGGGGGGTTTCTGAGATGGCATGTCTCTGTACCAAAAACTAATACTAATGCCAGTTAAATATTTCTCCAAGCCTTCACAAGAGTCTCGTCTACTTCATGGTAGTTTTGTATTGTAGTTGCCTTTGAGTTATCAGGGAGCCATGCTTGCTTGCTTGGAGGCAAATAGCATTTTTCTCTCATCTAATTACTTAGAGATCCAGCGTGGCCAGGCAAATATGCTGGTAAGATCTAGCTAGTTCCACGATATTGTGGTAGCATGAGAGAATATTTCTATCAGCCAGTATAGAATACATGGTCAGATAAACTGCCACATTTAGACTACCCCCTATCTACGAAGTGACCTGCAGGAGGCAATCCAGGGCAGATACAGAGGCTCTTAGAGGAGTCCTGCAATAATACACCATAACCAAATAGGATTCATCCCTGGAATGCAAGTATGGCTAAACATTCGCAAGTCAATCAACATAATACATCACATCAATAAGACATAAAATAAAAACCATATGATCATATCAATGCAGAGAAAGCATTTGACAAGCCCCAACACTTGCTCATGATAAAAACTCTCCATAAAAGGGGAACTGAAGGAACCTTCCTCTATATAGTCAAAGCCATGTACCAAAAGCCCATAGTGAGTATCATTCTCAATGGGGAAAAACTGAAAGCCTTCCCCCATAAGATTGGGGACAAGACAAGGTTGCCCACTTTAACCACTTCTATTAAACATAGTACTGGAAGTACTTGCCATAGCAATCAGAGAAGAAAAGGACATTAAGGGCATCCAGATAGGCAAGAAAGAAGTCAAGCTATCATTATTTGCAGATGACATGATATATACCTAGAAAACCCTAAATTCTCTACCATAAACCTCCAAGAAACAATAGATTACTAGAACAGAGTGGCAGGGTACAAAATCAATACCCAAAGTCAATGGCTTTCCCATATACAAATAATGAAAGAGAAGAAAAGGGTATTAAGAAAACAATCCCATTCACAATTGTGCCACAGAAAATCAAATACCTAGGAATTAGTTTAACTAAGAATGTAAAGGACCTGTACAAAGAAAACTACAAAACACTACTTCAAGAAATAAGACACAAAAAATGGAAACACATTCCCTGCTAATGGAATGGGAGAAATTTTTAGAAATATTTAATTATACCACAGTGAGATATACAGTTAAAAAGATGTTTTAAGATGTTCATATTTGGGTTTCGGTCATACAGTGTTCCAGCACCCATCCCTCCACCAGTGCCCATTTCCCACCACCAATGTTCCCAATTCCCTCCCCCCCCCTATCCTGCCTCTATGGCAGGTTCTTTATTCTCTCTCTCTCTTCTCTCCCTCTCTCTCTCTCTCTCTCTCTCTCTCTCTCTCCCTTCCCTTCCACATTGTGGATTACAACACATACATTAAGAGGTTGTCATGTGTATCTTTTTGCCTGTATTTAATGGTCAGTTCTAGGTTGGTATTAGCACTTTTGCCAATTATTAGCACACTGTTCCATTCTCTGTCTTACCTAGCCTTTGACTCCCACACGTTTGTGATAATTTCCACCTTTAACAAGACCTCCTGATCCATGTTTCGCCTGACCTTGGATATTGGTATCATAATATGTACATATATATATATATATATATATATTTATGTTATGCAAATAAATGCAGTCATTCTATATCTGTCTTTTTCCTTCTGGCTAATTTCACTCACTTATAGGCAAATTTCATAATTTCACTTTTCCTAAAAGCTGCATAGTATTCCATTGTATAGATATGCCAGTTTCTTTATCCAGTCATCAGTTCTCGGGCACACTGGTTGTTTCCAGATTCTGGCTATTGTGAATAGTGCTGCTATGAAAATGAAAGTGCAGATGGTGTTTCCACTGTGTGTTTTTGGTTTCCCAGGGTATATCCCCAGGAGTGGTATGGCTGGGTCAAATGGGAGCCTCAGTTTCTAGTTTTTGGAGGAATGTTCATATTGTTTTCCAGAAAGGCTGTACCAGTCGACATTCTCACCAACATGGATGAGTGTACCCTTTTCCCTGCATCCACGCCAGCACTTGTTGTTCTTGCTCTTTTGGATATGTGCCAGTTTCTGTGGTGTGAGATGATACCTCATTGTTGTTTTGATTTGCATCTTTCTGATGATTAATGATGATGAACATTTTTTCATATGTCTTTTGGCCATTCAAATTTCTTCCTTGTCAAAGTTTCTATGCATTTCTTCTCCTCATTTTTTGATGGGGTTGGTTGTTTTCTTCTTGTAGAGTTCTGCCAGTGCCTGATATATCCTGGATATTAACCCCTTATCAGATGGGTATTGGGTGAATATTCTTTCCCATTCTGTGGACTGTCTTTGTATCTTGGTCATTGTTTCTTTTGAGGTACAGAAGCTTTTTAGTTTCATGTAGTCCCATATGTTTATCTTTTCTTCTAGTTGCTTTGTTAGTGGTTCACCTTTGAAGAGCCTTAGTTTCAATGTTGTGGAGGGTATTTCCTATATTTTCTTCAATGTACTTTATGGATTCAGGTCTGATATTGAGATATTTCATCCATTTTGATTTAATTTTTTGTGCATGGTGTTAGACAGAGGTCCAAATTCATTTTTTACATGTTGTTGCCCAGTTTTCCCAGCACCACTTGTTGAAGAGGATTTCCTTACTCCATTTCGGACTCTTTGCACCTTTATCAAAGATTAAATGATCATGTGATGTGTTTGAGGTTGGGTGTCAGGATACTCAATTCTATGGAATGGGAGAATTAATACTGTCAAAATGATAACACACCCTAGAGATTTATATAGATTCAATATGGTCCCTAAAAGGATAACATGACATTCTTCAAAGAAATAGACCAAACAGTCCTGAAATTTTTATGTAATAATAACATCCCACTGGTAGTTAAAGCAACCCTTGGGAAAAAGAAGATGGGAGGCATCACCTTTTCCAACCTCAAATTGTACTACAAAGCAGTAGTAATTAAAAAAAGCATGGTCACTATCACTATCACTATCTTCCCGTTCATCATCTATTTGCTAGAGCGGGCACCAGTAATATCTCCATATGTCCTGTCTCATGCTAGTAGAACCCAAAGGCATCCGCTTGCTCCATGAACATAAAGAGCCTCAAACCATTATATTAGGTCACGAGAATGACCTAATATAAATGTTACTGGTATTTGGCATATCAAATACTACACGAGCAGCTTGCCAGGCTTGCCATGTGGGTGGCATACTGTTGTAGTCATCTCTAAATAAAGCATTTATTGATGAACCGTGCGGCCTCTAGCGACTGCGCGAGCCGGGCTGTGATAGTCTGGTCTGCTTGGTGGAGTTGTGACGAGAGGGAAGTCCGGATGTGGAAAATGGCGGGCCCCATGGAGTAGGGGAGGGTGGTCTGGCTTGTTGTGAGGCTCTGCTTGGGTAGCAAGCCAGGGCTAGAACCCGCCATGCCTCCCGGGCACCTCATGAGCAGCTGGGCACAGGGAGAGCAAGTAGCAGCTCTGCCCCATGTCTGAGCAAAAAAAGCATGGTATTGGAGCAAAAACAGATCTGTGGACCTATTGAATAGAGTTGAGTACCCTAACACTTCTCCTCAAATACATGATCATTTAATATTTGATAAGGGAGAAAAAGTATTAAATGGAGCAAGGAAAGCCTCTTCAACAAGTGGTGCTGGGAAAACTGGGAAGCTATGTGAAAAAATATTATTTTAGACCTTTGTCTAACACCATGGACAAAAGTCAGATCAAAATGGATTAAAGATCTCAATGTCAGACCTGTTTCCATAAACTGCATAGAAAAAATATAAGAAAAACCCTCCACGACATTGAAGCTAAAGGCATCTTCAAAGATGAAACACCACTAACAAAGCAATTAGAAGAAAAGATAAACAAATGGGACTTCATGAAACTAAAAAGCTTCTTCACCTCAAATGACAGTCCACAGAGTGGTAAATTATATTCACCCAATACCTGTTGCAGGACTCCTCTAAGGGCTGCTGCATCTGCTCTGAATTGCCGCCTGCAAATCACTTCGTAGATAAGGGGGTAGTCTAAATGTGGCAGTTTATCTGACCATGTATGCTGTACTAGCTGGTATAAATATTCTCCCATGCTACCACAATCATTGTGGGACTAGCTAGATCTTACCAGCATATTAGCCTGGCCACGTAGGACCCCTAAGTAATTAGACCAGAGAGAAATGCTGTTTGCTTCCAAGCAAACAAGCATGGCTCCCTGATATACTCAAAGGCAACTAAAATACAAAACTACAATGAAGTAGAAGAGACTTGTGAAGGCTTGGAGAAATATTTAACTGGCATTAGTATTAGTCTTTGGTACAGAGACATGCCATCTCAGAAACCCCCTTCTCTACCCTATAAAGGCATTTCCAGGCAGATTTTGGCTCAAAACATTAGCATACTAAAGGGCCTTGGTGAGGTGCAGGGAGGGATTACCTAAGGGCATTTAACCCTCCCTGCTTTCCATAACAGTGGGAGGAAGGTCTGAGTGGCAGGGGGTATTAAACTAGCCTGTTTCCTCTCTCCCACGCTTCTTTGTGGGTCTCTCTCTTTGTGAGCTTGTGAGCGCTCACCCTTCTTGGAAGTCTTGTCTTCCCCTTTTACAAAGCCTTTACACGTGGTGGCTGCCATCTTGGCCTACACGTGGCTGGGATTCTAGCCTGGAATCCTAAGCACCGGGCTTTTCCTTTTGCTGATTTGTATGCCTGAACCTGTGATAAGTAAAGCCTTTTAAAACTGAATCGGATTCCTGAGTTTTCATCCATTCCTCGCCGGCTCCGGAGGTAGAAAGGAACTCGCTTCCCGGCACTGTCGGGGACCCCGGCAGAGCTCCCCCAACAAATACCCATCTGATAAGGGGTTAATATCCAGCCTATATCAGGCACTGGCAGAACTTTACAAAAAAAACAGCCAACTCCATCAAAAAATGTGGAGAAGAAATGACCAGAAATGTCCAAAAAGAAGAAATTCTAACAGCTAAAAGGCATATGAAAAAATGTTCATCATCATTAATCATCAGGGAGATGCAAATCAAAACAATGAGGTATCACCTCACACCACAGAGACTGGCACATATCCAAAAGAGCACGACCAGTGCTGGCGTGGATGTGCAGAGAAAGGGACTCTCATCCATTGTTGGTGGGAACGTTGACTGATGCAGTCTTTTTTGGAAAACAATATGGATATTTCTCCAAAAACTAGAAATTGAGCTCCCATTTGACTCAGCCATACCACTCCTGGGAAATATACCCTGGGAGGCCAAAAACACACAGCAGAAGCACCATCTACACTTCTATGTTCATAGCAGCACTATTCACAATAGCCAGAATCTGGAAATAGCCATAGTGCCCGAGAACAGACGACTGGATAAAGAAACTATGTTACATCTTCACAATGGAATACTATACAGCCTTCAGGAAAAAAAACCAAAGTTATGAAATTCGTCTATAAATGGATGGACATGGAGAAGATCTTGCTGAGTGAAATTAGGCAGAGGGAAAAGGACAGATAAAGAATGACTGCATTTATTTGCGGGATTTTAAGAAAAATAGTATGATACCAATATCCAAGGCCAGGCAAAACATCGATCAGGAGGTCTTGTCAGTGGGTAGAATCTACTGGAAGTGTTTAGGGAGTCAGAGGTTAGGTAAGACAGAGAAGGGAACAGTGTACTAATACTTTTTTGGAAATGATAATACCAGCCTAGAACTGAACATTGAATGTAGGAAAAAGGATATACATAATAACCTCTCAATGCATTTATTGTAAGCCACAATGTATAAGAGAAAGAAGATAGAGGAAGAGAGAGAGAGTGAGAGAGACAGACAGACAGAGAAGAGGCAAAGTGTCTGCCAAGAGGCAGACTGTGGGAGGGGTGATAGAATTGGGGACATTGGTGGTGGGAAATGGGCACTGATGAAGGGATGGGTGCTGGAACACTGTATGACTAAGACCCAAACATGAGCATCTTTGTAGTTGTATATCTCACAGTGGTATAATAAAACATTTTTTAAATGTTTGGTAAAATTCACTATTGAGTTCATAAAATTAAAATTTGAGTTAGTAAAAAAGATAAAATATCATCATTTGGGCCTAGAGTTTTACCTTTTTGGTTTCTTTGGCTGAAAATTTTTTTTTTTTTTTTTTTTTTTTTTTGAGTCATATCCAGCAATTCTCAGAGGTTAGATCTGGCTCAGCACTCAGGAATTACTCCTGGTGGTGCTTGGAGTATCATATGGGACATGGGGGATTGAACCTGGGTTGGCTGCATGCACGGCAAACACCCTAATGCTGTGCTATTGCTTTGGCCCCTGAAGTTATTTTTTGATCAGTACTCATTCACAAACAGCTATAGGAAATATAGAGCGATCTTAAATCTCCTTGCTCAGCTCCACCCGAGTCACACTTCACAAAACCACAGTATAATATGTAACATTATTTACTGGCGTTGATACAATTAATTGATCTCATTTATATTTTTACATGCACTTATTTGTGTTTGTGCATGGATTTAGTTGTGTCTAATTATATTTAAATTTATGTCTATTTCTGTGTATTTACCATCCCAGTCAAGAGCTAGAACCTTGCCCTCACCAAACATCCACCATTTTCCCTTTTAAAAACACAGACTCTTCCCTCTCCTCACCTCATCCTAACTCCTGGCAGTCACTAATCTGTTACATGTTTCTAAAATCTTTGCAATTTTTTTGTCTTTGCAATTTCAAAGACATAGCAATAGCATTCCATAATATGCAACTTTTGGGGAGGGTGACCTCTTCTCCTCAGCATAATTCCTTGCAGTTTCACCCAGGTTACTGCATGAATTAATATACTTCACTATTTTTTTATTGCTCTGTAGTTTGTACATTGCATGTAAACATTATGGGTCAGTGGGACTATTTATAGTTTGGGGAATTTACCAATAAAGCAGACTTGAACATTTGTGTACATAATGTCATGTGATTGTAGATTTTAATTTCTCTGAGCTAAATGCCCAGGAATGTAAATGCTGCGTGGTACAGTAAATGCATGTTTCATCTTTTGAAAAATCACTGAACTGTTTTCCTGAATTACTGTATAATTTTGGTTGACATTTCTACCAGCAAAGTTAAAATTGCTGCCTCTAAATGTTAAAATCCAGCCCCCCAAGGTGTTGCAGTTGTGGCTGCGGTGCCTGGCTGCATTAGCAAGTGGCAGACAGGAGATAGGCTTGTCTACATCCCTCAGGGCTCTGCCCCCGTGGACCCTGGATGGTTGATGGTCTGACATAGAAAAAGACTGGGTCCCCTGGGATGAACACAGAGCCATGGCAGAGCCTGGCAAGCTACCCATGGTGTATTCAATATGCCAAAAGCAGTAACAATAATGAACCTCATTCCCAACAAATGCAGTTGTTACTGGTGCCTGCTTGAGCAAATCGTTGAACAACGGAAGACAGGTGATACAGGTCAATGTTAAAATTATATTTCTTTTGCACCTCACTAATATTTGTTGTCCCTAATCTTGATTTTAGTTGGGCCACTCCTGTTGGTGTCCAGAGCTTACTCCTGCCTTTGTGCTCAGGGATAACTCCTAGCAATGCTTGGGGACCATGAGGTAGGCTAGGGATTACCTGGGTTAGCTGTGTGCAAAGCAAGCACCTTACCTTACCTATTATACTATACTATAATTGTGTTGACTTTTTTTTCTTTTTTGGGTAACACCCGTGACGCTCAGGGGTTGCTCATGGCTCTTTGCTCAGGAATTATTCCTGGAGGTGCTTGGGGGACCAAATGGGATGCCAGGGATCAAACCGTGTCGGCCACGTGCAAGGCAAATGCCCTACCCGCTGTGCTATCACTTTGGCCTCTAATTGTGCTAACTTTTAACAAAACAAAAAAAAATTTCCAAACTTTTTGACACCATGAAAAACTTATTATTTAACTGGAGGATCAGATAGAGTTATACAGTACTCACAATGTGTTTTACCTAGATTTTCTCTCTTAATTGTCACTGATATAGTAAGTTGAATATTTTAAATTGCATTAAGTGAGGATAATAGAGAACCAAGCTTAAAAACAAAACAACCCTGTAAAATAAGCAACTACGGTAATACTTTCCATTCATGAGAAAGAAAGAGAGCTCAGGGTCAGAGCGGTAGCCCAGCAGGTAGGGCGTTTGCCTTGCACGCGGCTGGCCTATGCCGGCCCGGGTTCGATCCCGGCATCCCATATGGTTCCCTGAGCACCGCCAGGAGTAATTCCTGAGTGCAGAGCCAGGAGTAACCCCTGAGCGTCACTGGGTGTGACCCCCAAAAAAAAAGCAAAAAAAAAAAAAAGAAAGAGAGCTCAATAAAAAAAATACCTCCACCAAAGAATTCAGATCCTCCAGTTTTATTACTCTATTTCCAACCAGATACCATATGTTCTCCTTTTGAAGCGGACAAATAATACGTTCCACCACAAATACCTCCACCCTTATGACTTGAGTATCAAATTTATCTTAATAGAATAGAGGGATAAGGGCCAGAGAGATAGTACAGCAGATAAGGTGCTTGCCTTGCAGGTGACTGATTTGGGTTAGATACCTGCATCCCATATGGTCTCCTGAATACTGCTAGGAGAAATTCCTGAGTGAAGAGCCAGGAGTAACCCCTGAGATTGGCCTGTGTGGCCTCAAAACAAAATAAAACAGAAAAAGAGGGATAAAGTGAATCCAGAGCCAAAGAGAGAATATAGGGGAAGGCACTTGCCTCACATGTGGTCAACCCCAGTTCAGTTCCCAGCACTGGTGATCCCTGAGCACTGCAGGGAACGACTCAAGCTATATTTGTCACAGAGTTTATATTTGTCACATAGTTTTGACTGAACATTTTCCACTTCTTAAGATTTTATTTTTGCTTTTTGGGTCACACCTAGTAATGCTCATAAATTACTCCTAGAAGTGCTCAGAGGACCATATAGGATGCCTAGAATCAATCCCAGGTTAGCCGCATGCAAGGCAAACGCCCTCCCCACTATACCATCACTCCGGTCACTTCTTAAGATTTTTTTAAAATTTTTTATTATTTTTTTTTCATTTCTTAAGATTTTAAATGTAGTCTGGAAAAATAACAATGTGGGCATTTACCAGTTTATATATGTCCACCTCAGCAAACATGCATTCATGCATGACTCCAAAACGTTGTAATGATTAAAAAACAGTCTTCATTTTGATCTATGGTTTTGACTTCTGAACTTAAGTATGAGAGTCAAGGCATAAAGTGGAGATTTAGGTATATGTTAAAAAGGAGAAATGCAGGGGAGAATGGCAAATGATGCAGAGGTAAGGGGCTTGCCTTACATGTGCCATTACTCCAGTTTGTATAGCGCCCCAGATAGTCTCCCCAGATCCTGTCAGGAGTGATCCTGAGCACAAAGCCAGGAAGAGCCACTAAGCACAACCCCAGCCAATTAAAACAAATAAACAACAGAAAAGAAAGAGTTCGGGGCTCTGGAATTCATCCCCAATAAGGCAGCAGTGGCGACCACGATTCTCCCAGCTTACCTTGCCTTCCTGGATGGTGACCACATCTGGGAGCCCACCCAATACTCGGGCACGATCTGCAAACACAAACATTTCTTGTCAGTCACCGAGGGGATTGAGTACCTGGAATCATACTTCCCAGACCGTCCCAGGGAATAGTGCCCCAGTGGACTTCCTCTCTTCTATCAGTTTATTTAATCCATTTTCTTTATACAGTGGAAGGAAATGATCCAGGGATCTGGGGCCATGCCCTGTCACACCCACATGTTGCATGCCTGGGCTCCTACATGTGTCTAGAAGAGCTCAGCTAGAGATTGTTGGCATCAAGAGCTGCGGTGCAATTTAAAGCGAAAAAAAAAAAAAAGAGCGCGTTCTAATCTTCATTCTTAGGCCTGGCTCTTCTGCAGCTTCGGCAGGGACTGGTTTGCTATTGCACAGTGGGTCTCTATGGACAGTCTCCAAGCCCGCCTCGGCTTCTGTTATGGGTCCTTCTGACTGAACTAGGGCTGTGTAGTCAGGGCCTGATGAGCAGGGAGATCTGGTGGCATGCAGATGAGGGTTTTCTCTGAGAATGCCCCCTAGAGCATTTCCTCTTCCATTCCGATAGTTCTTGGTGGTTCTGGACTATCTATAACTATTTAGCACAGGAATTTCTGACTATGGGGACAGATGCAGGAAGGACACCCAAACATGGGGCGGATTATAGGACCACGCTATTGGCTCTGGGTTTCACTGCCTCCGCAACAGGGAAAGATCTTTCTGGAACTCGGAGCACTCTCTCTGGCATGAATTCAGTTGCTGCCACAGTCTCGCTTTTTAGATTTACGTCAATCAGGGTGACACTCTTCATCTTTCTCTCTACATTTTCCTTCTCTGCCAAGTCAGGTTCAAGTTTTGACTGAGTCTTGACAGCATTATCCTGCTTTTCCTGAAACCCACGCAAAGAAATTAGGAACAACAAGTGCCTATCCAGACACTTATCCATGACCTTAGTCCCCCTTTCCACTCAAAACTCTACGGATATGGACAGCTTTCCTCATTTTGTCCCTATTTTGTTAAAATTTGCAGATAAGATGAGGTGTGCCTCAGAGAACCAGTCCCTGAAGGAATTCTTTGTTTGTTCCTAACAGCTAGTGTTCCATTGTGTAGATGTATCAATCTCTTTCTCCAGCCATCGCTTTCTACGGGCACTCTGGTTGCTACACAGATTCTGGCTATTGTGAATAATGCTGCTATGAACATAAAAGTTCAGTGGTGTTTCCGCTTGAAAGCCCCCTCTTGACCTGTCTCTGTGTCTCACGTTTGACTTGACTTTGAGTGGCAGTGGAACCAAACCTTCATGTTTACATCACTATAAACAAGCTCGTCCTCTGGCTCCTGGTATCACTGGCCTGTGATAACAGATGCTACTTCTCTGTGACCTCCATTTCCTAATCTGGAGAAGTGCACAGGGAGGCACGAGACCTGTGGACATTCAGTTTCCTAATTTAGCTCTATAGGACCCCGGGATCCCTGCGTCAGGCCTTAGAGGAATCTAAGAGGGGGTACCGAGTCAAAGGCCTTTTTCCAACTCCTGGCAGAGAACATCCTCAGCTAGTCTGCACAGTGGGTCAGTGGAGAAGTTTCTGTTCGAATAAGTGCTCCGTGGCTGAGAAAAGCGACAGATATAGAGCAGAAGAGCTCTTTGGTTTCTTCCAGTTCTCAACTGCTCTGATCCAAGATCCAGAGATCTTGGGAAAGATTGCATCAACTGCAGGGGATGGGATTCCTCACGCAGAGACTTCAAGAAGTGGGAGACTGCCAACAGCTGAAGACCTTGGCTATGCTCAGGATGAAAAAGAGGGTGATCCTCCTTCCTGACTTACACACTCTTGACCATGCCTCCACGCTGGCCTTAGTGGTCTCCAAAGCTGGCTCATCAGTGGAGACAGAGAACGAGGGAAAAAAGGAGAGAACAAAGCCGATTGATGGTGAAGCGTCCCTGCCTAAAGACCCAGGGTCAACGGCTTGGTTTCTCCGTTTTCGCCCTCCTCTTTCATTGCAGCTTAGGACCAACTCTATAATCGGTCCTGAAAAGAAGTTTAAATAGACCTCTCACACTGAGAAGGGACCTGCGGGATTATGTCGCATTAGTCAGTGAATCCTGGGCTCTTGCAAGGATGAGTTCTGGAACTCCCTATATGATGCAGGCAGCTAGCAAATGTTCATACTGAACATACTAGCATATGCCTGGGTACCTGAACTTGGCAGTTTGGAATTTATTGACTCTACTCTTGATTATATGCTGTGGAATGAGGAAGGCCTTATTTGTTATCCTTTTTTCTTACCAGGGCTCTCGGGAAAATGGAGCAATACTTTGTGTGTGTGTGGGGGGGGGGTGGGGGGTGTTGGAGAAGAGTAGGAGAGGAGGGACCAGGGGAAATTCCTGATATTCATAGCTCTCTAATTTACAACATTTCCTCCTCCCCTTTTCTTTGACACATATGCATTTTCCTGATAAATTGGTGCTTACTGCATATGAGTCACAATTTATTCTTTTTTTTTTTTTTTTTTGCTTTTTGGGTCACACCCGGCCATGCCCAGGGGTTTCTCCTGGCTCTGCACTCAGGAATCACTCCTGGCGGTGCTCGGGGAACCATATGGGACGCCGGGATCGAACCGGGCCGGCACAGGCCGGCCGCGTGCAAGGCAAAGGCCCTACCGCTGGGCTATCGCTCCGGGCCCGTCACAACTTATTCTGTGATCTGCAGCCAAGACATTTCTCAGACAGTCTTGGGGCGGGAGTGGGGAGTAGCTCAAGTCCAGAGCTGGGTGGCATTCTTCTGTGACCTCGACTTTCTTTCATTGACATTCTTACTTACATAAGAAACTAAGTGGAAAAAACAATCCAAACCGTGTAGAACGCCTAAAATGTAGAAACAAGAATGGAGAGAAAAACTGCAGAAATCCCTTTCACTTTCACTGCCCACAGTCCTTCTATTGTTAGGCTAACAAAATTAAAGTTCTATTTGAATGTGTGCCGGGAGTAAGTGGGAACGTGGTCTACTTACTTTTCTCTGCGATGGCAGCTTGTCTGTGGTTGAGGGAAACAAACAAACACACAAAGAAAGAAGAATTTAGGTTGAGTGTTACTTCAAAGTCAACTAACCTTGACTGCATTTCATTGCTGCAGAGACATTTTGCAGCCTATAAAGCGAAAGGCCAGAGCGCCCGTATCTGCGCCGGACCCCCCCAACCCCGACCACCGGACAGACCAGCCAGAAACCCCGCCGAAAGAAGTTGAGTCCCTCCCCTTCCCCTGACGAGGGGCAGCATCTGAATTTCAGAGGAATTATTGTAAGCAAGTGACATTCACTGGGAAAAGGGGGCTTACTTTAATCTCTCAAATTCAGCGAAGGCTTCGTCATAGGCTGTAAGAGGGAAATGAGACAAGTTAGAACTTTCTCATCCATAATTTGATGACACACAGGGAGGAATTGGTTAAAACTAATACCACAGGGTCAGTGTGATCAGCCCAGGCTCATAGGAAGCTGTTTTTTGAGGAAGACTGTGGCTCTGTGTCCATTCTATAACGTTGGTGGTTTATAAGAGAAACAATTACTCTCTGGTTAGAACAGGTGGATTTTCTGCATTTTCTTTTTTTTTCAAATTTTTTGATTTTATGCATTTTCAATTCAGCAAGGGACACTCATTCCTTCCAGAAAAAAAGGCCAAGATGAGTTCCACCAAAGATAAAAATGGAAATAAAAGTCTGAGGTAAATAAAAGTCAGTTCTTTAATAAGGGTCCTGAGTATGAGAAAAGTGTTTCTCTTATTAAATAAGCCCACTCATCATAGCATCCCAGCCAGCTGATTCTGCTCTTATGCGTGTTGTCTGGCTGCTGTGATTTGGGTCAGAGTGAAATAACAGCAATCACCTTCAGCACCAGTGCTTGCTGGAAGCAATGCTTCTCCGGTACAAGAAAAGACAGAAGACAGATAAAGAAATGAGCACTCCAGCCCCAGCTGGAGGTGCTGGAGGTAGGGTGGGTGGGTTTCAGAATGATACCATGTTCAGGGCCATACGGTCCTGGGGAGACAGTTAGCTGGATGCCAGGCATAAGCCCCTAATCGCTGAACTATCTCTACATCCCCAAAGTGATTTTTCAAGTAAGTTCAAATGTTATTCATTCCCTTTGGCTATCATGTCTCCAAGCTGGCAGTGGGCTACAGGAGAAAGCCCATAAGCAGGTGAGACAGGCCCAACTCTGGACAGTCCTGGGGAGCTGCTGCTGGCCCTGAGGAGACCTTTGGGCAGTCAGGGATGAAGCAAAGGGGGAACCAGCATAGAATAACTCACTGAAGGGCTTAGAGGTGGCCTCTGTGCTATGAGTCTATTCTGAGGACTAAAAACACAGGGAGAAAGTGATATAAGGATAGTGGCAGAGGGTCCTGGGCTTTGGATGCTGGTAGTGCAGAAATTCTGTATATCAAAAGCATACTTGGGGCCGGAGCGATGGTCCAGTGGGTAGGGCATTTGCCTTGCACGCGGCCGGCCTGTGCCAGCCCGGGTTCGATCCCTGGCATCCCATATGGTCCCCCCGAGAACCGCCAGGAGTAATTCCTGAGTGAAGAGCCAGGAGGAACCCCTGAACATTGCCAGGTGTGACTCAAAAAAAAAAAAAAAGCATACATGGTTTTTGTATATCATTCTGCATTTCAAAACCACAGATTCTAAACTGCAATAAAAATAAAATCCGTGGGGGAAAAAAAAACAAAGCACTGGGAGTTATATGGTTCTAACTGAAATCTTTCAGAAATTTTAATTATTTGTTGAATAAGACTTTCAGAACTATGTTCTGGGAAACCTTTTGTTTGCATCACCCATTACTTTGTTCCTTTACCTGTTCTTCCCAGAGCACCTCCAGCCCCTGCCATGAGCTCAACAGGTCACCAAGCAATCTAAGTGGATCCCCTTTTTTCTCCTCTGAGTAACTTCCTGTCCAAAGTTAACACTCTCCCCTCTGGCCTGGGTCATAAATCTTACAGTCTCCGTTTCTTTGGATACGTTAATTATTCTGCTTTACTCATCTTCAACTTGTACAGCTCAACGGATTTCTTGAACACTATGAATATGCTCGAATTTCAATCACCAAAGAAAAATTCTTTTTTCTGATTTTTTACTCACGTGATTGTAAACAAATCTGCCCTTGATATGTCTTCTGAAGAGAAGTGATTTATTTTTGTTTACTGTCTCCACTACTATTTCCACTAATTCTCTACTCACTGAATTTTTGCTTCTTCTAGGACCTGGCCCTGTTGAAATGAAACTTGCTTTACCAAAATCTTCAATCATTTTTGGGTACTCAAATCTAATGACCTCTTCATTCTTCTTGACAACCCCACTCCTCTGGAGTAAATCTGAATCTGCAGAATATCCACTTATTTACCTTGTCCAGAAAGATCCACGCTCTTCAGATGTCCAGTTTTACCATCAAAGAGCTCCATGACGTATTTCCCTTTGTCATTCGGAGTGGGCTCATTAATCTGTAACCAGATCTGCTCTCCGGTGACCCCACTCTTAACTCTGTCTGTGTATTTAATAGGGTCTCACTGTTCAAACCAAAGAAAATGTCATTAGTACGTGAAGGCATCCAGCACTGATCTTCATTTACGTTGTCTCTTACTGACCATCTAACCGTAAAGTTTATAGACTTTCAAGAAACATGGAATCCACATATGTTATTCTTTTGCCACAGAGCAATTACGGACCCTGAAGCACAGAGCTTGAATTTTAAGACTGGTGGTGGTGGTGGGGGGGTTTGAGGCTTGAGGGAGGGTGGGGGAGGGAAACAGGGAGAAAGGAATGTCAGGGGTCCGATGATCTGCACAATTAACTCCTAATAGCAGTTTGGGGGCCCAGAGCAGATGGTAACAACACTGCTCAGTGGTTTTAATTCTCTTTGTTTTTATTTAGGATTATTTGTAGGACTAAGGGAATCTTTATCATCCATAACTATAAATCAGATTTTACAAGAGTCAGAAACAGATGTAAGGAAGACATTCATCTTGGCCGACAGCTATTGACATACATGGTTACAAAACTATTTAAAACAGATGTGTATGTGCACTGGATACCAAAGCTCCAAGTAAATGAAAAGCATATTGGCTCTGGCAAAACGAATGAGGCACCTTCTCTGTCCTGAAATGTGATTTTTCTCAGTTTTCTATAGGAGGCTCAGGGCAGACCCATATACAACACTCTTTATAAGAGAATACAAGTAAGTGGAGTCCTTAGCTTTGTGACACGACCATCTAGAAATGCTCCTATTTTGGATAAAGTGAGAAAAAGGTAATGTAGATGTACTTTCAGTGGTATTAAAAGGAACTTATGGAGGGGGCCAGAGCGATAGTCCAGCGGGTAGGGCGTTTGCCTTGCATGTGGCCGGCCTGTGCTGGCCGGGTTCGATCCCCGGCATCCCATATGGTCCCCCGAGCACCGCCAGGAGTAATTCGTGAGTGCAGAGTCAGAAGAAGCCCCTGAGCACTGTCAGGTGTGACCCCAAAAAAACAAAAAAAAAAAATAAATAAAAGGAACTTATGGAAAGCTTGTAAACCTGGAGGGAAAAATATGCATGAAAAATGATGTTATTATAAAGCATTATAATTGTTATGAAGATCATTATATTGTTGGTCAATATAACAGGTATACAGAAAAGACTGGAACTATTCCAAAATATTCATGCTGTGGCTAGGAGAACTATGACCAATATTATATCATAAACCATTTCTTATTTGTGGTAGAAAATTATAAATATATTTCTTAAGCAAGCAAACATTAAGTTTGCAGTTCTAATAAGTCAAATAGACTTTTTAAAAAATCATTGTATCACTGTCTCCCCATTGTTCATCGATTTGCTCGAGTGGGCACCAGTAATATCTCCATACATCCTGTCGCAAGCAAGTGTAGCAATCAAGGGCATCTGCTTTCTCCAGGGAAAAGAAGAGCCTCAAACCATTCTTCAGGTCATGGAATTGAAGTCCATAATTGTTACTAGCTTTTGGCCTAACAAATAAAACACGGGTAGCTTGCCAGGCTCTGCTGTGTAGGTGGTATACTCTCAGTAGAAGGCTCTCATCTCGAGCATTTACTGATGAAACTTAAAGGGAAAGATCAGGTTTTCTCTTGGATGGAGCCCTGAGGAACTATGGAGTCTTGATGTTGAAAATGACTGACCGCATGATGTGTGGGTTGCTCTGGCTTCTTGCTAGGCTTACTGGGATGATGGGTATCAGTTAGAACCTGTCTAGAACTGTATACAGTGTATAAATGTGAAAGATCTTGGGAAGGACCTGATCCTAAAATCAGTATTATCTAAGAATATCGATAATATTTATGGCTTTGCAGCCGTGCGCCACGAAGGAGCGCTGGTCTGGTGTGGGTGGGTCTCTCTTCCGGGAAGCTGGCATGGAGGTTGAGGAAAGGGCGGAACCCAAATCTCCGCCTCTGAGTCTGGCCAGCGTGGTCCTTCCCCTCATGTGTGAGCTCCAACATTGGAGCGATGTTGGACTCAGCCAGGGGCTAGCCAAGTCCCTTACTGGGAGGTCAGCTCCATGGATTGCATGAGACACTTAAAGCTTGCAACTGGTGAAGGGGTAGGAGGGGGTGAGCATGAAAATAAAATACAGAGGACTGAGTGTTCCAGTACTGAGTGTTCCAGTACTGAGTGCTCCAGTACTGAGTGCTCCAGTACTGAATACAAAACACCAATGAAGCACAATGGAGACAATGATCCCATCTGGGAAAGATCCCAAGAGGGAAGGCTAAGTTTAGTCTTGAAAAATGTGTATTGTTAGGCAATGTTTGAAGAGTGGTGTGAGTCTAAAGATAATATTGCAAATGTCTAGAAGAGAAAGGAAGGATGAAGTTTCCAAAGCTTTAAGACTTGATCAACATTACCTAAGACTGGGAGTGGGGATGAGATAAAGCCATAGATGTGTGTGCAGTCAAAATATCTAGTAATGAGAGACTCTTCAAGTAATGGAATAGTTATAAATATAAAAATGACTCTAAAATGTATTTGACAACATGAAATGTTCATTAAAACAAGTATTTGTTGAACATCTCAGATGTTAGGTAAAAGAGAAAAAATCGGCTACAACTTAGTAAGTTCATATATATTATCTTATGAACATATACATATGTTCATAAGGGAAAAAACAAAGTTACAGCATGCAGTTGATTTCACTTCACCCCAGTACTACGTGTTCCCCCAAGCACCTCTAGGGGTAGGCTGCCCAAGTACAACAACAGGACTAGCCCGAGCTAGTTACCAGGCTTAGGCCTAACTCCCTGACCCAAAAAAAAGAAAAAAAAAATCACAAAAGATCAACAGCTACTGTTGGGGGAAGGGGTTGTAGATAAATAGAAAAACCAAAATCTCCATAAAAATTTTTCAAGCTCCAAAAATAATCAGCATTTTATCATTCACTACATTAAGAAACAATAAAATTTGAACATTATAAAATGCAAGTGAAGGACCCCATCTGTGCTGACAGCCCGAGCCATGTATTTATCTTGCACATTAGCAAGATGGAATTTTCTGCCTTGCTATAATGAATCTGCTTGAATTCTTTCATGTCTGCCAAACATGCATAATAGCATCTTACATTTATAAAGTACTTTGTGGCTCTCAAAGAGCCACTGGTTCACTCATTCTGTCATTGGTCTAGCAGTATTCTGAGACAGAGAAGGCATTATTGCTCCTATTTAAGAGAGAAACCTGAGATTCAGATAATGAAACTAGCTTCCGACCCAAGAGAAACAGGAGTGAAGACACAGCTAAACCCATCTCAAGATTTTCCTCCTCTGTCACATCCTTACATGGACAGAAGACTCTGATTTCTGAATCTTTCACAGGTACAAGGACACACAAAACACTCATGGAGCTGATTTTGTCAAATAATGTAAGAAGCTTATGCTTTGCTAATTCAAGAGAAATTCAATGTTAATATTTTCTTCTTTCTTTCTTTCTTTCTTTCTTTCTTTCTTTCTTTCTTTCTTTCTTTCTTTCTTTCTTTCTTTCTTTCTTTCTTTCTTTCTTTCTTTCTTTCTTTCTTTCTTTCTTTCTTTCTTTCTTTCTTTCTTTCTTTCTCTCTCTCTCTCTCTCTCTCTCTCTCTCTTTCTTTCTTTCTTTCTTTCTTTCTTTCTTTCTTTCTTTCTCTCTTTCTTTCTCTTTTTTTTTCTTTCTTTCTTTCTTTCTTTCTTTCTTTCTGGGTCACACCCAGCTATACTCAGGGCATACTCCTGGCTCTGCACTCAGAGATCACTCCTGGAAGTCGTGGCTGATCAAATGAGGAGCTGGGGATCAAACTCGGGCTGGTTCCATGCAGGCAAGCACATGACCGGCTGTACTATTTCTCCAGCATGTTTGTCTCTTTTGAACAAGTAATTATTTTAGAAATGATATAAAACTTTTTGACTGATGATTCAATTAATTTTTTTTTTTTACAATGTCCTAGCTGTCACTGAGCAATTTCCTAGAATTTGATCTTTTTAAATTTATAATTACTTTCCTAAAATACATCCTGAAGGAAATAGAACAGAGAACTGAAATTCCTAGCATTGTACATTGGAATTTTACTTCATGGTTGTTATTTATTTTTTTAAAAACCTGGGAAATGAATGATGGTGATAATGATTGATGATGATGATTAAAAAAAAACCTGTTCTACACAACAGAAGAATCATTATAAAGAAAATGGTAGACTGTTTTGCAGAACACAGTTTTTCTTAGAATTTCATCTTAGTTTTTGTTCTTTGTGAGGGGTGGGTGGACACATCCGGAGACGCTCCCTGGCTCTGAGTTCAGGGATCACTACCGGCAGAGCTTGGGGGAGCATATGTAGTGCTGAAGATGGAACGGGGGCCAGTCACATGAGAGGCAATGTCCTACGCTCTGTACCCGCGCTCCAGCCCTTTCATCTTTAACTGAGCGGAGGGTGTTATCAGGCTTCCTGGCTCTGCTCATACCCACCACACACAGGGAGTAACATCAGGAAATCTGAGCTTCCTTTTCACTAAAGCATGTATCAAATATACCCGTGAATAGTCCAATAATTTCTGCATCTGATGGTTTTAGAGCACTGCCCGCACACTGCTGGTGCCCGCTGATGGGGGAGCTGCAAAAGAAACATCATTATCTGCCTCCTTCCATCACTCTCCCTCAGTGGCCTCCATCCAGCAGGGCCCCAAAACATCAGGAATGGGTGGCCAGGAGTGGGCTGAAGGTGACCGAAGGGCTGAAGATATCTGTATCCTCAGATTTCTATGTGAGATGCCTATTCCCCCAGATCTGGAAGTTCCAAGGATGCATAACGTTTATGGAGGTGGTAAAAAATAAATGGGAGAGACCCTCAGAGGTCGGAAAACCTCATGAATCATAATCACAGCCACTTTCAAGGTCCGGACTCCCAGCTCGGCAGAGCCACACCCAACAGAATAGATGAGTTTAAGCCCAGGTATGCACGATTCGGTGATCAAATCCACCAGGTTTCCTGGGGAGCTGAAGCTGGGGCACCCTTCCTCAACTCAATGTCCTCTGGCAAGGCCTGGTGGGCCTGCCGGAACTGTGACCAGCTGGGACTGTACATGAGGGGTACCATGTACCTCTAGTAAATTCATCTAACCGGTATCCCATCACATTTTCTAGAAACAATGTAAGGCATGAGGTGGTCTGGGGACCACCTCAGTAATTTCCTATACAGTGGATTCAAATGGCACAATGGAGATTTTAGGATCTCCATTGACTTTGTCTAACACCAGGTTCATCGACTGTATTTAGAGAAGTAGCTCCAACAACCAAAATAGAATGGATTGTTCAGTGTATGAATAGGAAAAACTCAAATAGACATTGAGATAAATGTGAAATAAGTGTTGTCAGTAGCTGTAGCGATGGTATGTCTGGGATTGTCAGTAGAAAACCACTGTGTTCTGGAAACCCAGAAAGTGAACCCAAGAACAGAAACTGGTCAGACTCCCCACACATCAGCCTAGAAAAAAAAAAGGCATGACCTTATCATTACTGTTCCCTTTATATGAGCTGTAAGAACCAACATAATTGATGCTGGCTAGGTGAGAAGGCATCAGGAGGGGGATGGAGGGTGGGAGGGAAATACAGGACTCTGGTGGTGGTGGGGGGGAGGGCACACTGGTGGTGGGATTGGTGCTGAATAATGATTCTTTCCAGCAACTGTACTGTGAAAAAGTTTGCACTTTGTAAATCATGGTGTTTAAAATAAATCGTTAAAAAAACTCCATAATTAAAAAAATGAAACAAACAGGAGAACTTCTTTGATTTAGAAACTTATTATAATGCTTGAGTTTCCAGAGGTGAACTTGAATGGGACCTCTGGGATAGTACAAATTTTTAGGCTCAATCCAGATGTAAATATGTATTTCCCAAATTATCTTGAGATTTCCAAAATCCCTTGAGAGTAAACAAATAAACCTACAACTATAACTATCAAATGGTGCCAACAGCTGAAAATGTGACCAAAAAAAATTTGGGCACTCCTCAGTATTAGGTTTCTTTGGTTAATAACTGACCATTCACATAAATAGAGGATCTGAGATCTCTTGGTGCATGCCACTTTAGGGGAGCTGGGGCTTTAGGGCCAAACTTGACAGTGTTCAGAGGAGATTTCTGGCTCTGTGGTGAGGAGTGACTCCTGCCAGTGCTCGGGAGGGCCATGTGTGGCACTGGGAACTAAGAAAAGTGTAGAAAGAGAGGACAGAGATCTGATCCTGGCGTGCCCGGCAGGGTAGAGAGAGAGCACACGTGCGGCCGCCTGGAGGCAGAATTCAGATGACAGAGGTTTTACTGAGAATGACTTCCCGGACCACAACGGCTATTCTCTCTGGCAGTCTCAGGCCTCACCACGAACATGCTGAGGGCAAGTACAAACCCGAAGCTAAGGGGCTGACCTTGCATTTGTTTCATCAATGTCACCCTTGATCCTCATCAATGTCAGAGGATTCCCTTTCTGAAAGGAAAACAAGGTTGTATTGCCCAATCTCTCCATGAAGAATTTCTTTTCTTTCCCTTTCTTTTTTCGGGATTTTGACCCATACCCTGCTGTGCTCAGGGCTTATGCGTGGCTCTGTACTCAGGGATCACTCCTGCAGGTGGTTGGGGGACCTTAGGTTGAACTTGAGATTAAATTCAGGTTGGCCATGTGCCAGGCAAGCACCCTACCTGCTGTACTATTGCTCCAGTCCCCTTTTGCCTTGCTCTTTTTCTCTTTTTTCCTCCCTCCTTCCCTTCCTCTTTCCCTCCCTTCCTTCCTTCCTTGTTTTAAGGCCATATCTGGTGGTGCTTAGGGCTTAGTCCTTGCTTTGTGGCCAGGGATCACTCCTGGCACTGCTTAGGAGACCGCTTTTGGTTTTGAGGATTGAACCTGGGTCAGTTGCACGTGGAGGTAAATGCCCTATGTGTTGTGTTATTTCTCCAGCCCTCATGAAGAATTTCTATGCAGCAAAGAAGTTACCAGTGTACTTACTTGTGGGACCAGTTAACTTTAAGATCATCTAGGTAGTAAGTAACAAAAGAGTACAGACGGATACCCTCAGCTGTGCTCTGGATTTTCAGGTCTGTAGCAGACAAAGCTGTAAGAAGAAAACAACATATTTCAAGCACCTGTATGTTGCGTGAAACCGGGAACAAGAGAATAACAAAGCATTGTTGTGAGACCATTTTAACTTACCTATTATTTTACATACTTCACTCATTAGTTCTTTAAAGGCTGTGGATAGAGATTCACAGAAAAAAACTTTAGCTTAAAAATGTCAAATGTATAGTCAAATCTTGAGCTGTTAATCAGTTTTGTAGTTGTCGCAAGGTGAATAAGTAATCTTTGAGGGAATAACTCATTTTTAAATCAAATTTTAAAAGTTTGCTTACTCCATCTATCCATGAGGGGATATGATTTTGGTGAAACCTGTTGACCTTTATCCCTCTTGCAGGATAAAAAGAATCCTTCCAGGTATTCTATTCATGTAGCCCAACAATTTCAAACAAATATTTCTTTGTTTGTTGTAAAATGAATCTGAAAAAATAAACTACAGATTGGTAGCAGGGAATGTGCACTAATGAAGAAATGGGTGCTGAAACATTGCATGACTGAAACTCAATCATGAACAACTTTGTATCTATATATCTTATGGTAATTCAATAAAAATATTTAATTTTTAAAAAGAAATAATATATAAAAGTTTGCTTACTGTTCTTGCTATTTCCATCTCCCCCATTCTTTATAATAGTTAACATATTTGCAATCTAGAGAAAGAACTGCCTGGGCCAGAGCGATAGCACAGCGGAGATGGTGTTTGCCCTTGCATGTGGCCGAAACCGGGTTCGATCCCTGGCATCCCATATGGTGCACCGAGCACCGCCAGGAGTAATTCCTGAGCAAAGAACCAGGAGTAACCCCTGAGTGTTGCTGGGTGTGACTCAAAAAGCAAAAAAAAGAGAAAAAAAAGATAAAGAGCTGCCTGAGATTTCCAAGAAGGTTGTTACTTTCCTTAAGTCCCAGGAAGTTTAGAGAAAGGATGTTCAAATGTGTCATCAGCTTATAATGAATAAACCATGTAGGTTTCCTGATGTTTTGGTCAAATAACGCTTTTTGTCAATAAGCATACTTAGTCCAGCTTCTCCCAAAAAGCAGAAAGTTGAAATTTGGAAACAGATTTGGGCTCTTTGTCGACAACACCATTAAAAATCTAGTTCAAGGAGAAAATTGTAGTCTGACGGACACATACAGGCTTCATTACCATGAAGGGTCCCTCCATAGCAGTCTCTAAAAAAATAGAAATAGTTTTCTTGCTCTGCTAATATTGGAGAGAGCTTGTGTTTCATTTATAAGTCTTTATTGCCATCTTTTAAGAGTGGGCTATTCTGTAGCATGTTTTTTCATAGCAGCTTTTGATTCTGGCACACTTTTATAGACTTGAAACAAAAATAGCATTATAATTGGAAACAGACCCCTTGTGAACTATGGTTTATAAATTCCATGAGGATCAAAAGTACATATCTGATTTCCTGGAAGATTAAAAGTGAAGCAATTTTGAATAGAGAAGTAACTCGCTCTGTTTATAGAGTTTCAATGAAAACAAATCTGTGAACCCAAACATCAGTACGGTCTCAACAGCAGCCCAGAAACTCCAGGCTCTGTACAGAGAACACAGAAACGCACCTCAGCAGGCAGCGCACTGACCTTCATCCACAAGCTTCAACCTGCTTTTGTCTTTTCCTCGGTCATCTTTCAAGATAACTTCATAAATACCGGCATCCTTCTTGGAAAACTATGTGCGAATGAGGAGAGAGATATAGTTCATTATAACTTCTATGGAGTCAAGAGTATGGAGTTTGCATTTTTCCTTCCCCTTCTTCTTGAGCTATCAAAGTTTACAGTGTGGTCAATGACACTTTCTCTGCGTACATCCCTCTAACACCACAGCCACCAGAAGAGTGCCCACTCTCCCCAATGTCCCAAGGGCCTAGGTAAGCTCAGTTCTGTCTGCATTTAAAACTGTAACTTAAAATGTGGTTATGAAACTGCTACGAAATACACACTGAACATTTAGTGACATGAATAATAAACAGTTCACACAAGAACCTTTCACCAGAATTTGGTTAGCTATCAGTCCTGAATTTTCCTCTTAGCTTACATAGGGTTTGAGACTTAAAAGTCCTTCTTTACTCTGCTTTATTAAAACTAATGATGATATACATTTGGAAGGTGTGCTCTTGTCAACACAAACTAGATAAATATCTATATTTAAGTTACATAATATATCTGTCTCTATTTTTATCCTCAGGCTAAAAGCAAATGAAGGAGCCACTCCCCCATATATTTAAAGAAAGGAAAACCCAAGTGGCCCCGAGACAAAGTAGTGGCACCCAGCCAATACGGGCTGCGTATCTGACAAATTCATATGTATCACAAGGTGAGGGAAACTTTTCTATCTCTACAGTTATTCTGAGTATGGTGGGTATGTGGAGGTAAATGAGCGCAGGAACCTCTGGAGTTAAAAGAAAGTAAGGTATTACGAATGTCTGAAGCAAAGGAACACTGAATCTAGTCTTGGTTTCAGAAGAAAGTAGTATATACAACTGCTCTACTTAACATTTCACTCTGGTCACCTACCTCTGTTATAAGCAGGGTACATATCCCATCCTTAAAGTCATGCTTTTCATCCACTGATATCTCCCTCTCATCTTTGTACCATACAATGTGGGTCTCCTTCTTAATATTTGCCACCTAGAAGTTGAATCATAATACACTTCTTGAAATAAGGGAAAGCTGTATTTATTAAGTAGCTCTTTTGGATGGAACTATGAGTCACCAGGGGCTATTCATAACTCTATGCTCAGGAGTCACTCCTGGCAATTCCAAGGATCTAACTGGGCACATGCAGGGCAAATCCAAGTACTATCTCTTTGGCACAATAAAATAGTTAATGAATGCTGCATCGATAGAAGAAAAAGCACTGAATGCTCAGTCAGAAGGCAAGTATTTATATTTTTTAAAAAATATTTTATTATACCACCGTGAGACATACAGTTACAAAGATGTTCATGTTTGGGTTTCAGTCATACAGTGTTCCAGCACCCGTCCCCCTAACAAATGCCCATTTCCCAACACCAATGTCCCCAATTCCTCCCCCCCCTCCCTAACCTGCCTCTATGGCAGGTTCTTTTTTTTACGTTCCGCCCCCCCCCCCCCCAGCCCCCCCCACCACCACACCCCTCCCCCCCCCCCCCCCCCCCCCAGGCTTTTTTTTCCCTTTCTCCTCTTTCTCTCTTTCCTTCCGTTCCTTTTCCTCTTTGTCGTTCTTTATTTCTTTTCTCTCTTTCTCTTTATCTTCCTTCTCTTACACATTGTGGATTGCAATACATACATTTAGAGGTTATCATGTGTATCTTTTTGCCTATATTTAATGCTTAGTTCTAGGCGGGTATATCATTTTCGATGACTATTAGCACACTGAGAAGGCAAGTATTTCTAAAGGAATCAAGTGAAAGCCATCTGAATTGCTAAAGAACTTAGAATAAAATAGAAACAAACTCAATTTTATATTTGTATTTCCAGAATGAAAGATTGACTTTTAAATCATCTTAAAGGCAAGAAGAAAACAAGCAAACAAAAAGAAAAACCAAAATGATTTGATACATGCATAGTCTTATGTCAAAAAATCTGACAACAGAACACAAAGGAAGATGGGATAGTCCTTTATAAAAATAAATGGCTGTACGGCTGGAGAGACACTGGGATGGATTTGACCTCTGGCACCACATCCCTTGACCACCAAGAGGTCTCCTCAACCCTCAAAAAGGTTTTTTTTTATTAAATAAATAGAAAGAATAAACCCCAAACTAATTTCAAAATTTTTCTAAAAGATTAAGGGCATTTTACAGGGAAATCTAAATATTACATATTGTAATAGTATTGCTTATATCAATCTTTTAGTGTTATTGAGATATAATTGATAAACACAATCACATAAATTTAAAGTGTACAAAACAATGATTTGTTACATGAAAAATAATATTGTAAAATGATGAACATAATAAGCTTAGTTAATACCCATCACGCACGGTCTAATAACTGATTAGCGATTTTGAGGAAGCTCATTTAAAGTTTATAACCACATGCCACATATCATAAATCGCAATGGCTAGATAACTTCATTTAGAAAAATGAATCTTGAGCTTTAGCTACTGAGTTTGAATTTTTTTATGGGGATCATATTAATTCATTTCTTGTATAATTAAAATTGTATGAAAGAGTAAAGACCATGTAGATCAAGAAACTATGATAATATTCCAATGAATTACTGGACAAACCAAGGAGAACTATGACTATATAACAGACTAAAAAATCGTTTCATCTCTTTAAGAGAGTTTAAAAAGCTTAAAAAAATATTTTTAGCTATTACCTTAATATAAGAACAAGTACTGGTAAATGCAGCAAAACCAGTACACATGGTACTAGCTACCCTTTTTCTGGTAAAAATGGCCTGGATTAAAAGGCTCTATCAGAACTGGAAGGAAGTAAGTAGAAGTGGATTCCAAAGCTTTGCACCTGCTTCAATAGACTGGCCCATATGAAGGGCCACATCTCTTATGAGCCTTGAAACAGAATTACCAGTTGTTTGTTTGTTTGTTTTTATTTTTTTTTGCTTTTTTTTTTTTTTTTGGGTCACACCCGCAATGCTCAGGGCTCTCCTGGCTCTGCACTCAAGAATTACTCCTGGCGGGCTCGGGGACCATGGGACGCCGGGTCCCGGGATGGGCCGGCCTTGAAACAGCCTTACCAGTGGCTATCGCCTGTTTGTTTGTTTTTAAAAGACACTTTTGACATTTGCTCACAGTGGGTCTTGTCTCCTCGCACCCAAGCTATGATGGGGAAGGGGCCAAAGGCTTTGCCCCTTGGGCAGACTGTGCAAGAGAGGAACACAGGTGCTGTCAGCAGGCAAGAGGGAGTCTCTCCCCTGCAGCCTTCAAGAAGGCCCATGACAGAGTGCAGCAGCGTCTGTATGTTCACCGGCACGTACCTGATAACTAGAAGATGCCATGTAAACCGCTAACTGTACGGACACTGCGATTATAACGAAACCAAGAGCAATGGGAGGGCAAACGAGACCGAAAGAGGATGCTCTGCAGCATAGATTACTGAGCTGGACTTGGAGAAAGAACTCATCAGAGAAGCTAAACAATAGAAAGTCATCTTGGGTACTGAAGCAATGTAATACTGGAATATTCAGTATTTGTTTCAGCCCTTCTTTGACAGCTCGGTATCTGGGAAAGGACTGGTGCCCCTGAGAACGCCCTCTGATGATACTGGTATCATCTAAACACTGTGAATTCAGTGTTTAGACCCGGCAACGTGGTGGTGGCTCAGGGGTGCTGCAGGTCACCAGTGCCACAGCTGGCGGTGCTCAGGGGCAGTTGTAGGTGCCAGAGAGAACACAGGACATGCGCCCAGACCAACAGTCCAACATTTTTTGAATTTTGAGCCACACCCAGCTGTGTTCAGGGATACTCCTAGCTGTGCACTTGGAAATCACTCCTGCCAGTGCTCAGGGGCCTTGTGGGGTACCAGGTGTCAAACCCAAGCACAAGGCAAATGCTCTAACTGCTGTACTATAGCTCTGACCCTAGAGTCCAGCCTTTTGAAAGGCCTCCTGACCCCAGGCAGTGAGGATTTTAGCTGGTGCCAAGGAAATTGTTCTTTAAGCAGCCTAGATACTTCCTGTGAGAAACTGACACCTAGAATTGATTTTTTTCTTTTTGGGTCACACCCGGCAACGCTCTGGGGTTACTCCTGGCACTGCACTCAGGAGTTACTCCCTAAGCGGTGCTCAGGGGACCATATGGGATGCCGGGATTGAACCCAGGCCGGCGCAGGCTGGCTGTGTGCAAGGCAAATGCCCTACCCACTGGGCTATCGCTCTGGCCCCTGATTTTACTTATACTTTTCTGATAGAATGAATCAGATCGAGCAGAGACTGGGACATTAGGTTCTGCCTTTTATAATGACAGCTACATTCTGATGCCACATACATGCTTCTGCTTTGGAGTCATCTCATCTATCGAGGCCTTAAAAAATTCCTTTCCTGGGACTGTCAATAAATCCCTTTTAAAATACTGTTTTGGTTTATTTTGGTTTGTTTGGTTTTTTGCTTTTTTGGGTCACACCCAGCAATGCTCAGGGGTTACTCCTGACTCTGCACTCAGGAATTACAAATTACTCCTGGCCGCTTGGGGACCATATGGGATGCCGGAGATTGTACCTGGGTTGGCTGCATGCAAGGCAAACACCCTACCTGCTGTGCTATCGCTCCGGCCCCTCCTTTTAAAATATTGTAACTGGGACCAGAGAAATAGTACAGTGCGCAGGGCTCTTCACTTGTTCGAGGATGACCCAGGTTCCATCCTTGGTACTACATATGGACCCCCAAGCCCATCAGGTTTCAGCCCTAATTAGCACAGTTGGGTGAGACCCCCTCCCTAAAATGTGAAAAATAAAAAAGTCCCATATGTAATATTGCAGTTGAGGCAACATTTTATTTTTTGTATTCATGTGTAGGGGGACCATATTGCTGCTTCTCCAGCTCTACCAAAGGGCCTAGGACTCTCCACCAGAGTCTTACTGTCACTTCTTGCTGGCCTCCCCCTCCCCTGCTTCTCCTATGGTTGCCTGCTAACCTCAGCTCTCTATTAAATGTTCTAGAACGGTCTCCAAAACAGTTGAATGATAACAATTTTTAATTTTTATAATAATGATAATAATGCTTAACAAAAAGGAAGCGCTCTTATTAACTAGGAAGTGGGAAAGTCATTTGCTTTCTCATATTTTTGGTTTCTTATAATCAATCAATAATGATCAATAAATAAATTATCAATAATGATCAATAAATAAATGATCTATATAGCATCATTTAACAGTAAGTAGTTTCTGTAAGTATATGCTATCTATATGCTTAACAGTAAGTATATGCTATCTATATAGCATCATTTAACAGTAAGTAGTTTCTGTTTCAATTCAAAATTAAATTGAAATTCAAAAGAAAAAAAAACTCATCTCTCCCACACTATATTTTATCTTTAGTTAAAATATATAATATCTTTAGTTACTTTATTTAATATATCAAAATTTTATCTAGTTCTTACCTTGCACTTCAGTAGTACATTACATTCACCAGTCACTTCCCAGCTCAAATACTCAGCAAAATGTGGACCTATGAAATTTCAATGACATCAGTAACAATTATTAATTACATAAGTAAAAATCAAACTTTATCATTCAACTCGGAGCTGATTAAATTGTGTCAATACAAATTCAGCTTTTTAATAATTTAATGAATACATAATAGTACATATTTTCAAATCATTTTGCAAACCAGATATTATTAACATAAACATTAATGCCCATTTTAATTGTCTTTGGAGATAATATTAAAGTATTTTATTCAAGAAGCTGAAGATAGGGAGAAAAGACATTAAAGGCATTCAGATAGGAAAAGAAGTAAGGTATTACTACTTGTGGATGACATGATACTATACTTAGAGAACCCTAAAATTGTTACCCAAAAAGCTCCTAGAAACAATAGATTCATATAACAGAGTGGCAGGGTACAAAATCAATACCCAATAGTCTATGGCTTTCTTATACAAATAATGAAAGAGAAGAAAGCGATATTGAAAAAACAATCCCATTCAGAATTGTGACTCAAAAAACCAAATACCTCAGAATTGGTGTAACTAAGAATGTAAAGGACGTGTACAAAGAACACTACAAAATACCACTTCAAAAAATAAAAGAGGACACGAGGAAATGGAGACACATTCCGAGCTCATGGATCAGTAAGGGTCAACATTGTCAAAATGGCAACAGTCCCCAAAGCATTATACAGATTCAACACAGTCCCTATAAGGATGCCCATGACATTTTTTAATTGATCAAACACTCCTGAAATTCATAGGAACAATAAACCCCCACGGATAACTAAACAAATCCTTGGAAAAAAGGAGATGGGAGGCATCACCTTCCCCCAACTTCAAACTGTACTACAAAGCAGTAGTAATTAAAACTGCATGGTATTTGAATAAAAACAGACCTGTAGATGATGGAACTGAGTTGAATATTCTGACACACACCCTCAAATATATGAACATTTAATCTTTGATGAAGGAGCAAATACACAAAGTGGAGTAAGGAAAGTTCTTCAACAAGTGATGCTGGAAAAACTGGGCAGCTACATGTAAAAAATGAACTGAGACCTCTTTCTTAACACCATGCACAAAAAGTCAGATCAAAATGGATAAAAGATCTCAATATCAGTCCTGAATCCATAAGGTACACTGAAGAAAACATAGTCAAAGTCCTCCAGGACATTGAAGCTAAAGGCATCTTCAAAGATGAAACACCACTGATAAAGCAAGTGGAAGCAAAGATAAACAAATGAAACTGAGCTTTTGCATCTCAAAAGAAATAGTGACCAAAATACAAAGACAGAGCACAGACTGGGAAAGAATATTTACCCAGTACCCATCTGACAAGGGATTAATCTCCACGATATATAAAGCACAGGTAGAACTTTACAAGAAAAAAGCATCTAACCTCATCAAAAAATGGGGAGAAGAAATGAACAGAAACTTCCAAAAGAAGAAATTCAAATGGCCAAAAGCCATGTGAAAAATGCTCTTCTTTAATAATCATCATTGATATGTAAATCAAAACAATAATGAGATATCATCTCATACCACAGAGACTGGCACACATCCAAAAGAACAAAAACAACCAGTGCTGTTACAGATGTGGGGAGAAAGTGACTCATTCACTACTGGTGGAAAGGCCGACTGGTCCAACCTTTTTTGGGAACAATATAGACATTCTTCCAAAAACTAGAAATTGAGCTCCCAGCTCAATACCATTCCTGGGAATATACCCTGGGGCCCCAAAAACACACAGCAGAAATACCATCTGCACCTCTATGTTCACTGCAGCACTATTCACAATAGCCAGAATCTGGAAACAACCTGAGTGCCAAAGAACAGACAACTACCTAAAGAAACTATGGTATATCTACACAGTGGAATATTATGCAGCTGTTAGGAAAAATGAAGTTATGACATTTGCCTATAAATGACATGGAAGTATCATGCTAAGTGAAATTAGTCAGAAGGAAAAGGAAAGGTATAGAATGACTGCATTAATTTGTGGGACATAAAAAATATTATGAGACTAATATCCAAGGCCAGGCAAAGCAGGAGTCAGGAGAACTTGTCAATGGTTGGAATCTACCACAAGTGTGTGGGGAACAAAGATTAAGTAAGATAGAGAAGGGACCGGTTTGCGAACAATAGTTTGAAATGATAACACTAGACTAGAACTGAGTATTGAAAGTAGGTAAAGGCATATACATGATAACCCCTCAGTGTATGTACTATAAACCACAATGTGCAAAAGAAGAAAGAAAGAGAGAGAAGAAAAGTCTACCATAGAGGCAGGCGGGGTTGGGGGGAGGAAAACTAGGGACACTGGCGGTGGGAAATATGCGTTTGTGGAGGGATGGGTGTTAGAACATCCAGTGACTTAAACCCAATCATGAACCTCTCTGTAATTGTATATCTCTTGGTGATATGATAACATTAAAAAAAAGAAACTAAAGATTTTCTCTTTACTCATTGCCAATACTTACCTTGTTTCCTGATCCATTCTTGCCTCTGGAATTCAGCTTCTTTCTGGAGCTGTTTATAAACTGAAAATTGAAAAATAAGGATGTATAAAATTGAACTCAGAGCACAAATGCACCTGGTCCCATATCAGGCACTTGATGGCAACAGGTGAGGTCCCGGCAGCTGAAAAACTCCACACTCCACAATTGCTGCCATGTTCAAGTCCAGATGCCACTGCTCAGATGAGCCCCATTCATGAATTAATCCACTGAAAAACTCAGGTATGAGCATTTTGTGACTGAAATCTCCAGGCTTTCATGGAGTTGGGGATGGGCTTCCTCCCTATCATCTCCTGTCTTTCCAGAAGGCCAGCAATTGTTTCCAAACCCCAAAGCCACCTCCAAGATAAAAATTTAACTCCAACTTTATCAACATGTTAAAAATTTTGGAATCCTGGAGTGACATCTCAAACACTACTATATCACTGTACCAAGTAGCACACCAAATTTAATGGGTGCAGAATGCAAAAAATAACAGAATACATACACACAATGACTATCCAGTAATAACATATCAGTAATTTCTTATATAAGGGCTTAATAGTTCCATGGTGAGATTGAGCAATCTTCACTAACTTTCTAAGAAAAAATTTCTTAATCATTTTTAGCAAATTGCTATAGGGGCATGCTTAAATGTTGGCTGGGAAAGGTGGAAACTATGGTGATGAGAATTTGCAATGACAATGAGACAGGTATTGAATACTGAATGTAACAAATTAACAAAGAAGTCTGACCAAATTAATGAAGAAGTCTGACCGAAGATGGTCGACTTCTTTGTTAAGACCCCTGAAGGAATGGTTTGAGGCTCTTCATATTCCTGAAGCAATCAGATGCCATTGGGCTACATTGGCACATGATAGGGTCAAATGGAAATGTTTCTGGCACCTGCTTGAGCAAATCAATGAATAATGGGATTCAAGTGATCAAGTTATCAAGTGATCAAGAACAAATTAACATGAACAACTCTATTAAACAATTGAGTAGAGGGAACGGAGTGATAGCACAGCGGGTAGGGCATTTGTCTTGCATGTGGCCGACCTGGGTTCGATCCCTAGCATTCCATATGGTCCCCTAGGAGTAATTCCTGAGTGAAGAGCCAGGAGTAATCCCTGAGGGTCACCAGGTGGGACCCAAAAAAGCGGAAAAAAATTGAGTAGAAGTCCACTAAGCTCAATAAGTTCAGTAAGTGAAAGCAGTATGGTCCAATTTGCACCTAACAGCTCAGTAAAAACGTCATGACTACAGTGACCCCATTAGGAAATATTTGTTGCAATAAGTAATATAAAGTAGATTAATCAGTGCCTGCCAGGGAAGCAGGCTTGGGGGTTGGGTGGGAAACGAGGGTCTCTGGTGGTGTTAAGGGCACATTGGTGGTGGGACTAGTGTTGAAATACTGAATACTTGAAAGAACTGTATTGTGAATACCTTTGTAAATCACAGTGTTTAAATAAAGTTTTAAAAAAATAGAAAAGAAAAAATTGAACTGAGTAGTATAAATATCCATGCCTATTAGTCAGTATGTGAAGAATTTAGGAAAACCATCTTTCTAATGTTCGGTATTTATAGTTAAAAAAAATTAAATAACTTTCTAAGTCAAGAGACTAGGGAATGGTGCATACAATCAAAGCCGGCCATCCTGCTCACTGCTTTGTTAATGCCATATTTTAAATCCTGGTGGTTTCTATTTCAGCTTATGGATGCTAAAATGCTGTAACCCTAATTATGATGTACGATGAAAGTTTTAGCATATACTACTTTTGTACATTTTTCTTTTAGTTTAAGAAATTTACAGTTAAAACTCATGTAACAGTTGCATAGTTTGCTTCTGTTACCTACATGGTATTTTGAACTTCAGTGAAAACTTATAATAATAACTACCTTCTTATCTATGAGATAATTTAAGTGGAATTTTGCCTGTGGGTCAGGGACAAAGTTGATATTCATTTAAATGAGCATTCATTTCTGTGAAATTATGTACTATGGAAAGTAATAACAGAAAATCGTATTTCCAATATTCTAATACAAACAAGAAACAGTTCCTAACTTTATGAAACATTAAAGAAAGTAATAAAATCCTCCAGTAAATGTTCCATAGAATTCTTACCATCTCCAATGAGAACCAGAGTTGAATGGCCAGTCGCTTTTCCATCTTGAATTTGGAAAGTATATGTTCCCTCATCCTCGTCCTGGAGCTTTTCCATAAACATTTCAATTATCCCAGTGTTTCGATCAATATGCATCTTGTATTTCTTCGATGTGAAAAGAGAATGAAAGAGGTGAGTAATACAGACGTTTTACTCTGATGATTATATGCCCCATAACATAAAAACAAACCCCCAGAGAAGCACAGTTTTAGTAGTATTTCTGTTAGCACTTTTAGAAAAGGACAGTCCTCAAAATCCCTATATTCAGAAAAAGAAAACTATTAGGTGGAATATATGTATTTGGTTAGAACTGATTTATAAAAAAACCTAGAATTTAGTTTTAAAATGTATTAAATGCTAATTATTATAGAATGTTGCTGAAAGTTGTTTTTTAGACTCCCAGTCCAACAAGATGACATTATTTTTAACTAGTAGAATGCCTGAAATAGATAGGCAACATGAGAGAAGTGATGGGGACATTCACTGCTAATGTCTCTGGCACCTACTATCCCAAGGTATCCAGCAGGCAATCAATATCTGCTAATTAACATGAATAAGAGCGAATCCAGGGCCAAGGAGATAGCTCAGGTGGTAGCTCACAGGTCTAGGTTCTGTGAACTAGGCCTATGCATGAGGCCTAGATTCACTCACCAGTACCTTGTGGCCCTCTGAGACAAGGTGTGGCCCTATTGACTCCAAGAACATCCCGTGATCCACTTGGCTAAAACATGCTTCCAAATCATTTAAAGTCAATTTGTTCCTAAGGAAATGAAATTGTGCTATTAGAATTAAAATACCAACAATTTTAGTTGGTATTCTATTATGCTAGTCTTATCATTTTGCTTTAGCAATCTATAATATATCAAATATATAAATATATATTAAATATGTGTACAGCTATATGTAAAGATATGTATGTAAACATATATAAATACAGATGTAGATAAATCTCAGTTCCTGGGCATACAAAGGCAAGTTCTATAATAGATATGAATTGATGAAATTTGCTTGTAGAATAGAATGAAGGCTCAGTTTTGGGACCAACTCTGTGGTACAACTCATGTTCCAGAACTGGCCCTGCAGAAAGCCAGGCTCTGACCAAGACCACAGTCACCACATTTTATTTAGTTTTTCCTTACCTTAGCTTGTTGCCAAACCTTCTACTTCTAAGAGCAGACCTGTCCTCTCCCCTACCCCCATACTGATACACAGTGCGCGCGCATGCACGCCAAACGCACACACACACACACACACACATTCTCTCTCTCTCTCTCATACACACACACAGAGAAATCACTTGGGAAAACTATTTCATAGGCTCTTTCCAAGTAATTTGACCTAAGTCAGGAAATGCGTGATTATAATTTCCTAGCCAAATGCATGATTAAAACCAATTGCAATGACTGTAGACAGTGCAACAAGTTCAGTGTGTGTCTCAACTTGTCAATGTGTGTGGACACAGAAAGGGATATGTTTCTGCACGCATTCAGGAGAGTGTGGCTGCAAGGGTTGTGAGGCTGAATGCTGTCACTGGTACTTTGTCTTCCACTCGACAGTCACATGGCAAGCACAGAGGTTGTGGGAAATTTTAAAAATATGTTGCAAGGAGGAGATGGGCCACAATGGGCCCAGGTGTGACATGTGGCAGCTCACACACAATTACTATGTGAACTGAAAAGGAATGCATTGTGCAGTTTTCTCTTGTTGATCTTACTTTTTTTTTCTTTTTGGGTTACACCTGGCGATGCTCAGGGGTTACTATTGGCTCTGCACTCAGGAATTACTCCTGGCGGTGCTCAGGGGACCATATGGGATGCCAGGGATCGAACCTGGATCAGCTGCATGCAAAGCAAATGCCCTACCCGCTGGACTATCACTCCGGCCCCTGATCTTACTTTCTTACTCTCACCAATGAACCTTTGCATCTCTTAGAAACATATCTTGATGGAAAGAAAAACTGGTTGTTAATAATGAACACAAATTACTTTCCTCCCATCTTCTGATTCCCTTATATCCCCATGATAGCACAAGTGAAAGAAGCCCTAAATCCAAGTTCTTTAGCTCCATCATACACTAGTCCATTACTGTGCTAGTGAGGAGGGCAGAGCTCAGGTACTGTACATCGATAGAAATGTATTTCTATTAAAGATAATAAAACAGATGATACAGATATAAACACTTAATTATGTAAGTGTGGCACGAGGCATGAACTCCAACCTGAGCACAGCCTCTGCCCTTGAGGCCTGTCTTAAGACAGATGCCAGTATCTGATTCTAGGTGGAAGAGAAGATGTGCAGTTTCTCCCCTGGGCACAAGGAAAGTAATGTTGAGTTGGATTCTGAACACAAAGTCACATCAAACAATTCTAGACTTAATTTACAAGATGACATGGAAGATGGGACTATCATCACACAGAAAGTTCAAATTTTCTTATAAGCTGTAGCAGTGGCAGATGTAATTGCATATGAAGAGTGTTCTGGAATTCCTTTAAATTTGTGGAGGAAACTTTGAGAATTTACAGAAAAACATTCTGGACATAAAAACCTCAAGTTCAAGATTCAGAAATAAGAAAATGCTGAAAAAATAGTGAATTGAAGAATGAAGAAACCGTAATGACCAGAGTTGAAAGAAATACATTTGAAGGCGCTCACTCAGTATTTCAGAGTCAAGGATAGGTTTGGCCTGCCAGTTTAAAAGAAAAATATTAATGGTAAGCGAGATAGTACTTTTCTTACAAGCCACTGCAGAGACCCTGGTTCAAATTCTTGCTGCCACATTTCACAAGCACTGCCAGGGTTGCTCCTTAGCACAGAGCCAGGAATAGCTCACAAACAATCCTGGTGTGGCCTTCCTGAAGTGTTTTTTAATTTAAAAAGAAAATATTGAGATGTTGGAACTTAAAATGATCACAGGCCAGGCAGGAGAAGGGGAAAAGGAAGGGTAAATGGAAAGAGAAAGAAGAAGGCAAAAAGAAAGAAAGAAAGAAAGAAAGGAGAAGCAGCAGAATAAGAAGAAGGAGAAGGAGAAGGATAAGAGGAAGAGGAGGGAGGAGAAGGAAGAAGAGGAGGAGGAGGAGTAGAAGGAAGAGGAGGAGATGGGGAGGAGGAGGAGGAGGAGAAGGAAGGAAGAGGAGCTAGAGAAGGAGGGGTAAGGAGGAGGAGAAGGAGGAGAAGGAGGAGAAAGAGAAGGAGGAGGAGGAGATGGGGAGGAGGAGGAGAAGCAGAAGGAAGAGAAAAGAAGAGGAGTAGGAGAAGAAGGAGAAGGAAGAGGAAGAAGAGGAGGAGGAGGAAAAGGAAGAAGATATGGAGTAGAAGTAGAAGGAGGAGGAGTAGGGGAGGAGGAGGAGGAGAAGGAGGAGGTGAAGGAGAAGGAGAAGGAGGAGGATGAGTAGGGGAGGAGGAGGAGAAGGAGGAGGAGAGAAGGAAGAGGAGGAGGAAAAAGAGAGAAGAAGAGAAAAAACTTGAAGAAGAGGAGGAGAAGGAAGAAGAAGGAAGAAGGAAGAAGAAGAGGAGGAGGAGGAGGAGGAAGAGAAAGAGTAAGATGAAGAAGGAGAAGGAGAAGAAGAAACTTGCATGATGGGAAACCAAAAAGCAACATGAAATATGTATAACTTGCCAGCATTCAACATCTCTGCCTCTTGACCATTTACTTGAGTCTTCAGTTGCTCGATTTACTGAAATATTTTCTACTTATGTTAAATATGTCTAGAAATCTATAAGAGGAGGCAAACATAAGTATAAATTTGAGATTCGATGATCAATCTCTTCAGCTTTTTTCTAAAGCAGTCATCCTATTGACAGAAATTAAATGGCTGTCTCTTATTTATACAAGAAATCTAAGCAGATATATTCATGGGAGCAATAGATGAATGTTTATTAATTTACTTACATAGACTACTAGTATAATATCAATTTTGTTCTTGTGTAGCATAACCAATGAGTTATTTTACTTTCTTATTAGTACTCTGTGTAAATATACTTAGTCTTTTTTTGTTTGTTTGTTTTTGGATCACACCCAGAAATGCTCAGGGGTTACTCCTGGCTCTGCACTCAGGAATCACTCCTGGTGGTGCTCAAGGGACCATATGAAATGCCGGGAATTGAACCCGGGTCGCCACGTGCAAGGCAAACACCCTCCCTGCTGTGCTATCACTCCAGCCCATACTTAGTCTTAAGTTGTGTTTTTAAGATTGCATTTTGTTCATAAAGGATTAGTCACAAGTACAAGAAAATCTCAAGTGAAAATTGTCATTTCAAATGAGTTTAATGATTTTCATGTTATAAAAATATGTTTTTTTATTGGGGGCAGTTGAGTTTATATTTTAGTCACCAAGGGAAACATTGATTAATTTTGTGTACCTTTAGAAAATCTTAATAAAACCAGACTATTATATGTAAAAAAGATATATACCAACATATACATCAAATGTTTGTAGGAATTTGTCTTTTCTCTGAGTCTTTTGTTAGAAAATGTCATGGATTACCATTTTTGAGTTTTAAAAGATCTACTGAATTGCTTAAACCAGAAAAGTAGTGCATATTACTTTCTGCATATTTTGGAGATATTAGCATGCCAGAAACTTTTTCCCTGATTATTCAAACCATGTTCCCACTGGCATTTCCAGAGTATAAAAGTTCACTTTTCCTGCATTTTGGAGAGTTATTGGAATAAGTACATAACAGTGGCCATTTTCTCCTGGGTCTTCAAACTAGGTCCTAGCTGGGGTTTCTGATGTACTTATATAATTCCTTGACTTCTCAAGAAAGCAAGCCCTGTCTGTATGGGCTTTTCTGCTTCTCAATATGCTTAAGAGCATTGATTTATGACTGCTGTCCTGGAAAGATGATTAAAAACCCTTTCACTCTCAAAACTCTTCCAGTTTGAGTATAATATAATTGGTCTATACTTTCCTCCATATTTTTACACGTGAAAATGATTTAAATATCCCTACCATATACCAAGTGGTTTTCATAATCGCCTACAGTTAGAACTTCTCCAGTGTATTAAACAATGATAGGCTTTGAAATCTAAAAGTACAGAACTTACCGGCCCTTCAAAAATTTCTTGGTCATTAAATATGAAGTTGACTTTGGCATTGCTGGACAGCTTCTCAGCCTGCATCCAAAACCGTACCTGGCCTTTCTCCAAAATTTCAACTGCCAACTCAGATTTTGCTGGGACAGCTATGTAAATCAGAAACAGAAACAGTAATTATATTGGTAACCATTTATTTTGGTACAAAATTTCCCAGCTCAATAGAAATGACCACGGATCACCTGGCTGTGAGAAATCATTATAGGGAAAGTCTGATATGAGAGACAGGAAATTAGTATCTGGGTTCTAAGATTGTCACTTTGAGAAAGTCATTTACTTTCTCCTATTCATAAGTCTTCACAGTAAAATTGAGGAAAATGAGGCATCTCCCAAGTGTTTGGTCATGAGTGAAATTCCAGCTGTGTGAACATGTGTACAAATACTGTCACTAACGGAGCGCAGTGACATTTCTCCTATGTGTGGGAAAACAAACATCAATCCCAGTAAACACCATAGTTCAGTGTGTTTGTAACCCTGATCACTGCAACAGCATAGACAATAATGATAAGGAACACTTTTTTGGTTTCCTCAGCAACACAAAAGCTGAGGAAAGTGAATGTGTCTCCATGTGTTCTTCCATCTAACTATCAGTGACTCTTTACCGGGACTTTGATTAGGATTATTTAGAGACAATACCAAAGTGTGATTGATTTTTTGAGATGACCTTTGGAGAACTAGAAGCTATTTCAAGTAACCTCTTAATAAACTGTGATGTGAGCAGGTTACTGCATCTCTGGGCTGTTGCAGGACTCCTAAGGGCCGCTGCATCTGCTCTGGATTGCCTCCGCAAATCACTCCGTAGATAAGGGGGTAGTCTAAATGTGGCAGTTTATCCGACCATGTATGCTGTACTAGCTGGTACAAATATTCTCCCATGCTATCACAATCATTGTGGGACTAGCTAGATCTTACCAGCATATTAGCCTGGCCACGTAGGACACCTAAGTAATTAGACCAGAGAGAAATGCTGTTTGCTTCCAAGCAAACAAGCATGGCTCCCTGATATACTCAAAAGCAACTAAAATATAAAACTACAATGAAGTAGAGGAGACTTGTGAAGGCTTGGAGAAATATTTAACTGGCATTGGTGTTGGTCAAGGTACAGAGACATGCCATCTCAGAAACCCCCTTCTCTACACTTCAAAAGCATTCCTAAGCAGATTTCGGCTCAAAACATTAGCACAGTAAAGGCCCTAGGTAAGGTGCAGGGAGGGATTACCTAAGGGCATTGGACCCTCCCTGCTTTCCATAACAGTGGGAGGAAGGTCTGAGTTACAGGGATATAAACTAGCCGGTTCCCGCTCTCCCTTCCTTCTTCCTTGTGGGATCTGTCTCCTTGTGAGCGCTCATTCCCCTTGGAAGGCTTTTTCTCCTTTACACGTGGTGGTCGCCATCTTGGCCTACACGTGGCTGGGGTTCTAGCCTGGAATCCTAAGCATTGGGTTTTTCCTTTTGCTGATTTGTATGCCTGAACCTGTGATAAGTAAAGCCTTTTAAAACTACATCGGATTCCTGAGTTTTCATCCGTTCCTCGCCAGCTTTGGAGGTAGAAGGGAACTTCGCTTCCCGGCACTGTCGGGGACCTCGGCGGAGCGCCCCGACACTGGGCCTTATTTCTCTTATTTGCAAACTAATGGAATTGAACTGAATGCCCCAATTAGACAACACATTTTCCAGCTCCAAGATCCTATGATAAAATTAATTTGAACTATTTGGGAAGGAGTCAAGTTTCGGTTGTCAACATTTTCACTTACTTAACAGGTTTAAAAACGTTTTAAAATGCCCATTTAAATAATTGATTTTTCTTATATATACAAAATAAACTAGCTTGCCATTCAAATATTATCATCTAGTGGTATTTAACATTCATTTATGTTCTTATATCAACCAAAAAATTTCAGAGACAAATAATGGAGTCACAGTTCAGAAACAATATACACATATAGGGCGGACTGCAGCAACAGGAAGTGAAGGGACCTAACATCTCCGATGTAGACCTGTGTTGGTTAAGTCATTTGTGCCTGAGTTAAATTTAAAGCACTGGCTGACAAGTCTCAACAGCAGTTTCTGAATTTCTTATAACTTGGAAATTTTCTCCACAAAGTCTTGACTTCTAGCTATGGAGGCCCCTATCAGAGGGGTGCCAAGACATATGTTGTGAAAATGCAAGTTGTTTTTCAAGTTTAGGAATCCTAAGCTTATTGGATGGGCCAGAGATATAGTACAGTGGGTAGGGTATTTGTCTTCCAGGCAGTCAACCTTGGTTTGATCCCTGCATCCCATATGGTCCCCCGGAGGAGGAATGATTCCTGAGTTCAGAGTCAGGAACTCTGAGCATCACTGGGTAAGGTCCAAATCTCCCACACTCCCAGAAAAAGGAAAAAAAGAAAACCTAAGCCTCTTTTAGGATAAATCATCACCCTTTGCTTTTGATCCCATATCAAAATTTTAGCACATGCTACATTTTAAATTGTAAACTTCCCAAACTGGTGCCAAATATTCAATTTTCATATATTCAAATAACCATTTTAAGTTTTAGAGGGCATTTTCCTTTCACTGCTGTGTTTTCATTGTGTAATTTTGCTATAGCACTGTTCCAATGCACAATGAAAGGGACAGACATCATCTCTAAGGAGTGCACCCAGGTGGGTGAAATATGAATTCCAAAGCCATGTTGTGTTCTGAACATTGATCTGCTGACCACAATATCACTCACTTGCTGATATTGTTACTTCTGTTATAGGCTACCAAGAGGAATGAATGAATATAGCACCAGAACACACTGAATACAGAATATATCAGACATTACTAACGAGGATCAATACTCAATGAAGCTGAACTTTCTACCTCTCCATCCACCTTTGCTAATGAAAATCTGAATTCCACGGGGCGGAGCAATAGCCCAGCAGGTAGGGCGTTTGCCTTGCACATGGCCGGCCAGCCCATCCCAGCCGGGTTCGATCCCGGCATCCCATAAGGTCCCTGGAGCACTGCCAGGAGTAATTCCTGAGTGCAAAGCCAGGAGAAACCCCTGAGCATTGCGGGTGTGACCCAAAAAAAGCATAAAAAAAAGAAAAAAATTTGAATTCCAGGAAAAAGCAATAATATATCTGGTTATCCAGGTAACAAGATTAGACACGTCTTCTATTTTTTTTTCTTTTTGGGTCACACCTTGCAATGCTCAGGGGTTACTCCTGGCTCTGCACTCAGGAATTACTCCTGGTGGTGATCAGGGGACCTTATGGGATGCCGGGTATCAAACCCGGGATGACCACATGCAAGGTAAACTCCCTACCTGCTGTGCTATTGCTCCAGCCCCTAGACAGCTCTTCTTAATGGAAGATTTATACAAGCTGAGGGGCTAACTTGGGAATATCTTAACTTGGGAATATTTATAAACACTTTTTTCATTTTTCCTAAATAAACCTAACCAAAGCCACAGTGGGGAATCACAGAGATTTACCCAGGCAGATAAATTCATTTTCCCACTTATAAAATTTCTCCCCACCCCACACAGCTTTCCCTTTGTTGATTGTGATGTTGTTAGAATAACAGGGGTCACAGGCCTGGTTATGGTGCTTGCCATAATTGTGGTGCTTGCCAGGATCAAACAACAGGTCATGCAGTTAGCCAAGGTGTTCACTGAGGCTTTAACTCCTTTAGTTGTGCTTCCATACCTAGAATTAGCAAACTTTGCATTCTGCACTTGTATATCATACATGCTCAGCTGTGCCTTTTGGTTGAGTAGCTTGTTTAGAACATGTTATAACTGAAACAAAAAGTCTCAGCTATTACTACTACTTGGCAATACAAAAGGAGTCAAGCCATTGACTCTAGAGTAGTAAGTCCATCTTAAAATCAGTGCAGTTTGAATGTTGGGAGAGTGACTGACCTCCTAAAAAATTGCACATCTACAAATATAGAAAGTTTGCTAAATAGTCTGGGTCAGGATAGAGCTTCTGGATTCCTGTGACAGAGAAGGAGCATGCAGTGGAGAAAAGTTTCACTAACTCTCTGGATTACCCACTATTTTGGTCAATGAGAACAGATTTTATCAGCTCAATGGAACTTTCCAAGTATCATTTCAGACTTTCTCATCTTTCTTGAAGTTCTTAACTGAGAAATTGAATCATTTATGTGGAAACTGCTCTGTTGAGGAGTTTATAGAAAGTGCTATAAGGCTTCTTGACCTTATTTAGTAGGAGTTCAAAAGAATAGCCACTATCTTTAGATTGTCTTTATTTGAAGTATGATTCTTCTAGGTACTACCATTAAATTGCTTAGGAAGAGATTAGCTTCTTTTTTTAAAATGACAATAATAAATATATGTACCTTAAAGTTTACAACATGTGAAAAGTGACTAACTCAATTATTTAAATATTAAGCTTCTGCAATCTGATACATCTTTACATAACAGAGCCCGGAATATATTTTCTATGTAGTGTGTTTCTTATTTCTTGGAATAATAGCAAAGGAAAAGATGGTATTTCCAGAAAAAATACAACTGTAGCTAAGAATGTGTATGTTCAATTGAATGTTCTCATGGGCCTCTTAATTTCATCAGAATTGTCATATGACCAGTTCCAGAAGTCACCACCAAGCAGGAATTCCTAAATGGTGAATGCACTCTGAATACTTACTTGGGAACTTGTGCTCGTGGCTGAGAGCAAGTAAACGTTTCATTTCTGTAGGAAGAATAAGAGAATAATTAGGGCCAGAGATGTGACTCAAATGATGTTTTGCAAGTATGAGGCCCTACACTCAAGTCCTGGCACTGTATAACCCTCCAAAATAATAATGTAATTAAGACAAAATAAATGAATAAATATGACTTAAAATTTTAAAAAGGAACAGAAGAATAATGTTGCTATACTATTAAAATGAGTCATCTGATCTTGGATAACTGTTGAGTACCAGACTTGTGAACGAGCTGGTTCTGAACTTACCTTCCTCATCTATCACGTAGCTAGATGCTATTCCGTCAGTGTCTGTCACATCACAGGAGTAAATGCCCAAGTCTTCTGTACCGAGGTCTTTAAAGGTCACTTTTGTCCTTCAGAACAAAACAGTTTTTTAAAATTGAGACACTCGTGTCTGTAGCCTGGGGCTACAGTCCTTATGCCTTTGCCAGTGTTACCCTCCATCAGAAGTGCTGCTCCCACGGCTTCTCAGCCTTTTGACTAAGGTCAAGAGGTTCTTCCGATCCCCTTCCTCCACCCAAGCCCTAATCATTGTCGCCAATCTGGGAAGACATTTCTGGCATCTCCTCGGGAGTGCTGAGTACTATAGGGGTTTCTGGCATAAGTCCTCTGCTCATAGAGAATATCTATCTTCATTTATACTATATGGTATATCAACTGGAATCCAGCATAAAGATGCTTGATTTATCAGCTCTTACTGAGGAGATGGGAATTGTCTTCACAGAGCAGAGTCCGTTGTTGCTAAGTCTGGGCTGTCTCTTGGTCAACACTTGCACTTCCCCCTCATTGCCTAAGCTTAGCGCTTCCTCCTGCAGCGCTATTGTCTTTTTCACTATCTGTACATTCTGCACTCCCTCATATATAATCACAGTGCTTTAGGGACAAATCTATTTAAGTATATTTTGCCTTATCAAATATAATTCAATTGATTTGTTTTATAAAAAACCTTGATAAACAAAGTGACAAAACTAGAGCAGAAAGAAAGCAAAAGAATATAAAATTTTATTCTTATATAAAATTTCTTTTTATATAAGAAAAAATCCCAAACCCACCAATGCTGGCTTGTATAAAAATGGAAGGAGAGCTGGGGCTGGAGAGATAGGTCAAAGGACTAAGTGCTTGCAAGACCACAGGGGGCCTGGCTGGGTTCGACCGATCCCAGGCATGGCACCTCATAGGCCCCGAAGAGCACTAGCAGTGACACTCCCAAGCACAAAGCCAAGAGTAGCCCCCAAGCTACTCCTGGCCCCTAAGACCTCCAAGTATGCCCCCTCACCACCAAAAAGAAAAAAAAAAAGAAAGAAAAGCAAATTGTGTACCTCTATGCTGTGATTCTCAGAGTTCTTGTTTTATTTTGTTTTGCTTTGGGGTCATACCAGGCGGTACCCAGGGTTTACTCCTGTCTCTGCACTCAGGAATCATTCCTGGTGGGGCTGGGCCATTATCATATGTGGTGCCAGGGGTGGTACCGGGCCTAAATGCGTGCAAGGTAAATGCCCTAACTGCTGTGCTATTTCTCTAGCTTCCAGGTGGAGTTCTTTCCAATGTTTCCTTCTTCCCAGTGTATTATTGTGGTGGTGGAAAAGCACAGATGGTTTCTAACCCCTCTAATTGTCCTTATCTTACTTATAAGCAAGTAGTAAGGCTTTCCCTGTCCCTCTGAAGAATTCTTCATCACTGCTTTTAAGCTTTCAAATTTTTATAGAATAATGAGAATTGTTTTGACACGCTATCACTAAACCTTTCCTAAAACTTTTTTGTCTTGGTTTTGGGGTCACACTTTGTGGTGCTCAGGGGCATGTGAGTACTTGGTAGTGCTCAGGAGCATGTTAGTACTTAGCATTTGGGGGACCATGTGGTGCTGGTGATTGGACCTGGGCTACTGCATTGAACATGGGTACTCTAGCCAGCTGAGCTCTTGCCCTAGTCACCATGCTGTTCTATATTTTGGCTTTTTGAGGGGGCTGAAACTCAGAGCATCATAGGGGGTTACTCCTGGCTATGCACTCAGGAATTGCTACTGGCAGTGCTCCAGGGACCATATTAGATATCAGAGATTGAACCCAGGTCAGCCATGTGCCATACAAGTGCCCCACCGGCTGTATTATGGTGCTGGCCTGCTTTCTTAATACCTTAAGTGATATAAGGGAAAGCACTTTACTTCATTCATTGGTTTGTTTTTTAGCCCAGGCCCAAATGGTGCTCAAGGCACCATGCAGTGGCAGGGACTGTACCCAAAGTTTCTGCATGCACTGAAGCCTTTCGAGCCATCTCCCTGATTCCTCTGACAAAACTCTTGAAATGCAAGTACTTTAGAAAGATGATCATTTTTAAAGATTTATACTTGTTTGTAGATCATCTTCCAATGATCTACCCAGTTCTGCAAATACTGAAGATCTATTGCTTCTAGATATATCTTTGGGCAATATTATATTGCTCTAAGGTACCTAAGGAAGGACTTGGATTTCTGTCCTTATTGGGAGAAAGACTGAATCTTAGATTTATTTTCATGATTCTTAGGGTATTGTTGGTGAAAAAAAATGCTCCAAATTATAGGCAATATGAGCAGTGACTTGAACCCAGAGCCACGGCAGAGTCTGGCAAGCTATCCGTGGTGTATTCAATTTGCCAAAAACAATAGTAATAATAGACCTCATTCCCAACGTATGGTGGCGTTACTGGCACCCACTCGAGCAAATTGATGAACAACGGGAAGACAAGTGACAAGTGATACTTGTTAGTACTTTTTACATTACCCATCATAAAATATTTGTGATTTCATTTCCTTATACCAATTACTTAAAATCGAAATCAAAGAACTTACTTTGCCCTTCTTCTCTTATGACAAGAAAGCCCCTCCCTTATTATAATACAAAGAGTTCGTACTTGTTGCCTTTGCTTTCAATTTCTAATCTTGGAGAGTCATGAGTGGATACATAATCTTTGGACCAGACAAATTCAGAATTTGGAGTCATCTGGTCACATTCGTAGTTCAAGGAAATGACTCCATCATCATCGACAGTGACAACAACCTCTTTGGTTCCTAGAAGATAAAAAACAAGACATTGACATTTTCTGGTAAAAACCAACCCTTACCTGAAGACCTTTTACTTAAGACTGAAAGCAGGGCCCAGGCATGGTACAAGGGAACAACCCGATTGTTCACTGCTGCTCTACAGTTCAACTTTATAACTTTATATATTAACATGGAATTACACGAAAGAATCATGTTTCTTAGAGACAATGCCATGAATGGTGTTGTTTGTCCAGGACTAAATAAAAACTGGTTGGTATGATTGGCGGCACTGTTATGGGCTTGGATTGATAACAATAATAGTGGTAAGACAGCCCTGGGAAAAGAGAATTCAATGATTCTCCTTAGAAACCAACTCACAGCATTTGCTTCAATAAAATCCCTATTCAACTATTCATCAATGAGAATTTGAAGGGGAAAATGCAGAAGGAATTAAAATTTACTATATTGACATATAGTAAATGCCGGTGGGAGCATTTAGGCATATAGTAAATCCCCACCGGCATTTACTATATGCCTGATCCAGAGACTCAGAGACATGGGGTAGAGCTGCTACTGGCTCTCCCTGTGCCCAGCTGATCATGAGGCGCCCAGGAGGGAAAGCAGGTTCTAGCCCTGGCCCGCTATCCCAGCAGAGCCTCACAAGAAGCCAGAGGAACCCCTCACATCATGAGGGCCACTATTTTCATCATCTGGACTCCACAGCTCGTCAGACCTCCACCCAGCAGAAAAGCTGATCTTTCCCTGTTTCTTCAATACATGCATGAGATGAGAGGCTACTACAAAAGTATCCCACCCACACAGCAGAGCCTGGCAAGCTACCTGTGTCGTATTTGATATGCCAAATACCAGTAACAATTATAGACCTCATTCCCATGACCTGAAGGAATGGTTTGAGGCTCTTCATGTTCCTGGAGCAAGCAGTTGCCCTTGGGCTACACCAGCATGTGACAGGACATATGAAGATGTTACTGGTGCCTGCTCGAGCAAATCGATGAACAATGGGAAGACAAGTGATACAAGTGATATTTCCGTATTCAGAGCTTATAAATTATTTTAGAAAAAGGAAATACATGAAAATATCTCTGATTATCAGTAAAGAAAAACAACTTAAGGATGTTCTTCCAGATTAGAACAATAGCCATAGAGAAACAACTGTTATTAAACTATATAGAAATTCAAGTTAATATGAAATTCCTATGTGTTGAGAAGATTGATATTAGATTAAAATGTACACTTCAGTTGATGTTTTGAGTTCATTTTTTAATTTAATAAGTTGTAGCTGCATCTAATAGCACAATTCTGAGAGTATGTGCTGCATATAAAATGCTTATTTCTATGCCTAAACCTATTTCAAAGGGTCAGATGTTCTTCTCAAACTGACATTCAATTGCCAGTCAAAACTTGATTTGTTAGGATAGGTTTATTTCTGTATGTTTGTTTAAATATCCATTTGGAAAAATCAACTCAATCTCAGAAGTGTACAATTTTACTTTTTAAAAACACATAAAAATCCCTTCCAATACATACTTTATGTGTGGTATTTATGGTACTCTTTCAAGGTTGTGTTATAAAAACGCCAAGAGATTGGCTTGCTGTCCAATGTCAATAATAATTGTCAGGGGAAATGAATCGTGAAGCTCCGCTCAGAGGAAGACCAAAGAAAATGAATGAGTCCCTCAGAGAGTGGAGTCCATATGAGTCTTCATTCTTAGCCTGCCAATTCATTGAATTTATGCCCTTTTTTCTCAACTATGTGTTTCCATGGTAAATCTTCAAAAAGTGATACTATTTTTTTGGTTGTGTAGCATTTTCAGCTACATCTGGCAGTGCTGGGGCTTCTCCCAGTTAGGTGTTGGGGCTTGCGGCCCAGTTTCCCACATATGCTCTAGCCTTTTGAGTCAAGCTCCTAAGTCCAAAAAGTAATTTTTTAATACATGAATGATTACAAAACATCAGTTCCAGGAGATTAAAAAAGTTATATAAAAATGACCCTCAAAAATGATAGTACAAATGATAGTACAGTGGGAAAGGAGCTTGTCTTGCACACAGTTGACCGGAGTTCAATCTCTACATGATCCCTATGGGTCACTCTGCCTTGCCAGGAGTGATCCCTGAGGACAGAGACTGGAGTAAGCCCTGATCACCAAAGGGTGTGGTTCAAAAACAAAACAAAACAAAACAAAACAAAACAAAACAAAACAAAGCAAAAACCAACAAAAACAATGACAAAGTTTCCATTGAAGACATAGCTCAAAAGGCTGAGCACATGCTCTGCATGCATGAAACCCAGATTTGATCCCCACCACCACCAGTTTGCTGAGAAAGGCCAGGAGCAACACCTGAGCACAGACCCAGAAACAGGCCATGAGTACTACTGGGTGTGACCCTATAAAAAACAAAATTCCCCAAATCCCCACCTCCCCCCAAAAAAAAACCTTTGTAGTTACCTATATGGATAGGCTTTGTTGTTCCTTACATGACATGCCCACCAAAAATAAAAAGGAAAAAAAAGGGTATAATATTGGACTGACTGCTAACTCATAGAGCTGAGTGTACATCCTGCAAGCAGGAAGCCCGTTTTGATTCCTGGTGGCCCATGGTCCCTAAAGCACCACTGGGAGTGGTGAGCATAGCACAAGAGCAGCCTGGAGCACAAGTGCGTGTAGCTTCCAAACAAAACATAAAACAGAATTCTGGTTAACATGAGTGCCATTGAGTAATATTTTGTTGTTTGTTTAGGAGGCCATACCCAGTCGTGAGCTGAATTATCAATTAGGCAAGACATGTACTCTTAACACACTTGATCCACATTCTTAGGAACCCAACAAGAACATTCAATAGAGGGTGGTAGGATAATTCCGTTTCATAGAATGTTTGCCTATGATTAGAGTTTTTTCCCCTTCTGTATTTAGCAACTGAAGAATAAGTTAGAACTTGATTAATTTTTTGAATCATGTCAATTTTACTCTCCACTGAATAGGTACTAAGAATTTGTATTTAATAAACTATTTTTTTTCTTATATCAAAAAAGAAGACTGGGCCTCCTGGGATGAACCCAGAGTCATGCCAGAGCCCTGCAAGCTACCCGTGGTGTTGATATGCCCAAAACAGGAACAATAGTGAACCTCATTCCCAATGAATGGAACAATAGTGGACCTCATTCCCAATGAATGGAAACATTACTGGTGCCCGCTCAAGCAAACTGATGAACACCGGGAAGACAAGTGATACAAGTGATCAAAAAAAGGACATTTAAGAAGAGTGACTCTCAATGTGTAAAAGAAGAGGGAGAGAGATGCAGAGAGAGAGGGGAGACAGAGAGAGAAAGAGAGAGGAAACTGGGGTACCTGCTATTGAGGCATCCTGGAGGTGGGTGGGAGGGGTTGGGGGTACATTGGTGGTGGAAATGGGGCACTGGTGGAGGGATGGGTGCTGGAATACTGTATTACCAAGAACCAATTGTGAACACCTTTGTAATTATATGTCTCACGGTGGTATAATAAAAAAATTTTTTAAAAAAGAGTGACTCAATAGACTAATTCTTTTACAATCATACATATTACAGAAAATGATATGGAGGGCTGGAGAGACAGCTCAATAGCCGGACACATGCTTTGCATGTAAAAGGCCCAAGTGTTAACCCTGTACCACATGGTCCTCTGAGCATCCGGGGTGACCACCACAAACACAGGGCCAGGAGTAAACTCTTAGTACCATTGGATGTGATCCAAAAACAAGAAAGAAAGGAAGGAAGGAGAGGGGATGGAAGGGGATAAGAGGTGAAGAAGGAAGAAAGGGAAGGAAGCAAGGGAGAAAGGAAGAAGAGGAGAAAAGAGAAAAAGGAGGGGGAAAAGAGAGGGAGAAAGGAATAGAAGAAAGGGAAAGAGAAAAGAGAATAAAAGAAGAGAGACAAGAAAAGAGAAAAGAAGAAAAGGAACTGAAGTTGCCTTTGAGAAATAAATGCATATTTTGTGTATTCTGCATGTACAAGAGAGAAGATGCAGTGGTGCTTGGAGACAACGAGAACAAATGTGAGGGGTTTCAGACAAACAAAACGAAAACTGAACTCAGAGTCATCTTGGATCTTAAAAAGGAATGACATGTTGGATTATAGGTTTCTTTTTGTGTATAATAAATGGCATTTTGGGGCGGGAGCAATAGTACAGTGGATAGAGTATTTGCTTTGCATGAAACTGACCCAGGTTCGCGTCCCATATGGTTCCTCCAAGCACTGCCAGGAAAAATTCCTGAGTGCAGAGCCAGGAATAAACCCTGAGCATCACCAGGTATGATCCCAAAACCAACCAATCAATCAATCAATCAATCAATCAATGGTATTTCATGATTTATTTTATGACCCCAATGGTTTGGATATTTACTCTTATCCAATAATAAATAGTTGTTGATAACTATCCAATAGAATAGAGTTGTTATAAACAATGGTAATTATAAAGGAAGTAGATAGTTCATCTTTGGAAAACCAATTTTTCCAAGTACTAAAATCTAAGCGGAAGTTCCTCAACTAAGAGGTCTTGTATAAAAAAAGTTCTATCACAGTTTTACAATAGATAAATTATATTCAATAGACGGCTTTTAAAATCTACTCAAGACAAATACCAAGAACAAGCTCCCAGGTTCATCTGCTGAACAGTGTGAAGATAAATCTGTTAGGCAGAGAGGAAAGTAGAGCTATAACATTCTCAGATTTTTTAAAAAATTTCTTGCATTTTAACTGAGCTCTTGCTAAGTTCTGAGCTACTATCAATCATGGCTGAATTCTGATGAATGTCTAAAATGTCACAATTCGTAACGTTGATTGAATGCTATGATCAAAATGGTTCAGATACTTAACCAAGTTTGATTCTAAAGCATAATTCTCAAGCCTAATTTCATACCAGAGTTACCCAGGTAGCAAAATAAACTAACAAAAATAAATCTATGCACAGTTTTAGTTCTGGAGATCTGATTTAACTGCTCTCGAATGGAATCATTATTCTTCAAGAAGTTCCTAGGATGATTGTAATATATAGCCAAAGTTGAGAGCTAATGTCTGAATGAAATGAGCTAGTAAGCAAATATAAATGTCATTTTTATAAATTAGCCACTTGAGCTCATTTTTAACTGCCAGTCTGGCTTCCTGATGCATAATCTCTCAAGTCTCTGCCACTAAGCCATTGAGCACACACTAGCATTTTGGACTCTCTGCTTGCTTCTGGGACCAGTCAATTTTTTTAGCAACTGAGATTGCTATGGGTCCTTATTTAGTAGGACCAAATGAAGTATTACACTCATCTAACCTGCCTTGTTCCAATCCTAAGACTGTATGGCCAAGTATCTACTGGAGCCTTTGCCTAAATTCTCCTGCCCACTGCTGGGTTTCTGCTAAGAAGGTCTCCAATCTTTACTGCCAGTAATGTTGGTCCTTCAGATCAACTGCCGCACCCGGTACATCCCATCTCTGCTCGACCATCTCATCTGGCTCACCTTGACTCCATTTACAAATACCTGGGCCTGGGCAAGCAACATATTCTGTCTTTCAAATGCCAAAAACAAACTCTCGAAGTGCCTTTTATGTACCAACAAATCTACATTAAACATTTTAGCTTATTTTTCAGGTAATGTATTTCTACCAAGAATTCTATTATCCGCATCTTCTTTACTCCACGAGTTCAGGTTCTGTGTCTGTGGCTGGTCTACATCTGTTAACATATTCATTGACTTCAAAGAGAAACTAATGATCCTGCCAAGTGGGTGGATGTGGTTAATTTTTAACCAGAATTCAAATTACACTTGAGGTATCCTGTTCAATGCATTTGAGGACTGCTGTTATGTAAGCTTTGTTTTCCCTCTGTGATCCTAAATAAATTGCTTTAGGAATAGTAACCCAAGTTTCATATCCCAGATCTTGAAATTGATATCATGTGCCCACTCTTATGCCCCATTCATTATAACAAAAAATAACTATCTGGGTAAAAATAATATATTGTGTATATATAGCAAAATCAATAAATACAGATGACTAGAGGCTAAAAATATATACAGTTTTTACGGGGACATGTAAACTCTAATATTTTATAGCCTACTGAGCCATGGAGTATATTTTATGGATAACAGGTTTAAGTTGCTATTCATAAAATGTTCTAAGTTACATGTACCTCTGTTGAGAAGGATTTTTTGGTTTTATTTTGGGGCCACAGCCAGCTGGGCTTGGGGCTGAATATATGAGAAATCAGTTTAAGAGTATTTTTTTGTTTTGTTTTGTTTCTTTCACTCAGTTTTGGAGTACACTGCTGACAGGGTGCTTTTAAGTTTTTAGTGATTAGATTAAGACTTTAGCGTTATCTAAGTATTGTTTTTATTTAGTAAATTCTGCAGTTGGGTTCTTTTGCATGTACATTAGGCACCTTTTATTTACTCACACTTGACAGCTGAAGTGTCTCATTGCTACAGAAATATGAGCCCTGCAGTCTTTAGCATTACGTTCCCTTGGAATGTATGTTCCTAGCATTTTTCTCTCTTCTGAAAGTTTGCAAAGGGAAGTTTCGTGAGGCATGGCATTCTCTCTAGACATGCCTGTCCCGCTTCTGTATAACAGGGCCCACTCCTGGAGTGCTCAGACCACAGGGTAGTTAGAGATGTTGAAATCGGGCTAAGAAGTAATTGCATGAAAGGCAAAGGTGTGTTCTCAAAGGGTGCATAGAAGGGATGTCCTTTTTGAGTAGATGAAATGGGAACAAGGTTTTGTGTGTTTACATTCTTTCCTAATCACAAAAACAAACATCTCATATTGCCAGTGCTTCATTTCCATTTGAAATAAAGTGAAAGAGCTTGGGTTAAAATGGACAAAACAAATAAGTGGTCAATATTTTTAAAATACTCTTTCATTTTGAGGGTTTTTTTTCTTATGCATCTTTAGTGAAGTGAAACACACAACTCTGGATAGCAACAGAGATGAAGTGACTAAATAAATACGATGTGATATTCTGAAGCTATTTGCTCAGTGAACACTGTAAACTTTGTTGTCATAACAAGGGAAGATTGTTTTCTCTATTCCAGACATGGCATGGAGTCTATAGATCACTCACAAAGCTGCTGTTAGTTTAACCCAAGAGTCAGCAATCTATGGCCTGCGGCTGAATCTGGCAAGCTGCCCCTTTTTTATACAGCCTGAAAGCTAGGAGCAGTTATTCTATTTTTAAGTAATTGAAATAAATTCAAGAAAATTAGTATTTTAAGATGTGAAAATCATACACAATTCAAATTTTATAATGCATAATCTGATAGAATGCATATAATATGCATATCAAGTTTTACTGGAGCAGGCACACACATCAATTTGTGTGTCTAGATGGCTTTTGTGTCACAGCAGAGTTGCACAAATAATACAGGCTTTCAAGTCTATATAGAACTGTAGAATTGAAAATACTGATCATCTGGGCTTTCAGAGAAAATGGTTGCTGACCTCTGGTATAACTTGATAGCCACCATTACTTAAATTGTATATTTGTTCAGGGTTGGCCTTACTAATTGGGTTGTTCCAGCTAGCCTAAAGATTGGAGAAATACTCTGTGGGACTTAATGGGCACAGAACAATAGGAAAAACATTTCAGGAATATAAATTTAACATAATTGGTCAAGGAAGCATATGCTAACCAAGAACCTCTGTTTCTTAGGAATGAACCATGATAGCATTAGGCTACTCCAAACCTCACTCATACTGTCCTGAAGAACTTATGATATGGTAAATTATATCAGGTCATTAGGTAATGCTTACTAGCGTTATACAGTACAACTCGGTGCTTCTGAAAATGAGGAAAAGCATAGGAAGTTAGGTTGGTATCTGAAAAGGAATAAGCCCACCTGGTCGGGTTTCTGCTACAACAGGCCCAGCAAGGTCTGACGGCTTCCCGACACCTGCCTGGTTTATGGCTCGGACACGAAACACGTAGCTGATACCCTCCTTGAGGTTTTGCACCTGAAAGAAGCAGGGAGAGGAGAATGGGTATTTGTGTGTCATTGAAACAGCAATGCTTCTCTCTGCAGTGACAATTTAAGTTCTATAGAACAAACGGTTCAGGTCTTGCTGTCTAGGCCTCCTAGAGTAAAATACTTGGCTGAGTCTTTAGCTTTAGACTTTCTTTGCTTCAAACCACATAGATGAGGCATTTCTCAGGATTCTGGATTCCATTTCTCTTAATAGGAAATTTGTTGGTCATAAGTACAGAGACCAAGGTTGTCACCTATGCATTAAATGTGCATCCACATGTGTATATAGTCAGCTTTCTCTCTATGGATATGTTTATACACACACATATGTGAGTGATCCTGTGAACACTTTGTATTTTGTTTAAAGCATGTACTTTAAACAAGTTAACTACCTTATTCTTTGGTGAAAAAAAAAAGTTTTCTCTCCCTGAAGAATATGGTGGCTAACTTATTATATAAAGCATATCCTTTAAACAAAATACAGAGATCACAAGACTTCTATATGGAGCATTTTGTCTTATCCTTTTGGGACACTTCATGCGTAACTCCAGTTGAAATTCCTGAAAAGAGAGGGGAATTACAACATGGACATAGACATTTTTCATTAACTGAAAAACACATTATAGCAACATATTTCAAATACTAGTCTCTGGACTGGTGCAGGCCCAAAGGTGTAAAAAGGTTGAAAAACAACTGTTTAAAGCCCTGGAATAAAAAATGAGCAAAAATTGTACCTATGGTCTTAACAAAGAAATGTCTCACTAAATATACAAGCTATTTACAGCTTTCTGAATTTTAGTAATCTGTGAATAACTATAATGGTTTTAAATTCTACTTCATATTTCTAATAATCAGGGTACTTGATAAAAACATATTACATGTGTTCAACTGCTGAGAGTGTGAGTTGTATATGTCATTCACAATGTTTCCCCTCCCTTTTATAAAATAATTTTATTAATTGGGGACACACCGATGATGGCCAAGGGCCACATCAGTGGTCCAAGGGCTTAAACCATTGTCCTGGCTGTAGCCGCATGTTAGACAAGTGACTTAACGCTCTATCTTTCCACTCCCCTAATATGTTGGTGTTATTTTGTTATTTGTTTTGGAGGCCACACCAGGCTGTGTTTAGGACTTATCCCTGGCTCTGTGCTCAGGGATCACTTCTGGCAGTGTTTTGGGGGACCTTAGAGGGTACCAGGGTTTGAACTTTAGTAAGCCACAGGCAAGGCACTACCCTGTTGTTTTCTCTCTTTGATCCCATCCCATTATTTATTATTAATTTAGGGTACCGGCGATGCTCAGAAGTTACTCTTGGCCCTGCACTCAGGCATTACTCCTAGAAATGCTTGGGGGGCATGTGGGATGCTGGGGGGGTCCTATCTGGGTCAGCTGCATGCAAGGTAAACATCCTTTCCTCTGTACTATCACTCTGGCCCCTCATAATTTATTTTTCTTTGAAAAACAGAACTTCAGGGGTCAGAATCATATTACAGCAAGTAGGGAGTTTGCCTTGCATGTGGCCCATATGGGCTCGATCTCCAACAATCTGTATTGCCCCCTCCCCCCAAGCACAACCAGAAGTAATTCCTGAGGACAGAGCCAGGACACATCCCTGAGCATTGCAGCATGTGACCCAAAACAAAGAAGCAAAATAAAAAGTGACTTCTGGGTCTGGAGAGAAAATAAAGCAGGTAGAGAGCTTGCCTGGCCTGTGGCCAACCTGGGTTTATCCCTGACACCCAACATGGTACCCTAGTTCTGCCAGGAGTAAGGCCGGAGCACAGATCCAGGAATAAGTCCTGAGCACTGCTGGGGTGGCCCCAAATTCAAGCCCGAACTAAAATCCCACGTAACTTTTAAGGTCGGAGAGACAGTGCAGCAGAGGAGTTGCCATTCCTATGCCCACCAGGTTCACCCCATATGGTCCTCCATGTACCGCCGAGGGCCACTCCTAAGCGTAGGACCAGAAGTGAGCCCTGACCACTGCCAGATGTGGTCCCTAAACAAAACAAAAAGGGGGCTTTAAAAAGTTGCATTTCTATATTTATTTCCTTTGCAGTGGAACAATCCAGGGTTTTACAGATGAGAAGTATATGCTCCATCATTTAAGTTCCATCCTTGACCCCTGGATTTTAATTTATTTGTTTTTTTTTTAGCTTATGGTACACACCTGGCAGGGAGTGTTCATGACTTACTCCTGGCTCTGTGTACAGGGATCATTCCTGACAGGGATTAGGGAGTCATGTGAGGTGCTAAGGATCAAACCTGGGTCAGCCACATGCAAAGCAAAATTACTTAACCTTTGTACTATTTCTCTAGCCCCATCATTTTAGAAGTAATTTATTATGCACAGGTGGGTGTATAATTATACACAGGTGGGTATATAATAAATTTATAATATAAATGCATATATTATAAATACAAAATTTATAATATATACTTATATATTAAAATAAATTATATATAATTTTATATATAACATAAAATTTTATTTTGTATAAATTTATTTATTCTGTATGAATTTATTTATTGTGCATAAAATTGTGTTGATAACACAATTTTTTATTTCTATGTTGTAATGGAGATGAATATCCAAAATATGATTAAGATGAAATAAAACTAGAGTGCATGTATTCAATTAAATGAATGCTGTGAGCTATGAGTTAAGGGGCTGCTTTAAGTCTAGTTATTTAATTGTAGTGCATTATGACAACAGAACATTGCTCTTTCAGTAGTGATAGCTTTCACTAGTGCTCATGGTCTTTAATCTGCAAAAAAAACCCTTGAATTTAGGCGCAGGTTACATGCATAGAGTTTGTTGTATTTAAATTCCTTGCTTAGAAGCAATGCTGGTAATCTGTGAGTTTACAGAGACACACAAAGACATTCCTTGTGGTGACAGAACCAGCTAGAAACAGACCAGTCTCCAGGTGCTTTGTCTGCACCTGCCGTTTGAGTAGTGAGCAGTGTGGGTGAGACTGCTGCAACACAGAGCAGGAAATGACTACACACCTCCATGTCCAGTTTCTTGGACCATGATCACTAGCTTCCCAGCATCAAAGAGGCATAATCTATGAGGATCTATTTTCCTTTCTAAAATCTGCACCACCCCCAACACACACCATACACACACTTGCACAATTTCTGAAGGAATTACATTCCCTTGTCTTCTCCCATGTCTCCCACTCCATGGCTCTCTTCCTACCACCTAGTCTCTGGTTAACTGTAGTTAACTACAGGGCTGTAGTTAACTGCACCAATACAGAAGATCATGAGGAAGAGTGAACTTTCTAGTTAAAAATGCCATGTGCTTTGAACTCTCTCTAGGGACACTGATGAGACACTTGGTATGGAAATGATCTTGAGTCCTTCCAGCAGAAAAAACTAAGGAGCCTATAGGTTCCGGCAGCAATGGTGTTAAATGCTCTGGAGCTCAGTGCTCATGGAGCTCTCTGCCCTGCTCTTAATACTACAGGACTCTATTTTCCTAGCATGTTCAGTTCTTTGGCTCCATTTTTGGTTGAAAACTTTCTATGTGTAAAAAGTCTGGAATGATGAATCTCTATCAAAATGACCATGGGACTCGTTTTGATAGAGACTCGTTATAGAACATCTTTGCTTTTCTTCTTTAGGTGTTTTCTCTGAATTTTTCATCATGCATGCATGCACCTTTTTATAACAAGAAAAGACCCTGAATTATTCTGTTTTCGTGATCACAGTATCTTTCTTGCCAAGTAAGAAAACAAATTACTCTATTTTCGTGATCCTGGTATCTCCCCTCCCAGGTAAGTATGCGAATTATTCTGTTTTCATTTCCAAAATGCAATGAAAGCATAGCACATTCTGGAGTTCCCCAGATCACAGCTCGGGATGCATGATTTATTTTCCCTTGCTTTAACAGACTCTCTCTGTTTCTCGTATTTACTAAATAAAACCATTCACTTCAACACTAAAAACAAGGACCAGGGAGATAGTACAGTAGGTACAGCACTTACTTGCCTTGCAGACGGCTGACCCAGTTAAGTTTCCAGCACCATGTATGGTCCTCCAAACCCCACCAGGAGTTACCCTGAGCACAGAGTCAGGAGTAATCCCTGAGCACAATCAGGTTTACTTCACATATCTAAGAAGGCTCACCTCCTGGCAATGACCTTCTTTGCCAAAAGAGAGGGTCATACACTGAACCCACCTTTATGTTTGACTGTGATAACAAAATTCTAAGCTGATGGTTTTCAACTTTTTTGACACCTGTGTACTAGCGAAACAGAAATATTCAGGACTGCTCAAGCAAAAATAAAAGCATTACTTACAATAGGATTTTGTGTGTTTATTTTAAAATCTAATGATATAAAATGAATTTTTATATGGGCACACCATGTGTTAAGCAGCAATAATTTTTTCACGACTGGTGGGAATTTTTGTGAATTAATACCACTATGTACACTGGTGGTTGGAAATCACTTTTGCAATCAATAACCAGAATCAATCTCCACAGTTTCTACAGTGGATTCTGGGTCTCTAGGTGCCACCGTGGACAATAGGGAAGTATGTCCTTTGACATTTCCATTTGGTGCCAGTGATAGAGTCAGTGGCTTGAGCTGAACAGTCTTGTAGAGATCAATTGGAACACTCTGGAGGAATTTTCAAAGTAATGACATGGATAAAAGTGAGGCTGTAGTCAAGCACTGAATTAACCTGTTCCAGTAATCTCTGAGAGCTCATGTGAGTACAAGCAAGGGGCAAGCAGCTGAAGTAAGACAGGGCATGGCTGGGGAGACTCAATAGTTAAACTTGCTGGTGTTAACTGTAAGAATAGCACCCTCAGAATAAGAGTGGAAGGATTATGAAAATCACTTTTTGGGAATGGCCATTGACCGCATCTTAGACAGAATTCTTAAGCTTTTTCAATGTGTTACCTCATTTCTTTCAAGAAGCTTTCACCTGACCCCAGGTATATCACTTGTATCACTTGTCTTTCCGTTGTTCATCGATTTGCTCGAGTGGGCACCAGTAACATCTCCATACGTCCCTGTCGTGTGCTAGTGTAGTCCAAGGGCATCTGCTGCTCCAGGAACAGGAAGAGCCTCAAACCATTCCATCAGGTCATGAGAATGAGGTCTATAATTGTTACTGGTTTTTGGCATATCAAATATGACACGGGTAGCTTGCCAGGCTCTGCCGTGCAGGTGGGATACTCTTGTAGTTGTCTCTCATCTTGTGCATTTATTGATGAACATATGCACAATAATATGAAAGCTGTTGCAGGAAACCTAAAAGCCTAAAAGCCTCTGCATCTGCCCTGGATTGCCTCCTGCAGATCACTTTGTAGATAGGGGGTAGTTTAAATGTGGCAGTTTATCTGACCATGCATTCTGTAATGGCTGGTATAAATATTCTCTCATGCTACACAATCATCATGGGACTAGCTAGATCTTACCAGCATATTTGCCTGGCCATGTTGGATCTCTAAGTAATTATACCAGAGAGAAATGCTGTTTACCTCCAAGCAAGCAAGCATGGCTCCCTGATAACTCAAAAGCAACTAAAATACAAAACTACCATGAAATAGAGGAGACTCTTGTGAAGGTTTGGAGAAATATTTAACTGGCATTAGTATTAGTCTTTGGTACAGAGGCATGCCATCTCGGAAACCCCCCTTCTCTACCCTATAAAGGCATTTCCAGGCAGATCTTGGCTCAAAACATTAGGTGAGGTGCTGGGAGAAATTACCTGAGGGCATTTGACCCTCCCTGCCAGGGGAAGTTACCTTTAGTTTATAGCTTCTCCCAGCTCTGCTAGTAGGCTTTGAATTAGCTCTGGGTCCTTGTAAACAGCCAAAAGGCCTCCTGAAGTTGCTACATTTGTATAGAGCTGTTTTCCTGTTTTCATCTCTAGATAGCCCGGCCCATTCTGGGAAGTCTGGGCGAATTTCTAGCTATAAAATAAGCTGCAAAAAGAAAGAAGTTCTCTCTTTCCCCCTTTTTTTGCCTTTTGCCTCTCTGTCCTCTCCACTCTCTGTTGGGCCACAACACGTGGTGGCAGCCATCTTGGCCTACATGTGGCTGGGGCCTAGCTGGAAACCCAGAGTCCGGAGGTGTTCCCTGCTCTTGGATTGTATATCGGAACCTGTGTTAGTAAAGCCCTTTTTAAAACAGTATCGGATTCCTGAGTTTTCATCCATTCCCTGTGGCCTTCGGAGGTAGAAGGGAACTCGCTTCCCCCACACTGTTGGGGACCCCTGAGGCATCCTGGACAGAAAGCACCTCGGACAGAAAGCACCTCTCGCAGTTCTGAAAACTAGGTCTTAAGATTGCAAATAACAAAAAATACAAGGTGGGTAAAGAAGACAAAGAGAAAGAAGAGCAAGGAGGGAGTATGTGGATATTTTCAAAGCAAAAAAAATTTCTCAGCAAATCAGATTAGACATTATCATATTGTTTTCTTCCTTCCTTCTCTTTCTTTCTTTCCCTCCTTCCCTCCTTCCCTCCTAGTCCTCCCTCCCTCCCTCCCTCCCTTCCCTCCCTCCCTCCCTCCCTCCCTCCCTCCTTCCTTCCTTCCCTCCTTCCTTCCCTCCTTCCCTCCTTCCCTCCCTCCTTCCTTCCTTCCTTCCTTCCTTCCTTCCTTCCTTCCTTCCTTCCTTCCTTCCTTCCTTTCTTATTAGGAATCCAGGATTTACAAAATCATTCATGGTTGATTTTTAGGCATATTATATTCTAGCACCAGTTCAACCACCTGTGACCAAATTACATTAAACTCCAGAAACGTGCCTCAGATGCAGTCACTGGCAAACACTCTTACAGGGAGCAAAGCAGTGGTGCTCTGTTCGATCTTGCTAACCTGAAATCTCTATTGGTAGACACAAACTTTATATTAGTATACTTTTCTCTTTTAGAAATAAAACTGTTTTCAAACTATGTGCATCCTCTTACCTTCAGGTACTTGTTTTTAAGGACTGTCTCGTTGAGACCTCGCCATTGATCATCTTTGGCACTGGCCTCCTTCATGTCCAAAAAATATCCAGTGACTGGAGTCCGCCCAGAGTAGGTGGGAGGCTCCCACTGAAGAAGCAGAGATGTTTTCCTCACCTCACTGTACCTGAGACTGTGTGGAGGTCCTAAGAGGGAAGGGGAGGGAATCAAGAAATCATTGTGTGGGCGAGAACTCAAACACACCAATCTAGAACAATAAGATCTTCAAACTGAATCTGATGTGAATATATTTTTGTTTGCTTTGTTTTTAAGAGATCAAGCACTCCCAAAGAAATAGGTATTTTGTGGTCATTTCATATCAAGTTTACTCAGTTGTCCCTCTATGGATTAAGGCTAGTTAGAGGTGTCACACAGAAGTTTGATGAAAACACGTTCTTAGGCTATCTTCAGGTCTATGTCCAACACCTCTGTTCAGAACAGTTTAGCTGTAGATTCAGCTTCAAGTGGATTTTTTAAATAATAACAAAAATATTAACTCAAATCTCAGCTGAACAGGTAACTATAATAAAGATATCAATGTTTTTCAAAGAATAAAGGAGCATATTACGAAATAACTGCCTACTGAAGGAAAGCATTTCTCAGAAAGCATATTTCCCATATGTGGCGAGAACCACAGATATAATCAACCCCTTGTTCCCTGGGTCTGTTCTAACCACTGCCAGGTACTTTACATTATTTTATTTCATTTAACCTTAAGAGAGTGAAGATTCAGATAAGCCAAGTAACTTAATCAATCTCTTTAGAAGAAAGAAAATTGGTCTCTGTGTATGTGTGTGTGTGTGGTGTGTGAGATCTTTGCATTCCTGATAGAGCCTAAACTTTAAACAATTATTTATAATATCTGCATGAGCACTAGCTGCCATTCAGGTGATTCTGTCATTTCTTTCTTCCTTTACTTACTTAGGTGACAACTGAATTTTAGTCAGCTGATCAGAATCATCTGAATTGACTCACAGAGACCTAAGAGCCAACTATAAGTGTCTCTATCATGCTATGCTTGATGTTCTACAATTGATAGTTCAATATTTCTCAGACGCTTTGCCTTAACAGTCACAAGTCTGATGAATCATTCTTATTTGCTGATGGCATTTGGTGGAAACATTATAAATAATAATACCTTACACTGATGTGGAATGTTCAGTTTGGAACAGTCTTTTATAACCATATTCTAGTGTTTAGAACTCAGCGAGGTATTCAAGCAGCTGGCAACATGTCTGAATTATAGAGCAGGAACTCTATTTGCTAATGTTCAACTCAAAGTAATCCTAACTTCCATCTGCATCAGTTTCTTAAAAAGATTTTTGGGAAAGGGGTAACACTCAAGATTCTCAGGGCTTACTCCTGGTGGTACTCAGAAGATCAGTTGCTGGAGATCAAACCCGGTCAGCAGAATGCAAGGCAAGTGCTAACACCCATACTATCTCTCTAGTCTCTGAGATGGCTAGTAATTCTTAGAAATTATTTTTTAGTTAAGGTATGTGAGCTTTTAGACAATGTTATTATAGTACACCTAATGGACTATAGCAATAATTTTCATCTTTTACCCCTGTGCACCTGTCAGTGGATAAAAATCACTGGATTCTAGTATAATGAACTTTGCTCTGGGAACTCAAATAATTTATGTGCCTTGGTCTGGAGTGGACCCAAAATACTCTGAAAATGTGTTTGTCATCAGACTGACGAGCTGCCTACTGCGCTAAGGAGGCAACTGTGTTTTTAATGAGGAGCTAAAATCAGAGTGGAAGAGACAACAGGGAAAAGAGTCCCCTTTGGCTAGGTTTGAAGAGAGATTAGGAGCAATGAGGACTCCACTTCAGAGCAATGGAGAACATTAAAACAACGGAGAACAGAAAAAAATGGGCCCCTTGGGATGAATCCAGAGCCACAGCAGAGCCTGGCAAGCTACCTGTGGTGTATTCAATGCAAAAAACAGTAATAATAATGGACCTCATTCCCAGCGAATGGAGTTGTTACTGGCACCCGCTTGAGCAAATTGATGAACAACGGGAAGACAAGTGATACAAGTGATTGGTGGTGGTATATGAGTTGGATGCCCTTTAAGAATAAAGCAAAACATTGACGTTCCTTTTTATTGAACAGGGAGTCACACACAGTGTGCTTGGAGGTCAAAATTGCTATACCTGGTAGGTCCATGCAACACTAGAAATGGGACTCAGGCCTCTCACATGCTCAAGCACTGAGTCATAGCCCTGATCCCTGGAATTCTTTTCCAATTATCATGTGGAGAGAGAGAGAGAGAGAGAGAGAGAGAGAGAGAGAGAGATGCCTGTCATAGTGGCAGGCTGGAGTGGGGAGGGAAACTGGGGACATTGGTGCTGGGAAATGTGCACTGGTGGAGGGATGGGTGTTGGAACACTGTGTACTGAAACTCAATTATAAGCAGCTTTGTAAGTGTCTATCTCATGGTGATATAGTCAATTTTTTAAAAAAAGAAACTATGGTATGGATGTAACATGCACACACATGATCATGTGGCTGTCAGTTATGTGCTTCTATTAATCTCATTCATGTACAAGCAGATAATAGGGCTTCTACGATTTACTTAGAACGCAAGTATAAGTTAAACTTTGTTTTATATTGGTAGCTATTGCTTAACAATATTGTAAAAAGCTTTTACATAAACATGAGAGGCCAAGAGAACGTGCTCATCTTAAAAGTCATCTCTGCAGAACTTAATTTTTTTCCCTAGTTGTTGGCTTGTTAGAAGAAACTTAGTTCATTGGTGCTGAGACAGTTTAGTTTACCTGGAACAGCAATTGTCCACTCTTCACATTTGAAGCATTCGCTTACTTCAGAGGGCTGTCCCACTCCGGCCATGTTCATAGCTGACACTTGGAACTGGTACACCATGTTCTCCTTCAGGTTGCTAATCTGCAACATGGACAACACATCACAGATAGTGAATGTTTCAGGTTCAGCATTTGACTGATTCACTTCCTGTATCAGGCATCCTATTGATGATTCAGTCAGTCAACAACCTTTTATACACCTCCACCCTTCTTGGGTGTGGGTTGAAACTGTGACCTGGTTTTGTCCAACAGATTATAGCAAAGGTATTGGCACATCAGTTCTGTGATTGTTGTTGTATCATATGGCAAAGGAGGGCCAGAAAAATGGTACAGGAATTAGGGTGCATGCACGGACCCAGGTTGGATCCCGGCACTAGACTGCCTCCTGAACATTGTTGTGAAATGTTCAAGTCAGTCAATGTTGTAATCAATTGATTTTGAGTTACTCCTCAGTGGGCCTATGTTTCTGTGATTTGCATAGTAATATATATGGATGTGTGTATAATCATAAAACAGATTATCATCCAGTAATTAAATGATCACACACATCAACATAAAGAATCTTAAAACCATAATTTTATGTATTCTTAGTGCATGTGCAATGTCAAAAACTTGAGCTCCCATTTGATCCAGCAATAGCACTCCTGGGAATATACCCTAGAGACCAAAAAACACATAGCAGAAACACTATCTGTACTTCTTTATTCATCTCTGCGCTATTCACTATAGCTAGAATCTGGAAACAACCTAAATGCCCGAGAACAGAGGACTGGCTAAAAGAAACTGTGGTTCATCTACACTATGGAATACTATGCAGCTGTCAGAAAAGATGAAATTATGAAATTTACCTTCAAATGGATGGACATGGAGACTATCATGCTGAGTGAAATTAGTCAGAAGGAAAAGGACAGATATAGAATGACTGCATTCATTAATAGGATATAAATAGATACAAGTATTTTACTAAGTGTGGGAAATGGTAATGGCAGATTAAAACTCACCATTGAATATACACAAAGAGACTTAAGTGATAAACTCTAAATATCTTCAGGGCTAGCCACAATGTGTAAAAGAAGTGGTAGAGAGATGCAGAGACAGAGAGACAGAGAGAGAGAAAGAGAGGAAACTGGGGTACCTGCTATTGAGGCAGCCTGGGGGTGGGGTGGGAGGGGGTGGGGTACATTGGTGGTAGAAATGGGGCACTGGTAGAGGGATGGGTGCTGGAATACTGTATTACCAAGAACCAATTATGAACACCTTTGTAATTGTATGTCTCACGGTGGTATAATAAAAAAAAACAAATATTAAATTAAAGAATTTTTTGAGTTTGAGAAAGCTCCATTACCCAACCTCCTTCTACTCTTGCCCTCATACCTTGGGACTTTGTGAATACTGGAGGGTGGTAACATGATGTAGCTGATAATGCTCCAGCAAGGGGAGGCATCAGTGAGACTCTTCAAGGGTTCTGAGGTGATCTGAGCCTAGGAGGCTCACACATAGAAGAGAAACTATAGAGTAGATATATTTGAGGGATCTCTCTGTGGCCACTACAGTCATCAGAACATCAAAGGTGACAAAGTGAGTCAGTTCCATCATCCTCTGAGATGGGAACATTGAAAACTAAGAATCGAGCCATTTTGATTCCTTTATTGATATTATGAAACTGGGATATATTGGTTTCATAAATTGTATAAGTTAATTTTAGGGGAGTGTTGGCTTTCCTTTTGTTTACAGCCCTCTGTCATCTGCTTAGTAGGTGTCAATTTCCTAGCAAAGATGCAGTGGTTTACTAAAATGTGGCTTTTCTCTTTCCCTTGTGCCCTTTGCATGCTCTTGTAATGGACCTATGTTCTATTGTATAGATACAGGAAGACAGATATGACTAATGAGTTACCCCTTGGCTTGCACCATATTTCTTAACTAAATACCTAAATGCTTTTAGATTGATTCTAATTCCTTACATCCCATTAATGGAGGGTCCCAAAGTGGGACTGGATGGAACCAGGAAGAGAGACCACACTGGCTTCATCAAGGGACAACTAAAGTGTCCTGCTCCTGAGAGCAAGACTTTAAAGCAAGGGGTCAGAGCTATAGTACAGTGGGCAGGGCTCTTGCCTTGCACACAGCCTACCTGGGTTCAATCCCTGACATCCCATATGATCCCCTGAGCATAATTCCTGAGTGCAGAGCCAGGAGTAACCCCTGAGCATGGCAGGGTATGACCCAAAAAGGAAAAAAGAAGACCTTAAAGCAAGCTTTATTCTGACTGAAAGCTAAAAGAGCCAAGTCACAGAACAAGCACTGTGTTTCTCTAAAGAAAAGTGATGGATAGATAGGACCCTGAGGGGATTGGAATGATCAATCTGGCAAGAGGAATGCATTCTTGGCTATATGGTGTGATCTCCCTAGGAAAGGTCACCCCTAATCCCAGTGTAGATAAAGGTCTTAGTATTTCTATACAAAAATGAGTAGAACTATTACTTAAATTATAGTTATTAGCTCAAAATGAGAGAAAACAATGTCCTGGAATTTCACTCTAGCCCCAGGGAGCTGAGGTAGAGCCCCCTGATGGTTTTTGCATATGGATTGGAGGAAGCTTCTTTCTTGTTTTCAGGGTGAAAAGCCTTTTTACCATTTACCCCCAGCCTTGATGAAGCCCTGCCCCATGCCTTTGAAAACTATATAAGTTCTGGTAGTTCTTTTCTCTCTCTCTCTCTCTCTCTCTCTCTCTCTCTCTCTCTCTCTCTCTCTCTCTCTCTCTCTGCTCTCGCTTTCCTCTCTGCTCTCATTTTCTCTTGGTTCTGCTGCTGCTGGTTTCTGGGAGTTGGTGGTGTGGGGAGAGATTTGGTGTTGGTGGTGTGTAGAAAATTAAAAATTTAGTCTTTCTAAAAAACTGGTGATCATGCTTCTGCATCCGTCGGCCAGAGGAGATGACTGTTGATCCCGAATGCGGACAGGGAACCCCTAATACTGTTTAGGACCCTGGACAGCCCCGACAGGGAGGAGGCTCAGTCCACATCAAAAGTAGATGGGGAGTACCCTGGCTCTGTATTTGGGGGTTTCCCCAGCAGTGCTGGGGCACAATGTGGTGCCGGGGATTGACATGGGGCCAGCCACATGCAAGACAAGTATCTGAACCCTAGTACTATTTCTCTGCTCCTGTATTAATGTCTGTAAGAACTATTGGGTCCGAGAGATAATATAGCAAGTAAGGTCTTGTAAGCACTGGACTTGGGTTCAATCCCTGGCACACGATGGTGCCCTGAGCCATATGAGGAGTGATCTCTGAGCACCAAGCAAGGAGTAAATGCTAAGCACTGCTGGTTATGGCACCAAAACCAATAGACCAAATAAAAGAAATATTAGCTTGCATATAAGCATATATTTGATATTATATGTACTAAGAAAATAATGTTTACGTGTATAAACCAAAAAAAAATACATGTCCTTTCTGGTCAACCAAATTTCTCTTTACCTTTATGTAATTTTCATAATAATGTCACTGGAGGCAACAGACATTGAAGAAGTGACATGAATATTACTGAATTTGGGGCATCTGCACGAGTGTGTATGATTGTGATTGTGAACATGTCATAATACATAGGACACTCCATAGAAGAGGTTGCAGACTTACCTTATACGCCTCATCACTGACAGCTTTGATGTTGGCTTCTCTCCACATTCCAGGTACCCCATCAATTACTTCACGATAGTTCACATAATAGCCAGTAATGTCAGCCCCTCCTGTCTTACTTGGTTGCTTCCATCCAAGAACCATTGAGTCACGACAACTTTCAAGACAAGTGATATCACAGGGTGGAGATGGTGCCGCTGTAGCAATATGACAGTTTGTGAGTAGGCATAAATGTATTTATGATTCCACTATTTATGATTCCACTGATACCTTGTTTCATGAATACCATATTTGAGGACACTAGGCCTTGCAGAGTGGAACTAAGACAGGAGACTGCTAATGAACTTTGGCATCTGATCTGGTACCTGAGGAAAATACAGACACAGTAGAAATCTCTGGCAAGTCCTACTCCAGAAATAAAAAGAACCTGTCCCAAACATCCAAAATGGTAATTGTTTGAAGTATTAGCAGCAAAATGGCATGATATTCTGAAAAAAAATTGATTCTGTTCCACATAAGAAGAGTACTTTCGGGGCTGGAGCAATAGCACAGTGAGTAGGGTGTTTACCTTGCATGTGGCCTACCCGGGTTCGATCCCGGCATGGTCCCCCAAGCACTGCCAGGAGTAATTCCTGAGCGAAGAGCCAGGAGTAACCCCTGAGCATTGCTGAGTGTGACCCGAAAAAAAAATAAAAAGAAAAAAGAAGAGTACTTTCCACGAGATATGTACTTTTTTTGTCTTTACATGTTTTTGCTTTTATGTTCTCTCTGAGGAAAGTGGAATGTATATACATATTTATCAATTTATGCTTTGTTTTCTTTTCAAAAGAAATGGCTAGCTTTCACCATTAATACATGTGCCCTTGTGAGACCTTATACACAGATTCTATCTACACACAAGATAACTCTTGTTGGAACTCAGCTAAATTCTACCTTTGAAAAACATGTTTTAAAATTTAGGTTCAATATGCTGTAAGAGTCTTCTCTCAGCATATAATAATTTTATCACATTATTTTTATCTAATGTTAGGATATAATTCATTATGACAAATACTACATAACAGTCACTGTATATAAGCCTAGATAGAAACATTTTTAGGGGTGCTTTAAGAATCTTCCTTCATGTATATGTCTTTGTCAATGAACTTTGCATTTTAACACCAAATTGTGGTTTTAATAATGAAAGAAAAAGAAAGTTAGGAAGAAATCTATATAGACATAAAATAATAAAAAATAGTCTTCTAATATTTAGATTACAGAAGCTAAAGGAACGATCTCATTCATACTAAGGCTCTGAAAACAATATAGTGTTTTGAAGAACTATATTGTTTCTCCCGTCATCTCTTTATTCTTTACATTTAGGCATGAAAGTCTCTATCTTCTATCCCCCTTCTCTCCCTTCCTCTATTACATGCAATGGTGAATCTGAACTCTCAAATGAATATCCCATCTATCCCATCTTATTTTGAGTTTAAGTGACAATGGAAGAGAAGCTATCATCAAAGTGGAGATGGTATAGAAATAAATGACAAATTTTATAAGTTTTCAGTGTAATTTGTCAGTATATGCATCCCACTTTTATTAGATAATAAAAACATTATACCCTAGTACAGCTTAGTCATGAGTACCATTAATGCTAATCAGAAATTTCTGAACTGATTTATAACTTATTTAAATAAATTAGCTATGGGAATGTGAGTCATATACCATGGGAAATAGCTAAATGTGATTAGAATACCCCATTAAACATTTATTGCAACTAAGAGTAATGTTGCTTATATTAATTAGAAATAAATGTGAGGGGTAATTTGAAACTCGAGGATGAACAAGAAGAGTTAATAATTATGATCCTCATAAGGTGTTGCGTCTTTTATGAAATATTTTCCCTCTAGATGTGCCCCACATGAATATTTCAAAGAATTTGATCTCAAATTCTTTCTTCTCTCATCTCCAACTTTCTTAGGAAATGAGGCCAAGTGAATGTTTGCCTGAGAATCCAAAAAAGGCTCTCTAGTCAAATTTCCTTAAACACTCTAGTTACTAATCACACTAATCATGTATAAAATTACACGAAATTTTATGACTTCATAACTCATTAGACAGAAGTATCAAAAACATGAAATTAAGAGGAAACACTGATGAAAATGAACACAGATGGAAGCGTGTGGCCCAGACAATGAGGTGAGGACATGATGGAGACAGATGGAACAGTTTTACTCTTTCAACTCTCACCTAGATCCTTCTTCTGTTTCAGAGGCTCAGACTTACTTTTCCCCTTAAGAGCTGTCTGAGGTGGTGGGGTCAGCTCTTCCTGAACTGTTTCACTTACATTACTCACTTCTGTCTGGCCCAGGTTGGGAGAACTACTGGGTAGTGGAGATTTGTTAAGTTCGCTACCAAGCAAAGCAGCTTTCTGAAAGGCTGGCTGGGAGGCTTCATGCAAGCCAACCCTGGAGTCTGTTAGTCCAACAGGTGGATCACTCAGTTCAGGCCACACATCTGGAGACACTCCTCCCCCTACAATTGCCAGACAACAGAAACACTTTGAGCTTGGACATAGTACAGATTTCTTTTAAGAGAACAAAGAGAAAAACATTAGGACTGCAAACAGAACAAAAACAATTTGGGTTTAACAGAAATCACTTGGATTTACAAGAAATATTGAAAGCATACATGTTACATCATTTACACAGAAGAAACATTTCAACTTCTCCATAGTATGAAAGAAGACATGAGAAAAACAAAAGCAAAAAACCTAACAACCACAAATGAACAGGTACTATTTTGATTTGCGGAACTTAAGCACACATAAGAAAAAGCAAATCTCAGACATTTCTTTAGAGTTATGAAGCCATACTACTCAACAGAATGAGGATGGGCAGAATACAAAGTACACAAAAGACATCCGATTAAAGACTCTTTCTTTATATGATTAGAGTAATGCATATTTCTGACACAATGATGATCTGCACCTCCCAACCTCAAACAAGGATGTGATGAGTGCTCATATTATAAAGAATGTTAAAATGTAGTAGATAGTTGGCTGAAGACTATTGATATTTTAAAAAGCTCTTTCACTCTGGGCCACTACACCACTGATTATATTTTTTATTGCTTTAAATGGCCTGGGTCACTGCCCCACTTTATTTGAGATTGAGAGGTACATCAGTTTCTTACATAAAATTACTATATTACTGGTTTTATTTTGTTGGTTACTTTATAAGCAGAGATGAAACATGATAAGCAGCCACTAGTGTCTTGCAGGAATTTTACAGGAGTTAATAGGGTTAAAGGTTAGCCAGGCTCTGCAGCAGATGAAATGAATTAAGGTAAAAGACAATTATGTGTTATGGTGATGTATCACGTCATGGAACAGGTAGCCCTCCACAGTCCCAGGATGAGCCCGAAGTTAGAACAGAGTTTCTTTCACACAGTAGGAAATATCTGAGGACACGGCAACTTGTGTAGGTGAAAAGGTTACATACAGGCGCACGTCTGGATGAACGGAGGCATCTGTAAAAGGACAGCTATGGAGGGTAAGGCGGCACCTAGAGTCAAGGTCATCTCAGGACTGGGCAATGGTAGATGCTTTAACTGATTGCTGGAGAGGATTTTATCTAGCTCTTCAACCTAGAAAAATTCCTTTCCTCCTACAAAATTTTGCACCAAAGACTTACCAATAGCTGCTTTGACTTCAATCACTTCTGAATCCTGAGAACATTCACTAAGTCCAGCTGCATTAACTGCTCTGACCCGGAAAACATAACTCTGACCAGTTGTCAATCCATGACAAGTAAACCTAAAAAAGAAAGTTTAAAAAAAAATTCATAGGAGGAAAATACAATTACGATTAGCATAACTATAAAAATAATGCGACTTTTTAAAGGAAAAAGTTATAGATGGATGCAGGTAATTGTATTTGTACAAGAAGGTAACTAAAACAATTTCCTAAACTTACTGAAAACAACAAGAATGCATTTCTCCTTCTTAAGTTCATTGACCTTTCTGAGCCTCTGTATGTTCATCAGTAAAATGGGAATAATAACAATGCCTTCAAAAAAAGTTTTCTGAAAAGCTCAATCAAAAAGTACCCACCCACTGGCACACATAAAAAGAGCAAGAACAAGTGCTGGCATAGATGCAGGGAGAAAGGAATTCTCATCCATTGTTGGTGGGAATGTCGACTAGTACAGCCTTTTTGGAAAACAATATGGACATTCCTCCAAAACTGGAAATTGAGCTCCCATTTGACCCAGCCATACTACTCCTGAGAATATACCTGGGAGGTCAAAACATACAGCAGAAACACCATATGCACTTCTATGTTCATAACAGCACTATTCACAATAGCTAGAATCTGGAAACAACCAGAGTGCCCGAGAACAGATGACTGGATAAAGAAACTGTGGTACATCTACACAATGGAATACTATGCAGATGTTAGGGAAAGTGAAGTCATGAAATTTACCTATAAATGGAATGACATGGAGAGGATCATGTTGAGTGAAATTAGCCAGAGGGAAAAGGACAGATATAGAATGACTGCATTTATTTACGGGATATAAAAAAAAGTAGCATGATACCAATATCCAAGCCAGGAAAAACATGGATCAGGAGGTCTTGTCAGCAGGTGGAATCAACCGCAAATGTGTGGGAGTTCAGAGGTTAGGTAAGACAGTGTGCTAATTATCGTTGGGAATAATAATACCAGCCTAGAACTGAGCATTGAACATAGGCAAAGGGATATATATTATAACCTCTAAATGTATGTATTGCAAGTCACAGTGTGTAGGAGAAGGGAGAGAGAGAGACAGAGAGAGATACAGAGAGACAGAGAGAGGAGGCAAAGTACCTGCCTTAGAGGCAGGCTGGGGGAGGCGGGGGGGGAATCAGGGGACATTGGTGTGGGAAGTGGGCACTGGTGGAGGGATGGGTGCTGGAACACTGTATGACTGAAACCCAAACATGAACATCTTTGTAATTGTATATCTCATGGTGGTATAATAAAAAAAATAAATAAAAAGTACCCACCTTGCAGGGCCTGATCTACAGAAGACATTTAATAAATAATCAATGACATTAACTACAATATTAATGGTATTTCAGGTATATACTTATGACTGTAGGATATTATTTGTACTTGTCACAGATTAGTCTCTGCATGTTGGGGAACATGTATGTTGGGGAATGTGAAATTACTTAAGAAATTATACTAGAATTTGAAAACAAGGTGAAAAATAGACTCTAGAATTTCCATTTACATATAAAGATCTAACAAGGTATGAATACATGGGCAGTTTCAAACAGAAAATCACATTCTTGAACAGCTATTATTGTATAAATACCTCTTTTCTGAATCACTGTAACTTTTAAAGCATCCTAAAAACTATAACTAGAGAAAGCAACTGGTCTGTTAATGTCTACATTACAATTAGCATGTTGAACTATTAAATAAAGGCAGCTATAATTTAGGCCAGCTCAGTTCAGCAAATATTCACTAATCCCTATACAGCATTACAAACTCTAGCTAGGTACTGTGGATATGAAGATGAGCAAAAATACCTGCCCTGGAGTGGATCCTACCTACTTGTGGAAGGGCAGATTCTTAATATTTTGAAATAGCCATAAATATTTCAAAACAGACTAAAGAAAACAATGGATGTAAGAGTAAAAGTGAAATGCACAAACAGTGAAGTGCTAAGTGACCCTCTTCTCTCGCAAAACACACTGCTGTCTGTGATATGCTGGTAGGTCTCTGTTCTCTGATATTTGGCAAAAGGACCCAATTCATCCTTGCAGGGTTCAGTCCTTGAAGTTAAGGTGTCCCAAGGCAGAGCCCACCCAACAAGCCTGTCTGAACATTTGGGGTGTGTGGGTATTCTTTCAGATTGATTCCAAATCAGAGGAGGCTCAGATTTGGGGTACAATCCTGGATTCACCATCAGCTTGCAAAGCCAGTTGATAAAAACATTTGAAACAAGAGAAAAAATAATTATCTCCCATTATAACAGATACAAAAAGGTGAAAGGTATTCTAAATGTTCTTATTCGGGAATTATTCGTGTCTCCTTAGTATAAGACTGTGGAATCATGCGAATTTTCCAAAATTTATAAAAAGTGCATGCTGATGTTTTTCTCCTCACTTAAAATGCCTCAACAGGTTGACATAAATGTGAAATAAGTGTTGTCCATACATGCAGTGGTGGTGTGTCTGGGGTTGACAGTAGAAAATCACTGTGTCTGGAAACCCAGAAAGTGAGTCCAAGAACAGAATTGGCCGGACTCCCACTTAACAACCCAGAAATAAAAAGTCATGACTTTGCCAATACCATTCCCTATATGGACGGTAATGATGCCGGCAAAGGGAGCAGGCAAGGGGATGGGGATGTGGGGGGGGGAAGTGCGGGTCTCTGGTGGTGGTGGGGGCACACTGGTGGTGGGATTGGTGCTGAATGATGAGTCTTTCTAATTGTATTGTGAAAAGCTTTGTACTTTGTAAATCATGGTATTTAAATAAAAAAAAGGAAAAAATGCCTCAATAGTTTATGTTAGCTAGTGTCTACTGAGATTCTTAAAATCTAGGAAACCAAAAATGAGTAAAAGGGACAATGTATTGGAAAGGAATTATGAAAGAGTTATAAAATGCATTCTTATAAAAGTTGGTATTATGTGTTTTTAAGTGTTTAATAACAGAACTAAACATCTCTTCAAATGTTTACCATCAAAACTTGCAATTTTAAATTCATCTGGACACTTAAAGTATAATGTTCTAAAGCTTTGCCTCCATTGGGTGCTAGATGAATTCATGGTTTAGTCTCCTTAAAACAGCTTCTATGTTTTGAGATCACACTTCTCACACATTGAGGTTACCGGGGGCCCTTTACAGGGTTGTTGTTGCAGGGTTCCCATTTGCCAGAGCCAGATACACTGGATTCTATGTAGTACCCGACCACCTCTTTGGAATCTTTGGATTCTTCCCAGGTAACTACCACTGATGTATCTGTATTTCGGCTTGGAATGATTTTGCCTGGGGGCTTGGGAATATCTGAGAATAAAGGAAAGTGATGATCAAAGGCAGAATAGTTAAAAACTTTCATTCCTCTACTATATGCACAGATAAATGTATAAATCCAAAACACATGCCTAGAACTATATATATATGTATATATATAGTTCTATATATATTCTATATATAGTCTATATATATTAATTCCTAATATATATAATATATAATGTATATATTATATATATTAGGAAAGTAAAGAAGCCAGAGGAACCCCCCCACACCATGAGGGCCACCATTTTCCACATCCGGACTCCCCTCTCCTCACAGCTCCACCCAGCAGAAGAGCTGACCACAGCCTGGCTCATCAGTGACCCACCCTGCAGCAGTCTTTTACAAGCCCGGCCCAGGTATGCCGATCCAGAGACTCATACACATGGGGCAGAGCTGCTACTTTCTCTCCCTGTGTCCAGCTGATTACGAGGCGGCCGGGAGGGATGGTGAGTTCTAGCCCTGGCCCACCACCCCAGCAGAGCCTCGCAAGAAGCCAGAGGAACCCCCCACACCATGAGGGCCGCCATTTTCCACATCCGGACTCCCCTCTCCTCAGAGCTCCACCCAGCAGAAGAGCTGATCACAGCCCGGCTTGCATAGCTGCTTTGCAGCCACCAGGTTCATCAATAATTGCTCAAGTTTTGAGGTGACTACTAGAGTATCTCACCTGCATGGCAGAGCCTGGCAAGCTACCCGTGTCGTATTTGACATGCCAAATACTAGTAACAATTATAGACTTCATTCCCATCACCTAATGGAATGGATTGAGGCTCTTTATGTTTCTGGAGCGGGCTGATGCCCTTGGGCTCTACTAGCATGAGACAGGACATATGGAGATGTTACTGGTGCCTGCTCGAGCAAATCAATGATATATGGTAAGATAGATACAGTGATATAGTGAATCAAGTCAAATATACATTTGTTTCATTGGTTAAATCAGAAATAAAAAAGTAAGTATGTTAGTTTGGGAGCATAATGATAAACTAAATATTTATGGGCATAGAGATCTGCTCCAGAAAATATTAAAACATTTAGTAAATACTATTGACACTTGTGGAGTTTACATTTCATAAGTCCACAGTTCCTGAGAAATAATTTTTTAAAACGTTATTTTAAAGTATAGTTATAAACCAAATAAAAAATATGACAGAAAGATGTCATCACTTAAGGGGGCACATGTGGCAGGCAGTGCTCCAAGGACACTCCCATCTCCGTGCTCAGGGCTTACTCCTGGGGAGCCATAAGTGGAGCTGGGGGTTGAACCAGGGTTGGCTACATGCAAGGCAAGTGCCCTGCACCAAGATACCACCGTAATTTACTTATGAATAGACATTCTAGTCAGAGTTTTTGCTTTGGGACACTTTCTTGAAGTAAAATAAGATTGTAATAGTTCAGGCAGACTTTCCACTTACCAAGTTTGTCTCCTACCACCGTCGCTTCTGTTGCTTCTGAGGGCTCGCCAATCCCAGCGGAGTTAGAGCATCGGACTCGGAAGCGGTAGGATTTCCCCTCAACCAAGTCAAAGAGAGCAAAATGAGGAGACTTCACCGGGAGCTCTGTGTTCACCCGCTGCCAGTTCTCTGTCTCCGCCTCACACTACAGCCAGAACAGGAAACCCAAGGAAAGATCGTGAGAACAAGCAGCAGCTCCAGGCCGGGCATCTCACAGTTTCATTGACCTGCCAACAAACTCCCACCTAATATGTAAGTTAGACTGGAGAGGACCTTTGAAGGAAATGGGGGCAGGGGCGAAGCATCTGAAGCCCACAGAATTATTTAAATCAGAGACTGCTTTGATTGCTTGAAATATATTCTGCTTCCATATGTATGCCCTGTATTAACTAAATAAAATCATCAGGCTACCAAGGGATGTGGCTCAATCCCTGGCACAGCCCCAAGTACCAAGAGCAATCCTGGTGGCATTATACTGGAATCTCAGATCACTGGAATCCTGATCTCCCATTCAGTGCTACAACTCTATGAGCCCTGGTCGTTACAACAACGAAAATTCAGAAGGAAGGGTGGCCCTCTAACTTAGTAGACAGTTTTGTATCAGTTACTTTCTTAATTCTTAGGATAAGCAATTAAATGTATAAACTTTATGATATTTTGTTCTATTTTCAGTTCATTCTTATAAATTGATATTTCAAAAAATATTCTAATAACGGTTCGATGATTTAAAAGCTGCTGACCACTGAGTTTCAGGGATACAGTGCTCCAACATCAACCCCATCACCAGGTCAGTATCCCTCCACCCATGTCTTCAGTGTCCCTCCCCAGCCCAGTCTGCCTCCTTGACAGGCACATTTTTGTTGCGTTGTCATAGTGTGAATTTCATGCTTTCAGTTTGTTGGTTCTGTGGTTCAGATATTTGGATATTTCACACCGCTACACCACTGATGTGTCAGAGATCCCACTCTTGCCTCTTCATGCTAACCCCTCAACCCTCTCCGTTTCTTTCCTTCTCTATCCTAAGTTCTATAATCGAGGGAACAAGGTAATACAGGTGTCCTCTTCTGATATCTTGCATTCCCTTTTTCTGTTATTCCTATGCCACAGATAAATGAGAGGATCTGATATTTTTCCTCTTCTGACTTCGCTTCACATATTTTCCAGTTCCATCCAAGTTGCAGTGAGTGATTTCATCATTTCTTTAGCAGCATAGTATTCCATTGTGCATATATGGCATATCTCCATTCACCTGCCAACGGCCAACCTATTGCTCTAAGTGCTGCAATGAATAAATCTTTTAACTTTTGGATTTGTTTATGAGTCTGGGGGTAGATAATAAGAAGTGGAATTGCCATTGTTGGTCGACTGGTACAGCCTCTCTGGAAAACAATAAGGACATTCCCTCCAAAGACTAGAAATTGAGCTCCTATATGACCCAGCCATACCTCTCCTAGGAATATACCCTGGGTGGCCAAAAACATACAGCAGAAACACCATCTGCACTTCTATGTTCGTAGCAGCACTATTCACAATAGCTAGAATCTGTATATCATTTGTAGGATATAAAAAATAGAATCTGTAAACAACCAGAGTGCCCGAGAACAGACGACTGGATAAAGAAACTGTGGTACATCTACACAATGGAATACTGTGCAGCTGTTAGAAAAAATGAAGTTATGAAATTTGCCTATAAATGGATGGACATGGAGAGGATCATGTTCGGTGAAATTAGTCAGAGGGAAAAGGACAGATATAGAATGACTGTATTCATTTGTAGGATATAAAAAATAGTATGATACTAATATCCAAGACCAGGAAAAACATGGATCAGGAGGTCTTGTAAGTGGGTGGAATCTACCACAAGTATGTAGGTGTCAGAGGTTAGGTAAGACAGAGAAGGAACCAGTGTAAGTCAGAGAAGGAACCAGTGTGCTAATTGTATGCATTGCAAGCCACAATGTGTAAGAGAAAGGAGAGGAGAGGAGAGGTGAGGTGAGGAGGAGGAGAGGAGAGGAGAGGAGGAGAGGAGAGGAGAGAGGAGAGGAGAGGAGAGAGAGAGGAGGCGAGAGAGAGAGAGAGAGAGAGAGAGAGAGAGAGAATAGGAAAAGTACCTGACAGAGGCAGGCTGCGGAGGTGGAAGGGAATCAGGGGACATTAGTGGTGGGAGTCGGGCACTGGTGGAGGGGATGGTGAGGGACACTGTATGACTGAAACCCAATCAGGAACATCTTTGTAATTGTATATCTCACAGTGGTGTATTAAAACTTTTTTAAATAAAAATTTTAAAAAATGAAAACAAATTATTTTTTGGTGGAGGTTATTACTCCTGGTTCTGCACACAAGAACGGTGCTCAGGACACCATATGGGATGCCAAGGATCAAATTCAGGTTAGCCACACATAAGGCAAATGCCCTACCCACAACAGCCTCAAGTGTCTGAAAAATTCATATTCACAAATTGGGTCATGGAGTGCTGGAGTCTAGCCTGGGTTCAGTCCCTTGCATGTTTGTGCTAAGTCAAAGCTGCAATATTTTTTCTAAAAAGCAGCAGCCCGGGTCCTGGTCTAATGTGAAATGAATGTATGAAAGAGCTGCTCTTTTCTGCTTTATTCCATCTTTAGGTTATCACTTCTTTCTTCATCACTGGATCTATGCAGAGACTTAAGCTAAGCAACTATCCAGGAAGCACTTGGTGTCTTGGGGACTGCTGTCTGCTTGAAAGCAAACATTTTCTCTCCCTCTCTCTCCTCCCTCTCTCTCCCTCTCTCCCCCTTCTGTTTCTCCCTCTCTTTCCCTACCTCTCTCTCCCTCTCTCTTTCCCTCCCTCTCTCCCTCCCTCCCCCTCTCTCCTTCCCTCTCTCCCCTGTCTCTTCCTTTCTCCCTTTCTCTTTCCCTCTCTCCCCCCTTTCTCTCCCTCTTTTGCTACTCCCTCTCTCTCCCTCTCTCTCTTCTCTCTCTCTCCCCTCCCTCTCCCTCCCTGCTTATTCTTTTAAATACCATAAGTGATTTATCTATCATCCCATCCATTGAAAAGTAATTCCTTGGGGGGCCAGAACCGTAGTTCAGTAGACAGGGTGTCTTGCATTCTGCTGCTCTGGGTTTGATTCTCTGCATCCCATATGGTCCCCCTGATCACCACCAGGAGTGACTTTTGAGTGCAGTCAGGACTAACGCCTGAGCATAGCTGGGTTTGGCCTCCAAACAAGGAAAGCCACAATATTTTTAAGAGTGAAAGATGTTTCTGAATTCGGACTGAATGAATTTAGAGAAAGACAAGTTTTTCTTTCTCCTAATTTTTACTATACTGGAAAATAATGCTAAATACTAAAATTCTATCAAGAATAAAATGATCTAAAGTGACTTTGAAATGCTTTTTGCGGAGGTTTGTGGGATGGGGGTATGTTTTGAATCACTTTCCATGCTTAAGGCCTATTCCTGACTGTGGTCAGGAGTGACCCTCTAGTGCTTCGGTACAGTCTATGGTGTTGGGGAATTCAAGCTAGAGCTTGCCACATGCAAACTTCTTATACTATCATTACAATCCTAAAATACTTAAATTTTTTTCTTTTTACCGAGGTATAATGGAAACAAAACATCATACTTGTTTCAAGTATGCAACATGCAAATATAATTTAGGTAGCATTTACAGCTTAATTTTTTTTCTTCTTTATCTTTGTTTAGAGGACAAGAATAGAATGATAAATGTTCACTCCTGGTGTGTTTAATACATATCCCTACTGAATCTTTTTGAAATGTTCTACAGAAAGAGAGTTCTGAAAAAGCTCTTGGCAGTAATTACTGTCTTTCCTATACTAATGACAGTAATGACCTATCACTGAGGCGTTTTCCTGAGAAGAATCAATGTTAGCTTCTGCTGAACACTTCTTCTGGTCACATAAACTCTAATTTCCTCTTGAATATCTGTAAATTTCTTAGACCTAAGGACAAATAAGTGTGCTTAAGAGCTTGTGTGTTCTTCCATCAGCTGACACATTAGGATGGAACAGAAGAGAACGTTGATAAATTTGGTGTCAATCAAGAGAGCAATCCAGACACAATAACATTGAGCAGGCAGGGTGTTGACATAGTCGGGGAGCAGAATATACCCAGAGACTTGGGGCACATTTATTACTTGATCACTTCATATCCCATTATTTGTCGATTTGCTTGAGCAGGTGAGGGCACATTTATAGAAGAACTATTCAAAGGCTATTGTGCTCCTGAGTTCAATTTATTTCTGTCAACCACTCCTAAAATGTTGATATTTGCATGTGAAAATGATCACAAAAATAAATCTGGCTAACAACTGTCTCCATACATGGTTATAAAATATTTTTTCTTATGATAAGGACTTTTCACATCTACTTTTATCAATTTGAACCCCTCTGTACTGTGTCCACTGCGGGAGTGGGGCCTTAACTTCCTGAATGAAGGAACTGTTGTATATTTGAGCCTTGGTAGCAATCTTCTCTAATAAGAAAATATGTCTTGGAATGTATCTTGGATATATTTCTGCCAAGAAAGCAGACTACCAGCAGCCTTCTGCAATCATTTTCCTATTTTATTTTTCAACTTTGTCCAAAATCAGCAGAAACTATGCTGCTACAGAACTTTGCATCATTTCAATTTGATCACTTGATCACTTGACATCCCATTATTCATTGATTTGCTCGAGCGGGTGCCAGTAACATTTCCATTTGACCCTATCACGTGCCAATGTAGACCAATGGCATCTGGTTGCTTCAGGAATACAAAGAGCCTCAATAGCGTGGTGAAAAGAAACTAGATTTGTCTATGGTGGTCTCAGTTTTGTTAATAATAATCTATAGACTATATAGAAAATATATAAGTATTCTTGGACTCAGTTACATCATCTATTTTCCTTGGCAAAGTAACTTCTAAAGTCCTTTGTAACTTCTAAAACTTTAATTTGGGAAGGTCAAAAGGCAAAATACTGAAATGGTTGGTGCTATGAACATAAGCCAGACGTCTTTAATGATAATGTGTCATTTCATGGAAGGTAGAGAGGATGAAGTTCCCTAGATAGTCAACGTGTTGCCCACTGAAGAATGGAACTCTAATCCTTTCTTTGATGGCTTTTGGATATCTTTATACATTTTCTGAGGAATACAGAAGAAATTATCAATCTCTGACACTTTCATAAGAAAAATGATAGTTGCTTCAAAATTCTTTAATCATCTCTATTGTGTTTTGAAGTAGAGATTGTGGAGGTAAAAAAAGTTATTACAAAACTTTCCAGGGAAAACTAGCTTGAGAAGGTCAAAAAGGCAGAAAACGGAAATGGTTGCCTCTATGAACTTAAACCAGACCGCTTCATTTGCCTTTAAGTGTTCGGATTCGGTTTAATCTGCCACTACCTAGTTGTGTGACCTTGGGTAAATTATACACCCCAATATACGCCTCAATTTTCTTGTCAACAAAATAGGCACACAAAAAAGTATTTTCCTCTTATGGCCACAGTAGTAATTAAGAGGTTTAACATTTGTTGTAGGCTTATAGTTCGTGATCCTTGGTTATCTATTTTTACTCCTGTTGGTTGAAACAAATCTGTCAGGTGATTCAGTGCTTCTCTGTGACATGACCAAATTTGTGGCAGAGGAATGAAAGAAAGAGCCTGGATATCAGATACTCGAGGTTGAAGCTGGGCACTGTAAGGATTACAGGGAGACAGGGCGATGGGGGGTTGTTAGGAGCTGAGTCCTTTGACCCTCTTGGGAAGAGATTCTTCAGTTTAAATCATTTGGGGACATGGTATAACTGGCAAACATTTACCATGATGGGCAAGTCTGTTTTTTTTTTTTTTTTTTGCTTTTTTGGGTCACACCTGGCAATGCTCAGGGGTTTCTCCTGGCTCTGCACTCAGGAATTACTCCTGGCGGTGGTTGGGGGACCATATGGGATGCCGGGATCGAACCTGGGCCAGCATGGGCCGGCCGCATGCAAGGCAAATGCCCTACCCACTGGACTATCTCTCTGGCCCCACAAGTCTGTTTTACGTGCATGCAAATCCTAGGTTTTTTTTTAAAAGAAAAGTCCATAAATGATAATACTAGCCTAGAACTGAGCATTGAATATAAGCAAAGGGATACACATGATAACCTCTAAATGTATGTATGTATTGCGAATCACAACATGTAAGTGAAGAAAGAGACACACAGAGAGAGAGAGACAGAGAGACAGACAGACAGACAGATAGACAGACAGACAGAGAGAGAGACAGAGAGAGAGAGAGAAAGAGAGAAAAAGATAAGATGGGAACGTGGGGGTTTTTTAAAAGAACCTGCCATAGAGGCAGACTGGGGAGGGAGGAGGGAATCAGGGGACATTGGTTGTGGGAAATGGGCACTGGTGGGGAATGGATGCTGGAACACTATATGACTGAAACCCAAACTTGATCATCTTTGTAATTGCATATCTCACAGTGGTATAATAAAATATTATTTAAAAATTAAAGTTAAAAATTAAAAAATAAATTTTATTTATTTTTTATTTTTGGGTCACACCCGGCGATGCTCAGGGGTTTCTCCTGGCTCTGCACTCAGGAATCATCCTGGCGGTGCTCGGGGGACCATATGGGATTCGGGATAGAACCTGGGCCGGCATGGGCCGGCCGGTGCAAGGCAAACACCCTACCAGCTGGGCTATCACTCCGGCCCAATAAAATAATTTTAGAAGTCCATAAAGAAGTATAAAAGAGCATATATAGGAGACAGCACAGCTATGAACATTCTAGAGATGGAAATAACCACAAAACAAGATCAGGGGAAAAGCCTCCCTTTTGAAAACTCAACATTTTAGGAGTGGTTGACAGAAATAAATTGAACTCAGGAGCACAATAGCCTTTGAATAGTTCTTCTATAAATGTGCCCTCACCTGCTCAAGCAATTCGACAAATAATGGGATATGAAGTGATCAAGTAATAAATGTGCCCCAAGTCTCTGGGTATATTCTGCTCCCGACTATGTCAACACCCTGCCTGCTCAATGTTATTGTGTCTGGATTGCTCTCTTGATTGACACCAAATTTATCAACATTCTCTTCTGTTCCATCCTAATGTGTCAGCTGATGGAAGAACACACAAGCTCTTAAGCACACTTATTTGTCCTTAGGTCTAAGAAATTTACAGGTATTCATGAGGAAATTAGAGTTTATGTGACCAGAAGAAGTGTTCAGCAGAAGCTAACATTGATTCTTCTCAGGAAAACGCCTCAGTGATAGGTCATTACTGTCATTAGTATAGAAAAGACAGTAATTACTGCCAAGAGCTTTTTCAGAACTCTCTTTCTGTAGAACATTTCAAAAAGATTCAGTAGGTATATGTATTAAACACACCAGGAGTGAACATTTATCATTCTATTCTTGTCCTCTAAACAAAGATAAAGAAGAAAAAAAATTAAGCTGTAAATGCTACCTAAATTATATTTTATCTGATGCTATTATCCATAAATATAAGTACATATTTTAATATAATTTTGGCAATTTGTACTCTCTTGGAAAATGGCCATATCCCATTTTGAAGAAATGATCCATATATCTTTACCAATTCTCCAGGGGTCAGAGAGACTAGCACAAGGGTAAGGTGAACACTGTTGCTGTGTCACTCCTCCTGTTACCAGTGGTTTCTTCCACCACTTCTATTCTGTTCCTTGCCTACAGTCACTGCTGTGTGTCTGTACTTGTGGTTTTGTCAGTTTCCCCAAATTTCTATCCAGGATTTGGAACTTTTTTATTTGAGGGGCATAAATACTTTAAAATTCTCTCACAGTGGGTACATGTTAGATTTACATGCCATTCTCATCATTTCATCCCTTTGAAGTCTGCATGTATGTTATCACTATCACTATCACTATCCTCCCTTAATCATCTATTTGCTAGAGCGGGCACCAGTAATATCTCCATATGTCCTGTCTAGCATGAGACAGGACATATGGAGATATTACTGATGCCCGCTCTAGTAGAACCCAAAGGCATCTGCTTGCTCCAGGAACATAAAGAGCCTCAAACCATTATATTAGGTCATGGGAATGACCTAATATAAATGTTAGTGGTATTTGGCATATCAAATACTATACGAGCCGCTTGCCAGGCTTGCCATGCGGGTGGCATACTGTTGTAGTCACCTCTAAATAAAGCATATATTGATGAACCACACGGCCGCTAGCGGCCGTGCGATCCAGCTGTGATAGTGCATGTATGTTACCCACTCTAATATAAAGGTAAGATATTTTCAGGAAAGAGCCCGCTAATATAATATTTCACGTGTTTTCCAGCACCACCACTTGCACTTAAAGTGGCGCTAATCAAGCATGTGATAGCAAGTGCAAACTTTGTTTTCAATTCTCTCAACCATTTTAAAGTAGCATTATCTCTGTTCCTCTGCCCATCATTCCTCACTGGTATTCATTCCTAATGCAGCAGAGATGAAAAGCCCTTACAAGAACAAGGGAGACAGAGGAAGGCTCTAGAAAACACTGGGACTGGCCAGAACAATAGCACACCGGTGGGGCGCAGCCGACCCGGGTTCAATCCCCAGCATCCCATATGGTCCCTCGAGCACCACCAGGAGTAATTCCTGAGCAAAGAGCCAGGAGTAACCCCTGAGCATCGCCGGGTGTGACCCAAAAAGCCAAAAAAAAAAAAAAAAAAACAAAAAAAAAAAACACTGGGACACAGGCTGTCTGCAGCTTTGGGAACGTTTCTTTTCCTACAGGATCAAGATTGGGGCTGTGGACCTCTGAAGTGTCTATGCATGAGCGTCAGGGGTCAGTAATAACCTTGAACTTTCTGGGGACCATATGGGATGCCTGGGATCAAACCGGGTCAGCCACATGCAAAACAAGCACACTACATACTGTACTATTGCTCTGGCCCCAGCAATGAAAATTTAATCTCTGTTTCAAACAAATGTTTAGGCAGTTGTGCAAGATTGGTCCCAGAGTCTTACCTTTTCCACAAAGTACAGAATGCCCTCATGGCCACGCTGGCCAGGGGGCTTCCAGTTTAGCACCACATAGCTCCGGGTAGCCTCTGTGACAGAGAGATCTGTGGGGGGCCCGGAACAATGCCCTCTGAAAAACAACAAGGAGGAGTGAGCACATGGTGTAAGTCCAGGAAACTCAGACACTGATGCTTTCTCCTCCTGGTGAACCTTAATGACTACTCTATAGCATAAGGAATTAACTTTCCCTAAAATTCTTCAAAGCCAAAATTTTTTCAAGACAATTTTACTTTCTTTGCATAACTTTTTGATTTCTTTATATTGATCCCCAAGAGAGTAGCAATGATGCAAACAGTGTTTTCTCTCTTTACAAAGAGAAGTGGAATCATAGATTTCAAGGGCCACTTACAATGGAGTCCTCTACTTCTGGGTCCAAGAAGTGGATGAAATAATCAGATGGTTACTGGGAGATAACTCTCCAGCGGTTTTCTGCACATATTCCATTCACTTTCAGTTCCAGACTATCTTTCTGAGGACAGATTTGGGTAGGAGAGTTCATGTTCTCACTAGCCAGAGTGGAATCTAATTCATGGCCATCCAGCGGAAAGTGCAGAAGGGCATTGCCTCTATAGTGCTGCCCATTTCCCCACTAGGTAAAGGCCAATCATGTTTCATCTAACCAAAGCAAACTTTGAAAGGATCAAATTACTTCCCGACAGCAAAGTTCAAGAATATAGAAGTACAAAAACATTAGCTTCTAATAAGTAAATTCAAATGTATAAGTACACAATAATCAAGAAAATTGAAGTTATGATAAGGGGGAAATCAATCAGTAATAACAAAATGAAAAATTTATAAATAACTGAGTAATTAGACAGATATTTAAAGAAGTGATTATAGTTTACATGTTATAGAGCACAAAAATGTAACATGTTAATTTAAGATGTAGAAAACAGGACCAGGGCAGGAGGGGTAGTACAGCATGCAAAGTGCTTGTCTTGCATGAAGCTGACCTGGGTTAGATCCCAGGCACCCCATATGGTGGTGACCCCTGAGCACTGCTGGGAGTGATCCCTGAGCACGGAGCCAGCAGTAAGCACTGAACACCACAGAGTGTGGCCCAAAACTCAACTTCCCCTTACCCCCCAAAAAATAGGGCCAAAGAGACAGCTTGAAAGCCTGGTGTGGGGGTTGCATGTACAAAGTCTGGGTCCACATGGTCCCCTTAGCACCACCAAGAGTGACCACAAGCAAGAAGGGTCATTGTAAAAGCCCCTGAGCACCACAGACTGTGGCCCCAAAACTAATAAAAATATACAAATTAATTTTTAGAGATGAAAATGACAAAATATAAGATGATTTTATTGACTAGAATTCACAGAATGGTGCACTCAGAAGCAGAATAAAATAGTAAAAGTCAATGGCAGTAAAAAGTGAAGCAGAGAAGAAAGGATAAACACACAGCACCAGTGAGCTGTGGTTTCACATGACATGGAATTAGGATTCTTAAAACAGGTAAGAGGAGGCAATGGAGGAAAACAATACTTAAAGAAATAGTGGCATGGATACAAGAGGTAGTATAGTGGGCAAGGCACATGCCCACCCAGGTTTAATCCTCAAGACCCCATATCATCCCCTGAGCCTTTCAGGAACGATCTCTGAGTGCAGAGACAGGGAGTACAACCTGAGCACAAGCAGGTGTGATCCCCAAACCAAAAAGACAAGAAGAAAAGAAAGAATGGCTTTAAAAAGTCCCTATCTGAAAGAAATAAAGAACCTGCCATGGAGGAGGGCTGGGGAGGGGGAGGGAACCGGGGACGTTGGTGGTGGGAGATGGGCACTGGTGGCGGGGAGGGTGCTGGAACACTGTATGACCAAAACCCAAATATGAACTTTTTAATTGTATATCTTTTGTGATTGTAAAAATAAAAAATTAAAAATAAACAAATAAATAAATAAATAAAAAGTCCCTATCTGGTGAAAATAATAAATGTATAGGCTTAAAAAAGTTGTTAGCCACACATGATGTACAAAAGTTATAAACGATATATATCTTTCATACAAGATGTCTAAAATAAACTAAAAACATGCATTTCATGATTAAGTTTATGAAGCATTAATAAATATCTTAAAAGTAGACAGAAAAAATATACACAGTGAACAGAGAAGCAAAATAAGGATGCCAAGGCCTAAGGGATGACTCCGTGGATAACAGCACCTGCCCTGTCAGCTGAGGCATGAGCTTAGATTCCCAGAGACACCCACATGCACTGAGCCTGGTTCCACAGATTCCCACATGCTCTGAGCCTGGTTCCACAGATTCCCACATGCTCTGAGCCTGGTTCCCCAGCACCACAGCAGAGTGTGTTATCTTGGGTTCACAACCAGGTATGTGAGTGCACCACAATTGAAATGTGCAATCCCTGGTGATCACTCCAACAAAAATATGTGCAAGTACCATGGCCATGAATGTGACCTTTAGTGAGCTTATGTTTGAGCACCTCAGCAATACACAGACACTAAAACCTGAACCATAAATGAGTGTAGCCCTCACTGAGCTGATGTGTAAGCACTGCAACTAAAGTGTGTGAACCCAGGTGAACACTGTGGCCAAATGGTGAGCACTCCAACCGGATATGTGACCCCTAGTGAGTACAACAACCAAGTATGTGCTATCATTGATCACTGCAACAACAAAAGTGAGAGAGGAAATAGGAAGGATAAAAATAAGAATCATAGCAGTCACTCATACAGTGCAGGTGTGCATTACAATGAATCAACCTCTTTAGCATACTGAAAAAAATTTTTATCAGCCTGGAATTCTATACCCAGTGAAGATATTTAAAGAGTAAAGGTGAAATAGAGACTCCTATAAACAAAAAAATAACTAGTAAGAGATGATAAAGGGGGTGTGGATCCAGGGAGTTAGCTCAGTGGCAGAGCTATTGCCTTCCATGTGTGAGACTCTGAATTCAATCCCAACAGAAAGAGAGAGAGAGAGAGAGAGAGAACTGTGTTAAAGTAATTGCCTTAGGAAAAAAGAAACTCAGAAAACAATCCAGCAGTGCACAAAGAAATGAAAAGCAACATAAGGTAAAAATTTATCATTAAAAACATTTTTCTTACTTTTTAAATCTCTGAAAGTAAACTGATTATTTCAACCTAATAATAATAATAATAATAATAATAATAATAATAATATATTATATTATGCAGTTTAAGATCCAAATAACACATATTCAACAACAGCAGCAAGGCTCAGAGTGAAATGGAATAATGCTGTTGTAATATAGAATGAAATATGTATATAATACAAAATTTTCATATATGATATGAAATTAATAGTACTATTACACCATAGGTGAAAAACTATAATGTTTGCTAGAGGTAGGTTGTAATGTAAATATTATAAATTCCAAAATGCCAAAAAAGCAAACAAGTAATTTAAACCAATCAAGTAACAAAGGTAAAATATAATCATAAAAATATTCAATCAAAAGTAATGTAGAAAAAAAGGAAAAAGATAAATCACATAAATCACAAACAAATCGCCAAAAGAAATACCAGAAAATAAATTGTGGCATGGTATTTCAATGTATCAGTCATCACATGAAATGTAAATGGTCAAAACATCCCATTTCAAAGGCAAGTGTTACCAGAAATTATGAAAAAAAGATAAACAAGATGATTTCCTCAAGAAACACAATTTATTACAAAACTCATACATTCAAAGTAAAAGAATGGAAATCATATGCCACACTAACACTAATGAAAAGAAAGTTGAGATGGTTATATTAATATTAAAGTAGATTGACAACCAGTAAAACATTGCCATTTGTAAAGGGTAGCTCTGCACTAATACAACATATTATTCATAAGAAAATAAAGTTTTCTTATTTATCTAATAGCAGAACCTCAAAATACATGAAGAAATTCTGGCAGAACTGCAAGAAGAAACAGAGGTATCCACAGCTTTGTCTAAGATTTCATCCCGACTTTACCCACAATTGCTAGAGCTGCCTGTCCTTCAGGCATCAGGGCTTGCATTCTATCCCTGGTGCTGCCAGCATGCTGAGTTTGCTCCCAGTGGCACTGTCATTTGGGACACCCAGTGCCACAACGAAGTGTGTGAGCACCGTAAATAGTATGCAACCCACAGTGAACACTTCAACCAAGTGTGCAATTCCCAGCCAGCACCACAACCAAAGTGTGCAAACACCACAACTAAAATGTGAACCCCCTGGCAAGCACTGCAATGACACTGTGCAAAGGCACTGCAACCAAGAGTGTGGGACCCAGAAAGAGCAGGAAAAGTAAACATTAAACTCAATTTTTTAAAGAGTCACCATACCAAGTACAGGAGATAGAGTGGAAGAGTTGGAACTCTCATATACTGCTGATGGGAATGTAAAATATTACAACCATTTTTGGAGGACAGTTGATTCTTTAAAAAATGAAACACACACCTAAATCATCTATCCATTCAACCTCTAGATATCCAATAGAAATGATGGCATATATCCACAATAACATTTAATAAGGACATGCACAGAAGCTTTTAACAACCAATGGATAAGCAAAGTAGAATAAACTGTCAGATGCATCAACATAATAAATTTTAAAATAATTATGCAGAGTGAAGGGAATTAGACAAGAATGATTATGATTCCATTTCTTTAAACTTATGAGCAGTAAAACTAGTGACAGGGAAACAGATCAGTCATGAACTGGAGATGGGAAAGGGGTCAGAGGGAAGAATGATTAAGGGGCAAGAGGAAATTTGAGGGGTGATGGATACATTCATTATTTTTATCAAGGTGATCGTTTCAACATTGAGTCCACATGTAAATTTCATCAACTGATTATTAGCAAGCTGCATGTTATGTTTTACATCATGCAGCTTGCTAATGATAATTTTAGCTCAATAAAGTTTTAAAAAAGTAATTCTTTGACAGCATGTTACCTTATATTTTCCAAATATTCCAGAAGGTCTTTTCAAAAACATAAAATTATCTACATTATACCCTCTACAGCAAGAGCTAAGTCACATGACAAAACATCAGCAAAAAAGCACCTGAGGAAACTATTTATTTACCTGTAGGTTCTTCTTCGGTGACAATGATCTGTCCAGTCCAGGGTGCTGAGGGCCGACCTGAACAAAATCAAAGACAGAAACACAAGCTTTCATGAGTATCATTTCTATTGCACTGATTAGCAGACCAGTTTAGCCACACTTGGGTTAGTTACTAGTTTACTGACATTTCCCCCTACTGAATCTTAGCATATATATGGCCTTGAATCGTCAAGGGATTCACAGTCGGTTAGAATTGAGAATCTGCCTGAAGTGAAATGATATATCTAGGGCTTACGTCATGCATTGCTAACACTGTGTTCAATAACAGACTGACCATATGATACGGATCCTAAGAGGTTATACTATATTGTCTAGGTATGCATAATTTACTGCGCATTGTTAATCTTCTGACATATATGCTCTCTTGTTCTGCTGAATAAATAGTATGTGCTTAAGTGAACATTTCTGGAACAGATAAAAACCCAGTGGGTATTTGTTATCATGAAGATGGAAAAGATGTATTGATCCTGGGGCGGGGTCTCAACTAAAGCATTTTCCATTACACTTTGAATCTACAAAATGTCACCACACACAAACAGTTTAAGTCCCAAATAACAAAAATTAATTCAATGAGCAGGAACTGAGTAAAAAGAGGAAAAATTGATCTATGTGATATTGATATCAGAACAATTTTAAGATCCTGCGTCAATCAAGGAACTTTTCACAGGAATCTATGCAAGAATAAAAAAAGCAATAAATTTGCATGACATAAATATATATGTACATATTATGATGCCAATATCCAAGGTCAAGTGAAACATGACCTTGTAACAGGAGGTCTTGTCAAAGGTGGAAATTATCACAAACATGTGGGGGAGTCAGAGGCTAGGTAAGACAGAAAATGGAACAGTGTGCTAACAATTGTCGAGGGTACTAATACCAACCTAGAACTGAGCATTAAATACAGGCAAAAAGATACACATGACAACCCTTTAATGTATGTTCTGTAATCCATAGTCTGGAAGGGAAGGAAAAGAGAAAGAGAGAGAAAGGGAAAGAAATAAAGAACCTGCCATGGAGGCGGGCTGAGGGAGGGGAGGAGGGAACCGGGTAGTTGGTGGTGGGAGATGGGCACTGGTGGGGGTTGGGTGCTGGAACACTGTATGACCAAAATCCAAATATGAACTTTTTAATTGTATATCTTTGAAACTGTATATCTCACAGTGGTATAATAAAATACTTTTTAAAAAGCAATAAATAAGAAAACTTACTTTCAATACAAGAAAATCTTATTCCTATTACAATTTATAAAAGATGATAGTACAATGTGGAATTTTCAAATTTAGGGAGGAGGAAGGGAAATCAGATGAGAGGTGAAAAGTGATTGGAGAGCAATCATGGAACCTTTACATTAAAGGGGATTTACAGTCTCCAGAGGAGGTTGCATTACTTAACTTAGTTTATTACAAAGTGAGCTATTATATGTATTTAAGGTAAAGAATAACACTGCAAATAATTCAGAGCCCAGTACTCCTCAACTAGGGTGACACTATCCCCAGAGACATTAATGTTTGGAGATATTCTGAAGGTGGGTCAGGCCAGGATTTAGTAGATCAGGCCAGGACACTGCTACGCTTCCAGTCACCTACATACACCTACTACTGGAGATGTTCTGTGGGCTCCCAAAGAACTGGGAGCATAACTCACGTGTCAAGGCTTTCAGATCAACACACGAGAACTAAACATAAGAAAATATTAATTTTGACTGTCTAATACGGAGACTTGATTATGAAGATATCATGCCGTAAGTGTCCTTTCATGTAAAGAAACTCACTGGGTTGAGATATCCATAATCTGAGTTAAGTTCAAGGATAGGAATTTTATTTATTTTACTAAAATTTGAGGCCAAACCTGGTAGCTCAAGGGATTATGAGGTTCCAGGAATGAATTCGGGTTTCCTGTATGCAGAGCATTCTCTCCAGTGCTTTGAGCCATCTTTTAGGCTGTCTAGGTTAGGAAATTTACCTTACAATTTAACTGAACCAGAAAGAAAAGTGTTTTTGGAGTGCACCGATAAGTATAATTATAGTGTTCTCAAGGCTCTTGACTTTCATATTTCATTTCAAATAGAATCCCTAGAATTTGACTTCACAAGGCAAGATTTTCTGAATCAAATACAAGATTGGATAGGATAAAGCCCTTAGAAAATTGAGTCAGAAAACTGAAACTTGACTTTTTCTACTCTGGAGACACCCACGTCTCTCTCTATCCCCTCACATTCCTCTAAATGAAGTTGTTTAAATAAAACCATTTTACTTCAAAATAAAACAAAGTTTTATTTTCTCCCCCTCACCCTTTCCACCCCCACCCCCCCCCATCCCCTAGGCCCAGGACAAGCTAAAAATGAAGTATTTCCTAGTCTCTTCTCCCTCTAGTGGAAGGAGGAGGAATTATCTTGCAGTGTGATGAACTGCAGTTATTTAAAATAGTTTCAGAGGAGAGAGAACATGCAAGATTTAAAAAAAAAAAAAAAAAGCTTACTTTTAAGCCTAGCTTTCTCAGCCGGATCCAGAGCTGCCACAGGATCTGAAACACGAGATGGTAGACCAATTCCATTTTTATTCACGGCTCTGACTCGGAATATATAGGAGCGACCTTCTATTAATCCAGTGACGGGAACCGAGCAAACTTCACAGGTGTGTCATTGCATTGAGACCAGCTCTCTGTGCCCACCTCACATCTAGAAGTGCAATGATGACAAAGCAGTTAAAACGTGTGGGTCAATGCACTGCTCCGCGGTTGCAATCTTATCCATGTCTCCATCTCTGCTCTGTAAAACATCCTGCTCAAGGGTGGCTCAAGAGGCCTATAAGGGGCATATAAGGGTCTATAAGGGGCATTATTGGTCTTTAAGGGGCATTATAGGTCTATAAGATTCCTTTCCATTCTATTGCAAAGTGTCTACGACCACAAGGAAATGCCTTCAGGATCATGTGTATGTATTTTAATTCATTAAAAAAAAATCCAATTAGGGACCATATGTGCTAAAATAAGCAGGAGAGACTTAAGGGGAAAGATGCAGGCAGATGTCTACAATTTTTACATTGGAAACACTAAGGGGGGAGAACCCTCACTCAGTTCCATATCTTATGTCTTCAATTTCATCACTAGTGACTTGTTTCTTTGTATTTTTTAAAAAAAATAAATTTTAGAGAGTCAATACCTTTTAAAAAAGACCTATTTACAAATTCAGAAGGATATAGGCACTCCTATGGTCCATGCAGTGCTATTTACATTAATCAAAGTAATGAGCAACAGATGAATGTATGAAGACCTTAGTATTTATACACAGTGGAATAATCTTAATAACAAAAGATGAACTCTTGCCACTTGCAACAACATAGATGAAACTGGAGACTGTTATGCTAAGTGAAATACATCAGAAAGATTAAAAACTAATACCAGATGATCAATTTTATGTAGGATATAAGCAAACCAACCATAGGAAGAGGAGAGGGAATCAACCCTTGGATTCAGGAGAAGCCCAGGGACACAGGTTAAGAAACTGTTCACACTGTGCCTATCTCCAAGATTTTGCCAAGACTCCTTTCCCTGTACAGATACTGTTGTGACCTAAGGCCTGAGTAACTTCAGTTACCCTAAAGTATGCTTTTTCATATGTGGGAAGAAAGACATGGAGAGAGAGAGAGAAAGAGAGAGAGAGAGCTATAAAGCTTTAAAGACTTCTACAGCATGCTAACATAATGTAGGAAGAACAAAATACTTACAACTAGGCTTATTCTAGTTCTGTCAATTACTACTGATTTACTGATTTAACGTATTCTCACTTGCATGCACCTTAGGCCAGCTACTGGTTTTATACTAGTTTCTTCCTACATTTCAAAGGGTCACTATTGGTTATTGATTAATATGTGTGAAGTGCTTATAACAGTGCTAGGTAGGCACATAATAAATACTTAATAAATGTTAGCGATAACATCATCAGTGATCAAAGTTGGCAAATACCATGGAAATTTACTGAAGACAATAAAGCAGATACCATAAGATGAAAAAAAGAACCTATGTGAAACTTCAATTCTAAACTAAATGATGCAATAATGAAATGTAGCATTTAATGTATAATAAAACAGTACACAGTTTATGATAAAAAACAGAATTAAGCCCAAAGTATACTATTGCTATAAATATCAGTTTTAATAACCTTGACACTCCCACTGGACCATAGTGGCATAGATTATCTATCCCTGGTGATTTCACAATCAAGGTTTTATTACACAAATCTGGAAAGAGAATTAGAGCAATGATTTTAACAAAATTAAGCCATGAAACATCATATTTAGGTCAAAATCTAAGTTTGCTATCTATGTTGTCAAAACTTACTAGACGATTAATATTCAAGATTAAACCACTACAAATATCAGAGCTTGCAAATTTTTTGAGAATAAAATAGCGAGGAATTTATAGATAGAATGTAATTTAATACTATTGACTTTTGTTATTTCTTTGTATAATGTGAAACTACATGTGTGATGTAAATTAAATTTTGCTGTGTTTCTAAAATAAATAATTTAAAATTACTGGCATAGCAGGAACATGAATATTAAATATACTGAATACTGATATTTTTTCACTTCCAAAATTATTTCTATTCTATAAATAAATTTACTGCATTAATTCAAAGTTAGTGACTTGCATTGGTAATCAAAATCAAAGATGATCTTCAGAATTTTGGTAAAGATGAAATTAGGTAACTAGGAAAAATGCATATACACATTTTTATATGCACACACATGTGTGTGTACATGAGAGAGACAGATAATGAGAGAAATAGATAAGTGAGAGAGACCTTAAAAAGGGAACGGGAAGAAGAGTCCAGAAGAAAAAATAATTTGATCAGAAAGGTGGTAAAAATGGAGCATGCAAATCTATGGCCAAAGAACTGAAATTAAAGCTGAATTCAGTACTGACTTATCAATAAAGTATCCTAGAATAGGACTTCCCTCCATCCACAGCAGGCTGTTTCCAAGAGACGGTAATATAATCCTTATTGGCATCCAAGCAAACCACATCCAGTGGAGAGGCTGGGGCTCCTTCTATCTCTGCTTCTGCATCTATAGACACAGAAAGATATTATTAGTCCTCTCAGACTTCTCTGTAAGCATACAGGTCAAGCTCTCAGTGCACAAATTTCTTTTTTTTTTAATTAAAAAATATTTTACTGTAGTTAAAGTAGTATGGTTACAATAGTGTCAAAATTTATACTTTCAACTGAAACCCCCAAACATGAACAACTTTGTAAGTGTATATCTCATGGTGGTATAATAAAATATTAATTAAAAAAAATTTACACTTTCAGCCAGAAACCTGGGGAAGTTCAGAGAGAGAAGAGGCACACTCGCCATCCAGACCCCTCACCCTGCGGCCCTTCAACTCCCCACCACCTCCAACTCAGGTGGGTGTCTGATTATCACAGGTCTCACACCCCCAAATTTCAAAACTTACTCAACAAATATCCTACATAGAGGTACCAGGTAACACAGCATTCAACATTCCTTACACACCACGAAAACTCTGCAAACAGCATAAATATCCCTAACTGTAGAGCCGATCCACATAAGAACTCACAATCTGCAGCCTTCAAAGGTAGTAATAGTAAAACAACATAGAACTCCACCAAGCTCCACAAGTGAAGTCACTAGCCTAGATGAGTCAAGCAATTAAGATGAGCTATATAACCTCTTTGACAAGGAATTCACAAGGATCTGTGGAGGGACGGGTGCTGAAACACTGTATGACCAAAACCCAAACATGAACTTTTTAATTGTATATCTTTTTATTTGTATGGAGATGGGCACTGGTGGAGGGACAGGTGCTGAAACACTGTATGACCAAAACCCAAACATGAACTTTTTTAATTGTATATCTTTTTATTTGTATATCTCATGGTGGTATAATAAAAATACTTAAAAAAAAAAGAATGCATAAGGAGGGGCAGGAGCGATAGCCCAGCATGTAGGGTGTTTGCCTTGCACGTGGCCAGCCCATGCCGGCCTGGGTTCGATCCCCGGCATCCCATATTGTCTCCCGAACACCGCCAGGAGTAATTCCTGAGTGCAGAGCCGACCAGGAGAAACCCCTGAGCATTGCTGGGTGTGACCCAAAAAGCAAAAAAAAAAAAAAAGTGCATAAGGAGCTCAAAGAAGCAATGGAGCGCAGAGTCATTAAGATACAAGAGGACATGAGAGCAGAAATGAGTAAAATCCAAATGAAAATACAAGCAGAAATGACAGATATTAAAAAATTGTGATAGGTGAAATGAAAAAAAAAATCACTGGAAGGCCTCCATAGCAGAGTAACAATTGTTGGGAAAGGATTAGTGTTACTGATTTCCAAGACGAGGTGCAGAGACTCTCTAGACAACATCAGAAGATGGAAAAAGACAATTAATGAACAGACAAAAAAGAGATAATCGGGATAGGTCAAAAGGAACAACATAAGGATCATTAGGGTCTCAGAGGGGCAGGAAGAAAATCCTGATGAAGAAGCAACTGTCAAAGCCATCATTGCTGAGAAGTTCCTGGAATTAAAGAGTGCTTGCTCCCAGATTCAGGAGGCCTGGCAGATACAGGCTAAAATAAATCCAAATAAGAATACTCCAAGACACATCCTAATTAGAACGACAAAAACATAAATAGAGATAGAATACTGAAAGCAGCAAGATCAAAGAAGGAAATTACCTACAAAGGAGCCCTAAGATTCACAGCAGACTATTCAGATGAAACACTCGGAGCCCGAAGACAATGGTGAGATATCATGAAAAGACTCAATGAAATAAAGGCCTCACCAAGAATTCTTTACCAGGCTAGACTCACATTCAGATTTGAAGGAAAGATACACACCTTCATGGACAAGCAACAGCTCAGGAACTTAATAGACTCAAAATCAACTTTAAAAGAAGGACTGAAGGAACTACTGTAAGATAAGAAAAACCCCAAAAGAACAACAACCTTATTAAGGAAAATGGCACAAAATACCATGACAATAATCTCTCTCAATATCAATGGTCTACATGCACCAATTAAGAGACACAGTGGCAAAATGGATTGAAAAACTGAATCCAACATTCTGCTCAACTAGAAACACATTCTCATCAACAAGAAACACATCAGAACAATCAGAGCAAATATAGACTAAAAGTCAAAGGCTGGAAAACAATTCTCCAAGCAAACAACTCCTCCAAAAAGGCCGGGGTGGCCATCTGACAACATAGACTTCAGGCTGAAAAAGGTCAGAATGACAGTGAAGGACATTTCTTAATAATTAAGGGATATGTCTATCAGGAATAAATCACACTCCTAAATATATATGCAAGGCTTAAGCCTTGCAACTTGTTTACCAACATAACTATGTGTGTTTTTCACTATGAGTATAAAGAACATTATATTAAAAGGACCTATGAAAATAACACTTAACGTTTGCTTCCTGGTTGTTGCCAGTACAAACTGTCCTAAAGAAAATAAATATGGCTATGTCAGGGATTTCCAACAAAAAAGTCTAAGGTAAGTGGTGCCAGAAGTCTGATCCTAAAGTATCTATTGAGCAATGTTACTAGGAAACTATGAATGGTTCCAAAGGGTAACAAATAGCTCTGCTATCACCTCCTAGACATATCCTTAGAGCATTTAAGAATCACCAACTGTGCCCATTCCAACTGGGCACTACCAATTAGGAAAAGAAATGAGAATACTTATTCTCATGAAATGTTTGCTCCCAAATTGTAGATACTTGCAAAAAAGAACTCTGACGCAACACCCATATCTCAGTTTAGTTTGTCCGAGTTCAGTAAAGTCCAGGTTTATACAAAAAAAAAAGACATAAACTGTTTATGAAATGAAATTCTCATATAGTCTTCTCTGCAGTGTGTCTTCAGACTAAATTTTCCAATGAGAGATGCTATTTGGAGACAAAGGGGATTGAAAATAGCTGGCTATAGCCTTTTAAGTAGGACTTATCAAGACAGAAAGCAGAGCCTCAGAAGTGGGAGTGTGGCTTATTCATTAATTCTTCCTGAAATCTGGTCAACCCTTTCACAGCAGGAGTTAGAGGAGACAGAGACAGAGGGGCCCCTTGCCCTCCCCCAACCTCAAAAAACCCAACTGCTGTTAAGTGAGTACTTCTTTTCCTATGAGCTAAGCATCTTTAACTATTACTAAAATATTTGATAATTCCAGCAGAACTATTTGTGTACTTTTTGAACTTAATAAGCTTACACCTATTAATAGCTTATCATTCATCTGAAACATTTTGTTTCTTACCCCATGAAAGCATGAGAACTATTTCTTGCATAAATATTGTAGGAAAATATGTGAAATTGTGACAACCAAAACTTAATACAGCATCTCTGCATGTCATATAGTGGTAAATAAGCATCTTACGGGTAAAACCTCTTTTTGTTTCAAATGAAAGCACCGGAAGTGAAGATACTACAAACCAATAACTATAGTTTATCTTAATAACTACATTGGAGAACTTTAATTCCTAGTTGGCTAAAGCTAAAACTATAAAAAGGGGGATGAGCTAGAGTTATTGAATACATTTACTCCTTGAGGGAATAGAGATAATGTAAGGATGAAGGTACTTGCCTTGCATGTGGCCAACCCAGTTCAATCCATACCACTGAGTGGCCCTCAAAGCACCATCAGCAGTAATCCCCCCACAACAGAGATGGGAGTAGCCTTCCCCAACTTCGCTGACACCATTGGGTGTGACACAACCCAACAATTCCACCCCTGACATTGAATTATATGTTAAGAAGTAAATTCTGAAATAACACTTTTGTTGTAGCTTCTGTAAACTGAGAAAGCAAATAGTACAGCTAGGATTTAGTGTCTTTACTGGAATACCTACAGTGAACTGTACTGGCAGCTCGCTGAAGATGAGGAAATACATTAGTGACAGTGGCATAGCCTGGAAACTGTATACCTCTGAGTTGTTCTTTCAGGGCTATCCTTTTGCCCCGAATCTATATTTTACTATCCCTATATTGTATAATAAGGAAGACTTTTCACATAGCTCTTTCATTACTATAAAAGCCTATAGATTTTAATGTCTGGATAGATTAATACAACTTCAGTGTTTAAAATAGTCTTGGGAGTTCTGCTTTTTGCTAGGCCTTACCTCGGACAAAAACATATGCACTGTACTGCTCATAATATTCGCCCATTTGCACACGTATTGAGTACAGGCCTTCATCTTCTTTATTAAGGTGAGATAAGGTAAGGCTGCCCGATCTCCACTCCACTGTGTTTGCACCCATTTTGATGGAGAAACAGGTATACCCTAGGAATTAAAACATATCCAAGAAAATTAATTGAGTCTTCTTTTCATTACTCCCTTCTTCCTCGCTCCTCTCCCTTTCCTCTTTTTTTTTCCCTCTTCTTGTAAATTGAAAGTTATTTAAGATCTTTTAGTGGAAGTCTCTAGGGCTTTAAATAATTCTGACATGTTTATAAGATGAAAGGACATGGATGATATATACTGCAAGACAAACTGAAATGGCGAGTCCGCACTTTTGAAATGCAGAGGGTCTTGTGCCCAAACTAACTCAGGTGCTCTCTTGCGCACAACTAAAGTTTAAGACACTAGCTTAATTTGCTGCAGCCTACCCAAGGCTAAGAGCATAATTCATTGCCTCATTAAAATTTATTAGACTACATTTTTTACCAAATGAAATTAACATACTTGATGAATATATATCTTAGAAAACAAAATTATTTTTTGTTATGTTTTCCACATATCATCTCTACACATATAGTATTAAAGTTATGCTTCCTTGATATATGTTTCAAAGCTTTTAAAAAAATATATCGGGGCCGGAATGATAGTACAGCAAGTAGGGCATTTGCCACGCACATGGCCGACCTGGGTTCGATCTCTGGCATCGCATATGGCCCTCCAAGCACCACCAGGAGTAAATCCTGAGTGCAGAGCCAGGAGTAACCCCTGAACATTGCCGAGTGTGACCCCAAAAGCAAAATAAAATAAAATAAAGAATATATGAAGTAGGGCCAGAGAGACAGCACAGCAGGTAGGGATCCCCACCACCCCACTGTTCCCTGAATCTTCCAGAGGTCAGGAGTTAGGTCTTAGAATGGACAATTGTGGCCTAAAATCATGAATATATATAATATATTATACATGTTATACATTGCACATACTCTATATATTCTGATGTCCAGATTTTGCCAGTTCTGAGAAACAGATAACAGTTCTTTCATTTCCTCTTGGGATAAGGGATAGTCAGGGATCATTCCAGGAGATGCTGGGTATGGGGAGGAACATATGTGGTGCTGGGAATTAACAGGGCCGTCTGCATGAGAACCAAACACCTTAACCCTGGTACTCTCTCTATAGCCCCAGATCTAGATCCTTTAGGACATTCATGCTCTGATACTAAACATAGATGGCAACTTTCTACAAATAAGAGCAAAACGAGAAGTAATTAAAAGCTTACCATTTCTGTACCACTGGATCTCAGGCTGGAAATGTTTAATTTCAGGTGTGATAACTACACGGCAGCCTAGACTCATAGTCTCACCCTCTCTCCCAAAAGACACACCAAACTTATCATCAAAGTGGATCTCAAACTTGGATGCATAACCATAGGGAGTCACAGCAACTGTGTGCAATGGAAACAAATGTCAGTAGCTAGTTTTCCTTATCAAAGAGATACAGATATTCTAATAAGCACAAACAGAAAGCAGTAACAACAAAACCAATCAAATTATTTATCTGACAAAAAAGTAAGACTTCTAAAGATGTACTCAGAACATTCAGCTACATCATGACATGTAATAGAAATTATGTGCATGTTAATTCTTGCTTCATTGGTCAAATAATCTTGCAGATTATTTTCATTACTACAATGAACAGAATGTAAAGTTATGTTATTTGCCTTACAAAATATAAACTTTACCACATTGTTTAGTAAGCTGCAATACATGAACTCATAATTTTAGATTCTGAGCTCAATTAAACTGTAGTAGCACTTGCACTCTTAGAAAAAGCAGCCATATCAGTTACTCATTAAAAATAGATGTTGATGTTGGGGCTGGAGCGATAGCACAGCAGGTAGGGTATTTGCTTTGCACATGGATGACCTGGGGTTTGATCCCCGGCATCCCATAGGGTCACCAAGCACCCCCAGGAGCAATTCCTGAGTGCAGAGCCAGGAGTCACCCCTGGACATCGTCGGAGTGTGTCCAAAAAAAGAAAAAAATAGATGTTGATATTGTTTTTCTTGTTTTGGGGGTAACATCTGAAGTACTCAAGGATTACTCCAAATTCTGGGTTTGATCCCTGGCATTCCATACTGTCCCTGAATGTTGTCAGGAGTAATTTCTGAACGTAGAGTCATGAGTAAGCTCTGAGCATAACTCCACATGCAGAAATCACTGAGCCTTGCTGGGTGTGCCCTTCTGCTTCCACTAAACAGGGTTAGAATTACCAAGTTATAAGTTTCTACCCACCATCACGAGTGGTTTTGACACTGAAATCTCTAACTATTTCCTTATCTACATAGAACAGAAAATTTTAAGTTACTAATTTAGAAAGATACTGGGACCATTAAATGAATCAATGCATGCAGGACTGGGGCCACCAGGGCTCTTCCAGGCCATGCTACGGAGAGAAGTGAACCCAGTGCTGCATACCTTGCAGAGAGATTCCATTTCTTTCAGATATTTCCCAACCCAGAAATAGGGACTATAAGTTGATGTTGAGCTTTATATTTAAGGTTGAGTAAGTTTGATCAAATACAGTTCATACTAGTTGTGTGTGTGTGTTTCTGTGTGTCTGTGTGTGTGTGCTGCGCCCGTGCACACAGACACATTTTTAACAAAGTCGTGGAGGATTTTTCCTATATTTTCTTTGATGTACTTTATGGATTAAGGTCTGATATTGAGGTCTTTAATCCATTTTTATTTGATTTTTGTGCATGGTGTTAGACAGAGGTACAAATTCATTTTTTACATGTAGCTGCCCAGTTTTCCCAGCACCACTTCCTTCCTTGCTCCATTTTGGACTCTTTGCACCTTTATCAAAGATTAAATGATCATGTGTTTGAGATGGGTGTGTGCTAATAATTGTTGAAAGTGCTAATACTAACCTAGAACTGAGCATTAAATACAGGCAAAAGATACACATGATAACCTCTAAGTGTATGTATTACAATCAACAATATGTAAGAGAAGGAAGAGAGAGAGAGAAAGAGAAAGAGAAAAGAGATAAAGAACCTGCCATAGAGGCAGGTTAGGGGAGGGAGGGAATTGAGGACATTGATGGTGAGAAAAGGGCACTGGTGAAGGGATGGGTGCTGGAACACTATATGACCGAAACCTAAGCGTGAACATCTTTGTAACTGTATATCTCACAGTAGTATAATAAAATATTTAAAAAAACCCAACAAACTGAAACAAAACTATTACATCTAAAAGATAATAATAACCAGTCAGAAAATAAAACTAGACAGATATTCTATAATGCTTTCATATGTTATAACATTTTTGTATAAAATAATCATTATTTTTGGTAGCATTATAGAATTATTTATTAGGATGTATTTAAAATAGAGATGCCTATGGTGGTATAATAAAATTTAAAAAATAGAGCTGCCACTTAGCAAATACATTTGCAAACTTACAGCTTGGGGGGTGAAGTAGAAGCATGGAAGCGGAGTCTCCTCATAGTCTCCTTTATATCCTAGAGAAAGAATGGAAATGATTTAGAATTACTTCATGTTTATTGTTTACAAATGGGGATTTCTAATAACGCGCTCAGACACTTTGAATAAAGCAAGTCCAGCAAACCTACTCTTTACCACAACTGGAAGCATACGCAGAGAACTCTCCTTTGGCATTCATTGCCGAGGCCCGGTACTGAGCGATATCTTCAAAGTCACAACTGAAATGACACAGAGAAGAGCATGGTCATGAGAGTGCCACTCCTTGTAATAACTAACTCTAGTGGGGCCACTAGGAACCTCTGCCAGCACTGCAGGAAGCTAGGCGGCCAGGAACACAGAACTCTAGGAAACTTGGTGAGATGGCGATATCTGTTCTCTGGGGGCTTATATAGTGCATGACGGAGACCACAGTTTCAGGACAGCAGCAGGGAGTTGGAGTAAAACACCTACAGTCTACTAGGATCCTAGCCTGGGTTCGTTTAACCCCCCTACACCCTCTCCTCAACTTTCTACAAAGGTCTAGGCACATAAAGAGCATGTGCAGTGGGCACTGTTATGATGGAGTTTTCCAAAGATGCATCAGATGCACCTCGAGGGCCTGACCAGCTGCTGTACACGGCAGGCATCCTTCCTGCCCTCGGGGAGTCGGTCTGAGGGCTACAGGTGACAGTGGAAAGAGACAGCCTTCCCTTACAGACTCCCACAGGTTTTCTGAGCCACAACCCCAATCCTGGGTGGTGTGACCACCAATTCTGCATTTTGGCCTCAAAGTTATTAAATCCATTATTTATTCCCTCAGTGGTACTCAGGCTTAGGACACAGCCCACAGCCCAAAGCCAGATGCTCCAGTTGGGATTTCTTTCCCAGTGATAATGTATAGAAATGGCTGTTCTTTATGAATAGGGTTAGGGAGAAACCCACCCGCAAGCATCACTTCCAACAGAGAGATGAAGGGAGTAAGAGTTCAAAGCAAGTTGCTTGTTAGTCCCCTGGGTTTAAGTCTCTTTTGTTAAAGTATATTTTCTGCTAAAATTTCATAGACATCCATAAAACTCCAGGAAAGTTGATCCAATTGCTTTTCACATAACTACTTCATTAAAAGCAATTTCAGGGCTCACTGTTCCCTCAGTGGAACCACAAGTGATAGAAGTGATGTGACTGTGGGTCGGGGGCGGGCTTGGTGGCCACCACAGGGGAGCCTGTTGGAAGCACAGTGTTCCCTGGGTCCACACCCTCTGATACGAGAAGCATACCCAATTTAGGGAGATCAAAAGAATGTCAATTTTACTTTACATCTCAGCATACAAAGGTTTTATGTGAATTAACAATGGAAGGAGCTCATTTATTTTGTTTTGATCCACATAACTGGAGTTCGATTTTAAAACTATCTTTGGGAGACATGAAAGACTTTGACACAAAGGGAAATCTGATGTGAATTCTTGCTTTCAGTTTTTGCTTTGGGGTTGGCGTCACACTCAAACATCCCACTTGTTTCCTACTCTGTCTCACTTCTATGGGTGATAGTGAGGTGTGTGGTGCCCCAAATTTCCTGGTGACCCGAATGAAAGAACAATTATTTCCAAGTTCAGCTTCTTTCAATGCCACACATCCATGCCCTTTACTGATTAAAGGCATCCATGCCCTTTACTGATTAAAGGCAAACTAGGAATATAATGATATGATGTTGATACCAATTTGGAACTCCGAAAGAATAATTGAATATAAATGATGTTTGTGTTTGTCTTACTAATGTGCAGGGAATCTCTCAAGTACATAAAAGGCTAAAATTAAGAATATTAATTACTTTTTTCCTCATCAACTCTGACTAGATTCAAATATAAGGGCACCTTGTGTGGTACTGAGGTGCTAGCAGTGCGTCATGCATATCACATTTAGGTGGGTACCCAGGAAAGCAATGTATGTGAACATCTCTGATTGTGATCACAGCACTGGGAAGAAGTAGGGACGGTGTCGTTATTCACTGGAGTCATGAGACTCCTTCCTGAGCAAGTGACAGGCAACACACATCGTCTGCTGTGCTCTTACTCGTGAATCTCCAGTGTGTGCATTCCATATCGGCTTTCGATAACATACTTTCCGGGGTTTGTATGGATATTTATTGGCACCTGATTTTTATACCTAGGAGACAATGGGAATAAAAGGTGAATTAGGTGCAGTGCAAATAGTTTACAATTAACTTCACAGACACAAGGTTCTTGTTACCGTGAGAACACCTGTGAACATATGACACTGCGGTTAGCAGCAGCATCTGCTCAACATATGCATATCCAGAGCATGGTAAATAACATTCAAAATGATAAAACAATGAAACTTATTAACAGATGTGTTTTCCTTACCTCTGCCGTCAACATTACATTTAAAAAGCCAACCATTCACATCAATGTAGTTGAATATCAAATATGCAATGTTGAGTGAAAAGAGTCCATCAAAAAAAGAGTATCTAGTATAGTAATTGCTGTTATAGAAACTAAGCAATAGGAAAGACCAGTGAATGCTCCTAGTAGTTGAGTCTAGGACTGGGACTGAGTGCAGCAGCCTAGAGCACATGCTTCACCTGTGGGAGCCCCAGACTTAATCCCTGGCACCATATGGTCCGCTTAGTACTGCTGGGTCTGTAACAAGACAAAGCAAATGACAAAACAACGTAACACATCAAAAAGAGTATAGCACTGGGACAGAATTCCAGTAGTAGAGTGTCGGGGGAGCCGCTGGGGTCCTCTACATTATCAGGACAGAAGTAAGTTTTCTTCTACCTCCGAGGCTGCGGGGGGTGGGGGGACAGATGAAAACTCACGAGTCCGGCACAGTTCCAAAAGGCTTTTAATAGTACAGAAGCTCTACCACCACAACCACAATCCAAAATAATGAAAGAACTCTAGCTCTGGTCTGAATGTAGACCATACAAGAAAGCCCAAGTTTCCCACCAAAGAGAGAGGATCTCACCAGAGAGGAGTCCTACCCAAAAGAAGGGGCAAGTGCCTCAAGTCAGTTCCCTTATATACACCAAAGTAATCCTAACTGTTGACAGGGAGTGTCCTGTCCTGTCAACAACAGCTTCTAGATAGTAGAAGAGTGTAGAAGGGTGGTACCACACCCTATTATAGATATAAACAAAGGGTTAAGCCAAGAACTAATCTCTTCCTCTGAGATTATCTCTTATGTAAAACACTGGAGAGAGAGTGAGCAAGAGCGAGAGCGAGAGAGAGAGAGAGAGAGAGAGAGAGAGAGAGAGAGAGAGAGGACTGGTATAAAGTAATACATCTTAATTTCCTAGGCTTCATGTAATCTAGGTGGTACCCATAAGGTCCTTCTTATTTATAATCTGCATCAGGGTGATTCTGAGTATCTTGTTCTCCATATACTGAAAGGGTCACACTCCCCTGCTTGAGGGCAATACGATCCTTCCTATAATCTTAAACTATAGTCTCAACGTAGCCAGGGTGGCAGTCTCCTGGTAAATTCTAAGTGTCCCGTGCTGGGTGCAGTGGGTATAAAGAGGAGTTTTGCTCAATCTAGATAACAAAGAAGTCTTAGTAGATGTATAATAAGTCAGTAGTTATTCAGAGTCAAGGTGACTTCTGTAACTGCCACACCCTCTATCAATGTTTACATAGAAGAGAGATCTCATTAGAATAACCTTGGTTTAAGAAGATGTAAATAGATTAAGCTGTGAGCAAAGCTCCCAAGGTAGCTAAGCCTGTCATCCAACAGTAGAGCATGTGCTCTTTATGTACAAGGCTCTGGGTTTAATCCTTAGCACTGCATGTCCGTCCCCCCAACACTGCTGGGTGTTACTTCCATTACAATTTTTTTTTAAAGAACTCAGTGACAAGAAATGAGAAATAATTCTCACCAACAATGATTAGTATAAAAGTTGGGAGGGATTACCCATGGAGCTGGTTTACTAGGTGCTCTTAATGTTTGACTTCTTGATTTGGATGCTTGTTACCAAGAGCTACAAAAATTCATCAAAGCTCTATATTTATATAAATATGCATTTATCATTGAAGCGAAAAGTATCTTTAAAGACGACACACCACTGACCAAGCAAATGGAAACAATGATAAACAAATGGGATTATATAAAATTGAAAAGCTTCTGCACCTCAAAAGAAACGGTGACCAAGACAATCCACAGAGTGGGAAAGGATATTCACCCAATACCCATCTGACAAGGGGTTAATATCCAGGATATATCAGGCACTGGTAGCACTCCACAAGAAGAAAACTGCCAACCCCATCAAAAAATGGGGAGAAGAAATGAACAGAAGCTTCCAAAAAAGAAGAAATTCGAATGGCCAAAAGGCATATGAAAAAGTGCTCTTCATCTTTAATCATCAGGGAGATGCAAATCAAAACAACAATGAGGTACCATCTCACCCCACAGAGACTGGCACACATCCAAAACAGCAAGAACAACCGGTGCTGGCGTGGATGTGGGGAAAAAAAGGACTCTCATCCACTGCTGGTGGGAGTGCCGACTGGTCCAGCCCTTTTGGAAAACAATATGGACATTCCTCCGAAAGCTAGATATTGAGCTCCCATTTGATCCAGCAATAGCACTCCTGGGAATATACCCTAGAGACCGAAAAACACATAGCAGAAACACTATCTGTACTTCTTTATTCATCTCTGAGCTATTCACTGTAGCTAGAATCTGGAAACAACCTAAATACCCGAGAACAGAGGACTGGCTAAAGAAACTGTGGTTCATCTACACTATGGAATACTATGCAGCTGTCAGAAAGGATGAAATTATGAAATTTACCTGCAAATGGATAGACATGGAGTCTATCATGCTAAGTGAAATTAGTCAGAAGGAAAAGGACAGATATAGAATGACTGCATTCATTAATAGGATATAGATACCAGTGTTTTAATAAATATGGGAAATGGTAATGGCAGATTAAAACTCACCACTGAATATACACAAAGAGACTTAAGTGATTAACTCTAAATATCTGCAGGGCTAGCCACAATGTGTAAAATAAGAGGGAGAGAGATGCAGAGACAGAGAGAGAGATAGAGAGAGAAAGAGAGGAAACTGGGGTACCTGCTATTAAGGTGGGTGGGGGGATGGGAGGGGGAGGGGGTACATTGGTGGTGGAAATGGGGCACTGGTGGAGGGATGGGTGCTGGAATACTGTATTACCAAGAACCAATTATGAACACCTTTGTAATTGTATGTTTCACGGTGGTATAATAAAAAAAATTTTTTTAAAAAATATGCATTTATGTGTATATTAATTATACTCCAAGAGAAAATTTTAAAAAGAAAAAAAATTGACTAGCAGACACAACAGAGGACGGCTTTGTGTTGGAGGTTCAACAGGCGACAGCTTTATGTTGGAGGTTTTAGTGTTAGTTACACATGTAGAATGAAAATAAAAACATTATTCCTGCTAACATACCCAATGCAGTTAAAAAAAATAAAGAGAATGTGTTGCTGTGTTGAAGCATCATTATATTCAAACAAGTCATCACAATCACGATCTTCCCGTTGATCATCTATTTGCTAGAGCGGGCACCAGTAATATCTCCATATGTCCTATCTCATGCCAGTAGAGCCAGGGGCATTGGCTTTCTACAGGAACATAAAGAGCCTTAAACCATTATATTAGGTCATGGGAATGACCTAATATAATTGTTACTGGAATTTGGCATATCATATACAACGAGAAGCTTGCCAGGCTTGTCAAGCGGGAGGCAAACTCTTTTAAACACCTCCAAATAAAGCATTGATTGATGAACCGTGCGGCCGCTTTGCGGCAAGCGCAGGCTGTGATGGGCTTGTCTGCTGGGTGGAGTTCTGACGAGAGGGAAGTCCAGAAGTGGAAAATGGCGGCGCCCGTGGAGTGAGGAGCGGTGGTCTGGCTTGTTGTGAGGCTCTGCCGAGGTGGTGGGCCAGGGCTAGAACCCGCCATGCCTCCCGACTGCCTCATGAACGGCTTTGCACAGGGAGAGCAAGGAACAGCTCTGCCCCATGTGTGAGAGTCTCTGGACCACCATACCTGGGCCGGATTGAGGAAAAAGCTGCGGCAGGGTGGGTGTCGGTGATCCGGGCTGTGATGGGCTTGTCTGCTGGGTGGAGTTCTGACGAGAGGGAAGTCCAGCATACCAAACAAGTCATAGCCATAAGAAAATATCACTCTTGGTATGAACATTCTTGAAATATCAATCATGAAATAAAACCTCTAACAAACTAAGCTAAAAAGTTCCCTTTGGGGCGCGGGGCAACCTACCATTGCTCAGGAACTCGCCTGGGCTCTGTGCTCCAGGAGCACACCTGGCAAGGCTCGAGGGGCTAGATGTAGTAACAGGACTCAAACCATTGTCATGACTGCAACTGCATGCAAGGCAGGACCTCGACCTCTGTACCCGCTCTTTCTCTCACCCCTGAAAGATGCTCTTTTTGGTGGTCTTTAAGCCTCTGTCTCTGAGGTAGGGCTTCTGACAGGGGCCTTTCCTGTGACTCTTTCTCCTCAGTCTGCACGTGATCCTGCATTACTCACCATGTTTCCCGACCTCAGCAGTCACTGGGTTTGGTAAGGGACCAGGCGTTTCTACTGCTCACGCCTGACCTGCGCCTAGGAACAGCTCTTTCCTTTGTTTCTCTTTCCGACAGCTCCCTGACTGTGTACAGAAACTGTAAACAAGTAACACTGGAACTCAACCACAGGAGCCAGCTCCTGTACTAAGAAACTCTCTCGATTAATAAATGCTCATAATGGAAAATAGTACTATTTTTTAACATTGTTTCAGAAGAAACCAAGGCAGAGAAAAGGAAAAGGAACCTGCCCTTGCTCATACAGTCACAAACAGCAGGTAAAACAGCTGGGAGTTTTCAGCCAGGCAGCCTGACAGTTTGTAATGCTTCCACTGTCCAGCTGTCCTCCATTTAGGTGCTATTTATTTCTCGAGATTTTGGCTTTGCTTTAGGTGCAAAACCAAGTGGTGCTCAGCGTTTACTCCTGGCTCTGTGCTCCAGGATCATACTTCATTGGGTCCCTGACTATGTTCTAGGGATCATAAACGGTGACAAGAACCAAATCTGGATGGCCACATGCAAGGCAAGTGCCTTACTCCAGTACTCTATCTGGTCCCTTCTTATCTTTAGAAATGGCCATAGAAAAGAGAAGCAGGGAGAGGAAGAGAGGACAGAGAGAGGAAGACAGGGAGATCCTATTTCCTTCCTCAACTCTTTCTCCTTAACTCTCTCTTCCCTTCTCCTTTCCCTCTTTCTTCCATCCCTCTCTCACACACATGCCTTATGTCTCTAAAACACATGTTCCTTTTCCATACCTTTCAGAAATACTTCATTTTCCTCCACATAGCAAAAATCCCTACTCATTCATCAAATTCCACTTCTTCTATTAACTCCTCCCTGAAATCTTTTACAAAATCATCACTCCATACTAGTGTGAACTTGATTTCAATAATAAGGCATACATAATGAATGTTTCAGGTCAGATAGATCACTTTTACAAAGCTATTCACAGTAAAGACAGTAATTGGTTCTCAGCCTTACTTATTGTTAGCTCTCCTCTCAAAGGAAAAAAATTAAGTTATATATTAGGTACTCAATGTTATTAATTTGAATTGATCAGAATTATTACATAATACAGTAGATTAAGTGCACCTTTATAATTTGGGGGTTAAGGAATGGAGAACCGACAAACCCATGCCTCATGATATGTGTGATTTAAAATAAATGTCTACAAAGAAAGTGAGTTAAAAACTCTTTGCATTTGTTTCCAAAAGTGTGAGGGTAATGAGAAACTTGGAACTAACTCAAGAATTTAAGTTACTGGGCCAGAGTTATAGTACAGTTAGTAGGGTACTGGCCTTTCATGAGACCAGCCTGGGTTTGATCCCTGGCATCTATCTCATCTGGTCCCATGAATCCACCAGGAGTGATTCCTGATCACAAAGGTAGGAGTAAACCCTGAGCACAGCCAGATATGGCTCAAAAACAAAACCAACAACAAAAAGAATTTGAGTTGTGTAGCAGGCCTGGTTGCAGAAGTTGCATGGACAGAAGACATAGCTGTTCCTTTGTCACTCAGAGGTGCCCGCAGACAGCTGTCTCACAGAGGACCCAGGCACCTGGGCTATTTAATCAGAGATGGTCTATAAAAAGAAATCTGCCGGCTGCTCCTAATTTCAAACATTCCTGATTTTGATGAATGGCAGGGTAGGACGATAATTGGCATGCTCCTCTGGGAGAATTGGTTTAGGTCATTTCACACTTGACTCAGAAGCTCTGCTTGCTCAGTTTTTCCATGTGCTGGGACGTTTTAAGTAGTTTCTTTTGGCAGAGAGGACAAATATAACACCAAGCATGTGCTACTTGACCAAACAACTGAGCGACACCTGGTTTGGCCTCTAACCAAAAATGCTGCTCATTTCTCTATAAACTGTGTGGGAAGAAACTATTTTGCAGCCCCCAAGGTTCCCCCACCTGCGAGTACTACCCAACTTGGCACTGAAGAATCATGACTTCAATAATCAAGACTTCTAATTATAAACTGGGCAAATGAAATAGGTCTCCCTCTCTTATTCTCTTTCTCTCTTTCTTATCTCGCTCTTCTCACACACTCACACAAGAAGATTTTGAGAATTTGCTCTGTAATTCCAGATGTTAGTATAAGAAGTACTTGTTTTCCTTATCAATTTCATGTTGCATCTATACACTACCACTTAGTAGTTTCTATTACACTTAGAGTATTCCTTGATTAATATTTGTAATTTATGTGTAGAAAACATGCTTTATTATTCCAAGAAAGTATGTTAAGATATAGTGGAAATACTTGGCAAGGTAAAGTATGATCAAACCAAAAGAGCTTCATTCTAAACTGCGCTGTTAGCTCAGTGGTAGAGCAGCACTTGCCTTGTATGTGTGAGGCCCCAGGTTTGAGTCACAGCACCACACACACACACACACACACACACACACACACACACACAGGATTTTCTCTAGATGGATGTGTCTCAGAGGTAGGCTTCTCAGCTTGTGAGGCTGAGAGATCCATCTTGCACCTCACCTCACATTGCTGAGTGCAAGTCAGGTAGCACTGACATTGGGGTCCCTGGTGCCACGTATGTATGTGATCTCTTGTACATGGAAAGCGTGTGAGGCGAGCCATGCTGGTGAGCCCTGCAAATAAGTCTATGACCAGCCCTGTAAATTAGCCTATGACCCACGAACACAGGAGGAAGAGGGGGGACGACGTCCCTCGACTCCTTTACTGTCAGTATTAAGCAGTCTACCGCATGCTACAGGATCTCTGGCTAGCCTATTATGGAGGTTAGTGGAGAGAGACAACCTCTAACGTAAACTTTGGTTTCCTCACTGCGTGCATGTGTTTTCTCTTCTGTGTGGAACAAAGCCCTCTGCAGGGCAGGTTGGAGTTACCAGGGTGATGCTGCACTGTCTCCACAACCAACATTTCCATCGTGGCCAAGACCAGGCACTTGGCAGTCTTCTGCTCTCTGAGGACTGGCCCCAGCATGGCTCTCCTCAGAGGCTCTGCACAGGTCACCTGGCTGTGGTGAGTGATCTGTACTCTTGTCATCAGCACTCTGTGGGGAGCTTCGGGATTACCTAGTAACATTTAGACTAACAGGGGATTGGGTGAAGAGCAGCTGCTGCCTGTTTATGTCATTTATCAGTTCTCAGGGACTCCCATGACTTGAGGTGCTGAGTGGAAACTTGGAAGCAAATTCTGAGGGTTTCAGGCGCCAGGGCCACACGTGCCTTTGAAAGTCATGGATGAGGGTTTAACTGTGGGAGGGGAAGGCGGCATGACTACATACAACATTTCTGTAGCTCACCTTCCCTATTCAGGAAGGGCAAGCCCAATTATAAGTAACCTTTGAATACTTTGGAGGCTGAGTAAGCCAACACCCCCCCACTGCGCAATGCAGAACCCCTGTATCACTTTATTTCCCTCACCCCAAACTTCACTGTAAGTAGCCTACTCTTGACCAGAGCATTACTGATAACATACACAGCAGATTAATGCATATACTGTGGTTATATATATATATATATATATATATATATATATATATATATATTCAAAACTGTATTCTTTGAATTAAGGGAATTAGAAAAAAATGCTACTAAGAAAATCATATTACGGCCCACCACCTCACTGGGCCCTGGGAAGCAGCCAGAAGAAACTCTCTCACTATAATCGCAGTCATTTTCCACATCCGGACTCTACAGATCAGAGCCCCACCCAAGAGAGAGGCTGATTTCAAGTCCGGCTCACCAGAGCCCCACACAGCAGAGCAGCAGATTTCAAGTCCAGGCAGGCAGTTCTCAGCAGCAAAAATCACCAGCCATTCATGGAGATGGAGCTGGTGACCCCATTCCCTCTCTGACCCATCCCAGAGGCCTGGTGGTCCCCATCCATGAACTGCCTCGGGGCTCTCAGCCATGATGCAAAGACTAAGAAGCACGGGGAGAGCTGCCATCCAGCCTCTCCCTAGCTCAGCTGACTATGAGGCTCCCAGGAGGAAAGATGGGTTTTGGGAGTGGGCCTATCACCTCTGTAGGGCCTTGGAAGCAGCCGGATGAGACTTGCTCACCATAATAGCCGCCATTTTTGTGGTCTGGACCCAGTACATCAAACTAGTGGAACCAATCATATTCTAGAATATATTACAATCTACAATGTGTAAGAAAGGGAAGCAAGAAGGAAAGAGAGAGAGAGAGAGAGAGAGAGAGAGAGAGAAAGGAGATAAAGAACCTGCCATGGAGGCAGATTGGGGAAAGGGGGAGGAAGGTGGGGACATTGGTGATGGGAGATGGGCAGTGGTGGAGGGATGGGTGTTGGAACACTGTACCTTCTTTTTTTTTCACCGATACCCGCGGGCCGGCCACCGGCCCGCACCCCACCACCAACCCCCACCCCCCCGCCCGGTGTTGGAACACTGTAGAACCAAAATTCAAACATGAACATCTTGCAATTGTATATATATATATTATATATATATATATATATATATATATATATATATAACAGTGGTATAATAAAATATTTTTTAAAAAGACCCTGAACAAATTATTGAGGCTCTTTGTATTCCTGAATCAAGCAGATGCCATTGGGCTACACTAGGACGAGAGTCAAATGGAAACTTTACTGGTGCCTGCTTGAGCAAATCGACGAATAACAGGATATCAAGTGATCAATTGATCAAGTGATGTATGTGGTCTAAATTTTGACTTTTTTAAAGTTTATTTATTTATTTTAGTTTTGCTTTTGGGCCCACACCCAGTGAAACTCAGGGGTTACTCCTGGCTCTGCACTTAGGAATTACTCCTTGTGGTACTCAGGGGACCATATGGGATGCCGGGGAATCAAACCCAAGTGGTGGGTGTTCAGGGCAAGTGCCCTATCCACTGTACTATCACTCCGGCCCCCAAATTGATATTTTATATGAACATTTTATACGAAGAACCATTCATATGAACATTTTATATGAAGAATCCTATCATATGATAGGATTATTGAGAATTTTAGTGTGTCATACTTTTATTCTTCCCTTACAAAAAAATATATATACCAGCATCCTTCATCCACAACTTAAACAATCTACAAACTTTCAGAACCTCTCATTGGGTCCTGCATATTCATAATGCCAAATGTTTTACTAAAAATATAATTAATTTTGTGTAATGTATGTTATGAAAAGTTTTCCTAAAGATAACATACCAGGTGACACGAGGTTCCGGCCAGCCAGACACAGAGCAATGTAATTTCACACTTTCTTTCTCCCAAACCGTGTGGGAACGAGGTTTAATGACAAACTCAGGAGCATGGAGGAGACCATCTTCATTCAACTTTCTACGAAATGCCCCAGTTTCTTCTAACTGAAAAAATATATATATCAAAATATTTTTAAATTAATGTAACATATACTATAAACATAACAAATAGAAACCAAAATTATTTTTCATTTTGATTCTTATATTCATATTTGAAATAAATTCTCATCCCCTTTTAAAGTTGTCACTATTATTTAATTTTTTCATTTATTTAAGGAGGGCAGGCCAAGCCTGGTGGTGCTTAAGGATTACTCCTGGCTCTGTGCTCAGGGATAACTCCTGGCAGTGCTCTGGAGACTACATGCAGTGCCAGGGATCAAACAAGTATTAGTTGTGTGGACCACAAGTGCCTTAACCCCTGTTCTTTCTCTCTAGCCACTAATTTTTAACATTCTAAGCCTGAGAAATATACTTTAAGTATAAAGTATATTTTTAAGGTTTTTGAGGAAGCTTAATTTTTATAGAACCCATAATTTTCATGGAGTTTTAATCTGGTAAATTTGTCTCTTTTGATTTGGTATATACATTTTGATGTCTTCACCTTGTTCTCTTTTATTGTGTTTCTCCACTCTTAAGGACCACAAATTAATTGTTTTCAAACAGATCAGTATTTCAACAACCAATTCCCAATATGTACACACACAATGAAATAGGCCATTCTACTTTTGTAAGACCATATTTTTGTCTTACTGTTTTTTTCAGTGACAGATTTTCTGCCTTTTCTCTGATTGCAGATTTTCTGGATTTCTTCTCAAAAGCTTCTTCCTGGTACAGTGAGGACATGGACCTTTTGGACACTGTGGACTGCTTGCTTGCCATGTGTCCTTCTTCTCTAGCAAGAAGATTCCTCTGGGCTATGTAAGCAGCAGCCTCTTTAATTCGTTCTTCTTCTGTATCTGTAATACCACTGACATGCACTTGGCTGAAATAAATATAGCAAAATAAGGGCATTGTGAATAGCACAATGATATGACTACGATATGACTGTCTACTGTTGCAAAGGTCAGTTCAAACAGCAAATATGATAAAAAGAAACTCTAGTAAACTAAGAGCCAACTATTTATATACAGAGATAGTTTTCACCTTAACAAAGATTAGTAACAACAATAATAATATGTATTAAGACCTAGTGCTTTTCAAAGAGTTTATTATATATGTTATTTCATTTAATCTCCATAATAACCTAATGAGGTAACTGTGCTTTGTATTAAACATAGTATAACAAGTCTCTAAAAAGTTAGAAAACTGTCCAAGATTATTTCATTGGTTTCCTTATTGTGATTAAATACAGTTTAGTTAAAATAAAAGATTTGGTCATAACTTCCTTCTAGAAGAATTTATAAAGTGAAATCATTTCTGTTTCTAGACACTCCCAAGTGTCTAGAATATCACGCCTCACTCAAGTGAGAGAAGGAATCGGAGTTCTGACCTCCGTCGCTATTCCAGAATCAGGGATGCTGTCTCGTTTGCCAAGGCATCGAAAATCAGATGGGCTGGACATGTAATGCGATTTGGAAACAACCGCTGGACTAGAGCCATTACCGACTGGATCCCACGGGATGTCAAAAGATCACGTGGCCGCCCACCTACAAGATGGTCAGACTTCCTTGTAAAGACCCTGAAGGAATGGTTTGAGGTTCTTCATATTCCTGAATCAACCAGATGCCATTGGGCTACATTGGCACGTGATAGGGTCCAATGAAAATGTTACTGGCGCCCGCTCGAGCAAATAGATGAATAACAGGATTCATCGATAAGAACCTGCCTAGAACTGTATAAGTGTATAAATGTGAAAGATCCTGGAAAGGGCCTGATCCTAACATCCAGTACTATCTAAGACTGGTTGAGAATGATGCTTTCAGTGGGGTTTTGGTCAATGGTTTTGACTATATTGAATAAAGTTCCAAGGGGTTCGCTCACATGTGTGGGGGAGGGGCCATGCTAGCCGAACTTGGAGCAGGGATTTGGGCTCCTCCTCCCATTCCTCCACCTCCATGCCAGCAACCCCAGAAGAGAGACACTCCAGACCCACAGCTCTGTCGGCAACTCTGGAAGAAAGACACTCCAGACCAAAGCACTCCAGACCCACAGCTGTGCTGCTTAGCCTCACATGGAAGCAACTGATGGAGCTCCAGAGGGTGGTAAAGAGCTCGGCCAGCCCCTGGCTGAGTCCAACATAGCTCCAAGGGTTTGCTCACACGTGTGGGGGAGGGGCAACGCTGGCCAGACATATCAATAAGAGAAAAAAATAAAACTACATGATCATATCAATAGACACAGAGAAAGCATTTGACAAGATCCAACATCTATTCATGATAAAAAAAAAACTCTCCATGAAATGGGAATTCAAGGAACTTTATTCAATATAGTCAAAGCCATTAACCAAAAACCCACCGCAAGCATCATTCTCAACCAGTAAAAACTGAAAGCCTTCCCCTAAGATCAGGGACAAGACAACGCTGCTCACTCTCACCAATTCTATTCAATATAGCACTGGTAGTACTTGCCATAGCAATCAGGGAAGAAAAGCACAGTAATGGCATCCAAATAGGGAAGGAAGAAGTCAAGCTGTCACTATTTTCAGATGACATGATATTATACATAGAGAATCCTAAAGTCTACCAAAAAGCTCCTAGACACAATAGATTCCTATAGTAGAGTGGCAAGGTACAAAATCAATACCCAAAAGTCAATGGCTTTCCTATATTCAAATAACAAAAGAGAAGAAAGGAATATTAAAGAAAATATCCCATTCACAATTGTGCTATAGAAAAATAAAATACCTAGGAATCAGTTTGACTAAGAATATAAAGGACTTGTACAAAGAAAAATACAAAACGTTGCTTCAAAAATAAAAGAGGACCTGAGGAAATGGAGACACATTCCCTGCTCGTGGTTTGGGAGGATTAACATTATCAAATTGGGCTGGAACACTGTATGACCAAAACCCAAATATGAACTTTTTAATTGTATATCTTTGTAATTGTAAAAATAAAAAAATTTAAAAAAAATAAAGAAAATAAAAAAAATTTTTAAAAAAATTATCAAATTGGTAATACTCCCTAGAATTTAAACAGATTCAATGCAGTACCTATAAGGATACCCATAACATTCTTCAAAGAAATTGACCAAACACTCCTGAAATTTTTATGGAATAGTAACCCCCACAAATAATAAACCCTACAAATAGCTAAAGCAATCCTTGGGGAAAAAAGATGGGGGATATCACTTTCCCCAACTTTAAACTCTACTACAAAGCAGTATTAATTAAAATGGCATGGTGTTGGTATATTCAGACCTGTAGACCTATGGAATAGAACTGAATATTTTAAAACACTCTCCAATATACGATCACTTAATCTTTGATAAAGGAGCAAAAAATATTAAGTGGAGCAAAGAAAGCCTCTTCAACAAATGGTGCTGGGAAAAATGGGCAGCTACATGGAAAAAAATGCACTTAGAACTCCCTCTAACGCCATGAACAAAAGTCAGATCAAAATGAATTAAAGATCTCAATATCAGACATGAATCTATAAGGTACATCAAAGAAAACATAGGAAAAATGCTCTACGACATTGAAGCTGAAGGCTTCTTCAAAGACAAAACACCACTGACAAAGCCAATGGAAGCAAAGATAAACAAATGGAATTATATAAAACTGAAAACTTCTGCATCTCAAAAGAAATGGTGACCAAGATACAGAGACAGCCCACAGACTGGGAAAGAATATTCACCCAATACTCATCTGATAAAGGGTCGATATCCAGAATATATCAAGCACTAGTAGAACCTCACAAGAAGAAACAGCCAACCCAATCAAAAATGGGGAGAAGAAATGAACAGAAACTTCCAAAAGAAGAAGTTTGAATGCCCAAAAGGCATATGAAAAAGTGCTCTTCATCATTAATCATCAGGGAGATGCAAATCAAAACAACAATGACATATCTCACACCACAGAGACTGGCTCATATCCAAAAGAGCAAGGACAACCAATGCTGGCGTGGATGTGGGAAGAAAGGGACTCTCATCCACTTGTTGGCGGGAATGTCGATGGGCACAGCCTTTTTGGAAAACAATATGGACATTCCTCCAAAGACTAGAAATTGAGCTCCCCATTTGACCCAGCCATACCATTCCTGGGAATATACCCTGGGAAGCCAAAAACACACAGCGGAAACACCATCCCCACTTTTATGTTTATAGCAGCACTATTCACAATAGCCAGAATCTGGAAACAACCTGAATGCCCGAGAACAGAAGACTGGCTAAAGAAACTAAGGTACATCTATACAATGGAATATTATGCAGCTGTCATAAAAGACAAAGTCATGAAATTTACCTGCAAATAGATGGACATGGAGATTATCATGCTGCGTGAAATTAGTCAGAAGGTAAAGGACAGATATAGAATGACTGTATTCATTAGTGGGATATAAATATATACCAGTGTTCTACTAATTGTGGGAAATGGTAACACCTGAGGGTCTTTATGTTCCTGGAGCAAGCAGATGCCCTTGGGCTAGACTAGCATGTGGCAGGACATATGGAAATTTTACTGGTGCCTGCTTGAGCAAATCGATGAACAAGTGACAAGTGACAAGGTAACACCACACTACAACTGAGCATTGAATGTACGCAAAGGGATTTACATGAAAATCCTTAAATGTCAGGAGGACAAGCCACAATATTGAAGAGAAAGAGAGAAGGAGGAGGAGGAGGAAGAGGAAGAAGAAAAGGCAGAAAGAAGGAGGTGGAGGAAGAGGAAGAGGAAGAAGAGGAAGAAAAAGGAGGAAGAATAAGAAGGATGAGGAGGTTGCTGGGAAACTGCTTCACAACCAGATTAACAGAGCAAAACCAGTTCGAGCCCAGGTAGGCGGCTCCCAGAGGCGGGAATCACTGGGAATTTGTCAGATGGAGTCAGGGGTCGGCCATTCCCCCTCCATTTTATCGAGCCTGGTGGCCCCACCCAGGAGCTGCCCTGGGGCCAGGAGCCATAGCATGAAGAACCTCACAAGCGGCTGGGGAAGCTGGAACTCGGCTCGCCCTGGGCCCAGCTGACTATGGGGCCCCCGGGAGGACAGATGGGTTTTGGGAGTGGGCCCATCACCTCTGGGAGGTCCCGGAAGCAGTCGGATGGGACTCGCCCACCACATTAACCGCCACCTTCGCTGTCCAGATGCTGGGAAACTGCCTCATGACCAGATTAACAGAGCAAAACCAGTTTGAGCCCAGGTGGCGCGCCGCCGCTGGCCACGCGGTCCATTAAAATAGTGGAAACAGTAAAAAAAAAAGAAGGATGAGGAGGAGGAGGAGGAAGAGGAAGTGGAAGAGTAAGAGGAAGGGGAAGGAGAAGAAGAAGGAGGAGGAGGAAGAAGAAGAAAAAGAAGAGGAAGAGGAAGAAGAGGGAAGAAAAAGAAGGAAGAAAAGTGTCTGCTGTAGAGGCAGGCTAGGGGAGTGGGGAGGGAATTTGGGGACATTGATGGTGGGAATAGGGCACTGGTGGAGGGACTGGTGCTGGAACAATGTATGACTGAAACCCAATCATAAACGTCTTTGTAACTGTATATTGCACGGTGGTACAATCACTTGATCACTTGACTTCCTGTAAATAATCGATTACTCTAGTGGGTACCAGTAACATCTCAATATGTCCTGTCACATGCGGAGATAGTCCAAGGGCATCTGCCCACTCCAGGAACATAAAGAGCCTCAAACCATTCCATCAAGTCATGGGAATGAGGTCTATAATTGTTACTGGTACTTGGCATGTCAAATACAACATGGGTAGCTTGCCAGGCTTTGCCGTCCGGGTGGGATAATCTTCTAGTCACCTCAAGACTCGAGCATTTATTGATGAACCGCACGGCCGAGCCGGGCTGCAATCAGCTCTTCTGCTGGGTGGAGTTCTTTTTTTAAAAAATTTGTATTATACCACCGTGAAATATACAATTACAAAGGTGTTCATAATTGGTTCTTGGTAATACAGTATACCAGCACCCATCCCTCCACCAGTGCCCCATTTCCACCACCAATGTACCCCACCCCTCCCCCACCCCCATGCTGCCTTAATAGCAGGTACCCCAGTTTCCTCTCTTTTCTCTCTGTATTCTCTCTCTCTCTGTCTCTGCATCTCTCTCCCTCTTATTTTACACATTGTGGCTAGCCCTGCAGATATTTAGAGTTTATCACTTAAGTCTCTTTGTGTATATTCAATGGTGAAGAGAGGGGAGTCCGAATGTGGAAAATGGCAGCTCTCATGGTGTGGGGGGTTCCTCTGGCTTTTTGCAAGGCTCTGCTGGGGTGGTGGGCCAGGGCTAGAACCCGCCATCCCTCCCAGACGCCTCGTGATCAGCTGGGCACAGGGAGAGCAAGTAGCAGCTCTGCCCGTGTGTGTGAGTCTCTCATAATTCCTCATTCCCCATAAACTCTCAGGTTTGATGCAAATAGAATGATCGTTGAAGTGTACGAATGAGAAAGATCCTGAAAGGACCTGGTGCTAAAATACATTGAGTCTAAGATTAAACCTCAGTGGCAGAGCCGCCCGCGCCTGCACAGCCATGGATCTGGAGTCTCTGTCTTGCGGTGGTTGGCTGTGGTGGCTGGAGCTCAGGATCACACCCACTGAGCCTGGAGGCTGGGGACTGGGTGGAGGCCCCCAATCCTGCCTCCGAGTCCAGCAGGTGCGGCCGCCTGCATGGCGAGCAGGCCCTAGGAGCTATGTAGGACCACGACCAGGCACTGGCCGAACCTTTTGCTTTTCCTCCAGGAACTCCATAGGGCCGCTCACCATGAGGCCAAGCTGCGTAGCCGTGAATCTGGAGTCTCTGTCTACGGTGCCACGGTGGTATAATAAAAAATATTTTTGAAATAAGAAGAGAAAAATATAAAATCATTTCTGTTTCTGTGACTGATAAATGATGCTCTCTATCTGAATTCTGTAACTTGCTGCTATAAAGCATTGGTCATGGCAGCTGCATGTATAAAGAATTTCTGGGGCCGGAGCGATAGCCCAGCGGGTAGGGCGTTTGCCTTGCACGTGGCCGGCTTGTGCCTGCCCGGTTCGATTCCGGCATCCCATATGGTCCCCGAGCACCGCCAGGAGTAATTCCTGAGTTCAGAGCCAGGAGTAGCCCCTGAGCATTGCCGGGTGTGACCCAAAAAAGCAAAAAAAAAAAAAAAGAATTTCTAAATTCACACAAGACTCATTATGCCTATTAGATTTCTTTGTGATATTATAAAGGGCATGGCAAGAATGCTGTCTAGTTCTTCACTTATGGAAAACATGCCAGAGAGATAGTACAATAGGTAGGGTGCCTGCCTTGCATGTGGCCTATGTGGGTTCAATCCCTATCACCACATAAGGTTCCCTGAGCACCACCAGGAATGATCTGGGAGTGCAGAATAGGTGGTAACTCCTGAGCACCACCAGAGGTAGTAGCCTAAAACTTCCCAAAAGTATCATGGAGGGAAAATTAATAAGACGCCGCCCCACCATGCCTGGGCACCGCAGACCGCAGGCCAGGGACCCGCACCAGCAAAAAAAAAAAAGTTTCACTGTCCAAGTCTTGCCATCTCCTCTGAAGACCTGAATACATTTCAAACTAACTGTGTGCGGCTAAATCTGGGTCAACACCCTAAGTAATATTAACATACTTCCATGAAAAGTTCATTTTCAAAAATCAAAAATATCAAAAAGCTGAAAATAAAATATTATTTATTCCAATACATTTCTTATTAGACACAATATAATATGATTCTTGTTCCTGTGATTGTTCCCAACTATCAGTGTGACGCTGTTCCCGTCTCTATCCTAACTGCCCTTTGCCCCCCAGATACTTTCGGGGCAAGCTTCCAACCGTTGACGTCATTTTTAATACCACCTTATTAATAGATTTCAAGTCAAAATTTAACTTGGTGTCTTGGACAAAGATTTCCTTTCAAGATTCTTTTTCGACAATATCTTTTAACTGTTTATATTATAAACATAGGAAATCAGCATTAATACACTTGTGACTTCATCGTTATTTTTTTGAAGCTTACCTCAAAGCTATTTTACATTAAATAAATATAAGCCTGGCTGTGAGCATATGATGCAATGTGTTTTATTGAAGTTTTAAAATTCCAGTTGAATAATTATTAAAATCATACTGGCAGACAAAATTGTTTCCAGCTATATAAACATACCATCTTTTTTAATACATAATGTACAACATGATATTCATTGCATACATTATGTTCATTTTACAAACATTACATTACACAAAACATTGCAATACCATCTTTTTTAAGCTCACTCAACATTTATAGTTTTAAGCTTTCCACTTTGCAGTTTCTACATATATATATATATATATATATATATATATATATATATATTTTTTTTTTTTTTGCTTTTTTGATCACACCCGGCAATGCTCAGGGGTTACTCCTGGCTCTGCACTCAGGAATTACTCCTGGCAGTACTCGGGGGGACCATATGGGATGCCGGGATCAAAGCTGGGCCCGCACAAGCCGGCCGCGTGCAAGGCAAACGCCCTACCCGCTGGGCTATTGCTCCGGCCCCTTCTACATATATTTTTTCAACACTAGAGTTCATCCTGTGTTTAAATTTAATTAGTTTCACAATTAGAACTGAGTTCCTAATCATAATCTTGTCATATGGTCATCCTATAGGAGGACAAAGATTTTTCAAATTAATACATCTCCTTCACTGCAAGGTTTCCAGATTCCTCAGACCTTTCTCAGTCTGTCCATCCTAAGTGTTCAGTAAAATCAGACAGAGAGTGCATACATACCGTCCTGAGAAGATAGGCACCATGTAGTCACTTGGCAGATTTTCCTTCTCATCCCCAGACAGAAGACTCTTCTTGGCTCTCTTTGTCTGGGGGCTCAACTTGGATGAATAATCTAACACCATACTGGAATCTGTTAGTCTGTAACAATAGAGAGTATACTTAAAATAATTATCAAAAGAAGCTTTATCTTGGGGGAGATTTTACTGAATCCCTAGATCATCATCTTTAATGCGATCGTTATCTTTTAACATTAAAACTAATGTGTAATGAAAAAGACCTCACGTAATGGATGCAATATAGACACAAAATAAAACAAGTCAATAACAATTTCATGGCTTTCCAACTCTCTCCAAATTTGGAGGGAAAACAGCAGCGCTTTTGTAACAGTTCCAGACCTTTCACGTTAACACCAGAAAACCATGGAGTTCTCTGGATACATTGTACACTTGAACACGGAAATTCTTTTTGGGGTAGGGAGGGGACACACCCAGTGGTGCTCAGGGGACCATGATGTGGTTCCAGGGATTTGCCCCAAGGTCACAGCTGTTGCACCTACATGCAAAGGCCTTACCTTTTGTATTATCTTTCTGGTCCCTATACATTCAAATTCTTTCAAAGAACTTATAAAAATGCAACCTTTTCAGGAATGAGGCATTGGTCAACAGTAAAGTGCATGCTTTTATGCAGGAGGCCTGGGTTTAATCCCCTGAATTAAAAAAAAAAATAGCTGGAGCACAAGATTTTCACACAGATGGCTTTGATCACTGGCACTGTCCCCAAGCTGGTAGCAACCCCTTGAGGATCTTTGGGTGTGCCCACCTCTCCAAGAGTGAAGATCAACAATTTTCAGATAGCGGTCTAAGAATACAATGTTTAACAGGGAACCAAGGTGATTTTGATGGGGGGGGGCCCTTAGATCCAAATGTGAGATCTTTGTATAGCCAAAGTCTTCATTGTAGGATCACTGGGCAGGGCAAGCAACACACAGAGTTAATGCATTTTATGTCAACATCCAGAGTCAAGTGACTCGGAAAAGTGCAGGGGTGTGGTCCAATCTGCATGCACAAAAATTGCCCCCAAATGCTGGTGCAAATATGCATCTGGTGATGGTATTTTACTAAAACGGAAGGTATTAGCAGGGGAGAAAACACAAGGAGAGATTTTATCTAATAGATTGATGAATGTGAAAACAGTGGCCAGAGCAAGATTATAGCCCGTGGGGTACTTGTCATGCACTCAACTGACCCAGGTTCGATCACTGGCATCCCATATATTTCTCTGAGACCACCAGGGGTGATCCATGAGCATCAGGGGTTAGCCCTCAGTAGTGCTGGATGTGGCCGCCAAACAAAAAAGCGAAAGTAGAGTGTTGGCAACAATGATTATTATTTATTTATGAACGTCTTGTTCACTACAGGAGGGTCACTCTAAGCTGTGTTCAGTGGACCACAAAGTGCTTGGGATCAATCTCATCATCTAGCATAGACAAGGCATGTTCTCTATCAACAAACAAATCACATCCCCAGCCCTCAACATGGCTGTTCAATGAAATCAAATGCAATTTCATGCAAACATATAAAATTTGACATAAATTCCAGGCATTTACAGGCTCTCTAAGATCAACCCCTAAATTTAATATCCCCTGGTCCATTCAGCAATATGAGATGTCCCCAGTGGTGATACTCTGTGTTATCCTTATAATTTTTCTGTTGTTTGTAAACGTTTAAAAAGGCCCTTGGACTAGAGAAATTCTGAACAGAAAGTGAAGTGCGTGAATGGCATGGCGAAAGCAAGCTGCCGGTTAAAACAGACAGTTTTCCCAAAGTATCCAATATGTGACCATTTCCCAGTCTATAAAATACAAATACTTATATGTATGTAAAGCAGAAAACAGGCCAAATGTACACAGACACAGAACAAAATAAACGCTGGCATGCCTGTCGTCTGCTTCCACGAAGCAGCACAGCACTACACCAGTTTCCAAGAAGTGCAGGGGTGTAGTGGGTCTGTGCCTGGTGCAGGAGGACGGTCTGATGCCTCTGATCCTTGGATGGAGTGGAGTGGAAGCCTGACAAAAGGCAAGCGTCCCCACCCCCACCCCAGGATGAGTATCTGGCTCTTATCCCATGATCGGCATTAACACTAAAGGTTACAATCCCGAACTCATGCTGTGGATCGGTTACCAGTTGGAAGACTCCGTGACATTTGCTCCTAGCTAGCTGTTCCAGGTAGCGGGGAAATGCTGCTATACCCCAGCAAGTTTCAAAGTACATGCTGTACTTAACACAGGTCCAGGTTTAAAGCAATATTTTCCTCTACTTCTATATTCCATTACTATTACTGAGCAAAATAATTATGAAGTTTAAGAGTGTTGTTCTTCTTTCTGTTTAAGGAACATTGAATTTTATAATTTTTCTAGTGTTTTTGGGTTTTGCTCTATGCCATACTTTCATACTTGTGTCCATTGTTCTATTCTCATGACTCATATTTGTAATGTTTATTTACATAAACATAGCTATTGTCTCTCATTCTTTTTGTTGTGGTGTTCCTTTGTCATTAATCCCTTAGGATAAATGTAATTTTGCTTTGTTGGGTTCTGGGTGACACCCAGCTGTGCTCAGTCCTTACTTTCTGGCTCTGTGTTCAGTGATCACTTCTGATGGTGCTCAGGGGAACATATGTAGTGCCAGGGATTGAACCCAAGTGATTGGCAAGAGTTTTACCTATTGTACTACCTCGCTAGCCCTAGGATAAATACTTAAAGTGATATATTTATTACATATATGCACCATGCTGTGATTATTTCACTTTCATGGGTAAATCAGCAGCTGATTTTAATAACTAAGATTTACTATCATTTGGATTCACTAGTGAATTCGTTCAAAGTTTTAATGAAAATCTACTTTGAATCCTTCTCAAGCTGTTCCAGGAAATTGAAGAAACAGAAACACTCTTAGTTTCTATGAAGCAAACATCAACCAGATATCAAAAGTAGACAGAAACCACATGCACAAAACACACACACACACACACACACACACGAGGAATTGTAGGCCAATATCCCTAATGAACATAGATGCAAAGATCCTCAATAAAATACTAGCAAACATAATCCAGTAACTCATCAAAAAGACCAAACACCATTACTAAGTAGGATTCATCCTGGAGATGCAAAGAAGGTTTAATATTTGCAGGCCAATCAACATAATACACCATATTAATAAAAAAAAACTATATGATCATAATAGAAGCAGAGAAAGCATTTGACATGATTCAGTGCCTATTCATGATAAAAATTCTCAACAACATGGGAGTTGAAGGAACTTTCCACAATACAGTCAAAACCACTTAGCACAAGCCCACAACAAGAATCATTCTTAATGGGGAATAACTGAAATTCTTTCCTTTTTGTTTTTAATTTTAAGATCAGGCACAAGACAAGATTGCCCACTCTTGTCACTCCTATTCAATACAGTACTGTAAATACTTTCCATAGGAATTAGGCTATATAGCCTAATTGCTATGGAAATATATATATCAAGGGCATCCAGATAGAAAAGGAAGAAATTGAGCTGAACTTTCACCATTTGCAGATGACATGAAGTTGGGGATCTTCTTATATCCAAGAGTATAATAAAGACACACCCTTGGATCAGTGGAATAGAGTTGAATATCCAGACACAGACCCTCAATTCTATGATCATTTAATATTTGGTAAAGGGGCAAGAAATATGAAGTGGAGTAAGAAAAGCCTTTTTTAACAAGTGGTGCTGGGAAAACCAGGCAGTTACATGCAAAAAAAAAAAAAAACACTTAACTCAGACCTCTTTCTAATGCCAGGTACAAAATTCAAATAAAAATGAAATAAAGACCTTAATATCAGACCTGAGTCCATAGGAACATAGAAGGAAACGTAGGCAAAGTCCTCCCATGACATTGATGCTAAAGGCTTCTTCAAAGATGAAACACCACTGACTAAGCAAGTGGAGGCAAAGGTGCAAAATGGAAGCAAATAGAAAGCAAATAGGACTACATTAAACTAAGAAGCTGGGGCTGGAGTCATAGGACAGTGGGAGGGCTTTTGCCTTTATGTGGCCAACCGGGTTTGATCCCTGGCATCCCACATGGTTCCCTGAGGACTGCCAGTAGTAATTCCTGAGAGCAGCACAGGAGCAATCCCTGAGCATCACTGGGTATGACCCAAAAAGCAAAGATAAAAATAAATAAATAAATAGATAAATAAATACACAAACTAAGAAACTTCTGAACCTCAAAGGATATAGTGACCAGGATGCAAAGACAGCCCACGGAATGGGAAAAAATTATTTACCAAACACCCATCAGATAAGAGGCTAATATCTAAGTTTTATAATGACCTACTAGAACTTATAAGAAAAAACATCCATGGGTGGAAACAAGGGTTTTTGGTGGTAAGGGCACAATGGTGTGAGGCTGGTGTTGGAATATTGAATAACTGAAGCAACTGTACTGTGAGCAACTTTGTAAATCATGGTGTTTAAATAATTTTTTTTTTTGCTCTTTTGGGTCACACCTGGCAATGCTCAGGGGTTTCTCCTGGCTTCGTCACTCAGGAATTACTCCTGGCGGTGCTCGGGGGACCATATGGGATGCCGGGGATCGAACCCAGGCCGACACAGGCCGGCCGTGTGCAAGGCAAACGCCCTACCCGCTGGGCTCTCGCTCCGGCCCTTAAATAAATGTTTTTAAAAGAGAAAAACATCCGTCCCCAGTAAAAAATGGGGAAAAGAGTATTGGGGTTCCTTCCCTTTATGAGTTAAAGGGATGGCCAATATCCAAATGAGAGGGATATATAAGAGTTGGAAAACAGTTGAGGAATCAGTTGAGACTGTGTTCTCAGTCTGGCTGGTAGGAGTGAGTTGGAGGAGCAGCAGAGAGCCTGGCGGGATGGAGACTTAGAGGAGCAGAGAGAAGGGTTGGCTGAGGTTGTCTAAGAGCAGTGCTTGGAAATAGTTTGAAGAGAGTCTTAAAAGGGAGTTCAGAACCTCTGACCTGGTTCTGTACCTGATACTGTCAGTCAATCAGCCATACAGCTGAAAATGACAGAAGAGATGAACAAAAAGCACATTAAAAAATGTTTTCCATCACTGATCATCAGGGAGATACAAATCAAAACAACAATAAGATACCATGTGTGCCACAGAGACTGGTATATATCAAAAACAACAAGAACGAGTGCTGACATGCATGCGGGGAGAGAAGGACCCTCATTCATTGTTGGTCTAATGCTGACTGGTTCAGCCTTTTTTTGTAAAATAATATGGGCATTCGCCAAAATGTACTTCTCCTAGGAATATACGGAGGGGCCAAAAAACACAATGCAGAAATGCCATCTGTATGTCTATGTTCATTACAGCACTATTCACAATAGCCAGAAACTGGAAACAGAGACCAGAGTGATAGTACAGCTGGGAGGGTGTTTACCTTGCATGCGTCTGAACTGGGTTTGATCCCTGGCATCCCATATGGTCCCCTGAGCTCCATCCTGAATGCAGAGCCAGGGATAAGCTCTGAGCATCACCAGGTGAGACCCAACAAGCCATAAAAGAAAACAACCTGAGTACCCGAGAACAGATGACCAGATTAAAAATCTATGGCACATTGCTGGATCAAATGGGAGCTCAATATATAGTTTTCCAAAAGGGCTGGACCAGTCGGCATTCCCACCAACATGGATGAGAGTCCCTTTTTTCCCCACATCCACACCAGCACCGGTTGTTCTTGCTGTTTTGGATGTGTGCCAGTCTCTGTGGTGTGAGATGGTACCTCATTGTTGTTTTTATTTGCATCTCCCTGATGATTAAAGAGAAGAATTGTTCCTTGGAACATGCAACGAAAAGAGGTGTTGGTGGCGTTGGTGTCCTTGTTAACACGAACATGGCAGTCAACATTGATTCATTTGAATGCCTAACAAACCGGATAGGATGACTACACTTGAAAAGATGTGGCCCACTGCCAGCAATTTCTATCTTCATTGTCTACGCACCAACATCCACATACAAAGGAGATGAAATTGAGAAATTCTACATGGAACTGGAGGAGTTCTATAAAAAGATCACACCTTCTACAAGATCATAGTCGGTGATTTTAAAGCCAAGATAGGACCGAGAAGATCAGTTGAAGAACTCCACATCGGGACCCATGGCCTAGAATGAAACGAACAGGTTGAGAGACTATCTGAGTTCATCATGCCCACCAAGACCATTCATGGGAACTCACAGTTCCAGAAGGCTAAAGCGAAACGTTGGACATGGGAATCTCCTGGTGGACAGTTCCACAATGAAATTCATCTCATCATCTTCAATCGACGGTTTTGTCTGACCGAAGTTGCTGTCGTCCCCCAAATTCCAAACAGGATCAGACCACCGTCTCCATGCAAAATTCTACTTCCCGCAACGGGGAGGAAAGGCTGCAAAGTTTAAGAAGAGAACTCCCAGAACAACCACCAACTGGGAACTCTTTGGGCACCATTGCAGCAACATGGGAAGATACCACCATTGACGACATCAATGAAGAATACAACAGACTGGTTCAGCACCTCCATGATTGTGCGAAGAATGCTGAGAGAGAGAAAGATGCAAAAAGATGCCTGTCTTCAGAAACTCTTGAGCTCATTCGCCAACGTGGCAAGGCGTGAGCCTCAGGAGACCAAATGCTAATGTCCAAGTTTGCTAAAAGGTGCAGAGAAGCGATAAAAGAAAACCTCAAAGACAGAAGAGCAGAAATACTGAAAGATGCAGCAGTAGCCGGTAAAAAGCATTCGCACCACCTGCCTGTCCTTCGCCAACTATAAGACTAAGATGACTGCCCTCCGACACCATGATGGATCTATCACATCTTCCAGAAAGCAATGGAGAAGATTATCCAGGATTTCTACTCAAATCTCTTTGATAGCCACATCCACCTGCCCACATACCAAATTCCACAGGTGGATATGACATTCCCAATGTTCTCCCTTCTGAAATCCGACATGCCATCTCGTCGATAAAGAAGGGAACAGCACCAGGCCCAGACAAAGTCAGACCCGAACACCTGAAGGATCTGCCATTGGTACTCATCAATACACTAGCTCGGCTCTTCACACACTACCTGTCTGAATGCAAGGTGCCCTCCCAATGGAAAACCAGCAGGACAGTTCTACTGTTCAAGAAGGGAGACATTCGCGACATTGGCAACTATCGCCACATCTGTCTGTTGTCCGTCATCTACAAGCTGTTTACACGAGTCATCCTGAACAGGATTGGCAGAACACTAGATGAAGGACAACCCTGCAAGCAAGCTGGCTTCCGAAAAGGATTCAGCACAATCGACCATATCCACACAGTAACCAAGCTCGTTGAGGTTTGTAGGGAGTACAAGATGCCGTTCTGCCTCACGTTCATTGATTTACAGAAAGCCTTTGATTCTCTGGAGACTGAAGCAGTCATCGAAGCCCTAGCCAAACAGGGCATTCAAACCCAATACATCAAGATCCTCGGCCACCTGCCCCTCGAGGTGTTGCAGGTGTGGCTGCAGTGCCCAGCTGCATTGGCAGGTGGCAGACAGGAGATAGGCTTGTCTACACCCCCAGGGCTCCTGACCTGTGGGCCCTGGATGGTGGATGGTCTGACATAGGAAGAACAGTGTGCAGCCCCGCAAGAGACTTGGATAATGAAGTAGACTGGGACAGGTCCTTCCCAGGATCTTTCACATCTGTACAACATAATGATCATTGTAGTTGTAACAAACTGGGGAGGTTGATGGGGAATTAGGAACTATAATGTCACATTAGAAATCTCTGCTGAGGCTGGGGAGGCTGGAACTCGGCTCGCCCGGGCCCAGCTGAATATGGGACCCCCAGGAGGGCAGACGGGTTTTGGGAGTGGGCCCGTCACCTCTGGGGGTCCCGGAAGCAGACGGATGAGACTTCGCCATTCACACTGGCCACCATTTTCGCTGTGCCGGACGCTGGGAAACTGCCTCACGACCAGATTAACAGAGCAAAACCAGTTCGAGCCCAAGTAGGCAGCTCCCAGAAGCGGGAATCACTGGGAATTCGTCAGATGGAGTCAGGGTTCGGCCATTCCCCCTCTCCATTTTGTCGAGCCTGGTGGCCCCGCCCAGGAGCTGCCCCGGGGGCCATCAGCCACAGCATGAAGAGGCTCAAAAGCGGCTGGGGAGGCTGGAACTCGGCTCGCCCGCGCCCAGCTGAATATGGGACCCCCCAGGAGGGCACCACGGGTTTTGGGGAGTGGGCCCGTCACCTCTGGGGGGTCCCGAAGCAGCCGGATGAGACTTCGCCCATCACACTAGCCACCATTTTTGCTGTCCGGACGCTGGGAAACTGCCTCACGACCAGATCAACAGAGCAAAACCAGTTCGAGCCCAGGTAGGCGGCTCCCAGAAGCGGGAATCACTGGGAATCCGTCAGATGGAGTCAGGGTTCGGCCATTCCCCTCTCCATTTTGTCGAGCCTGGTGGCCCCGCCCAGAGCTGCCCGCGGGCCACCATGCAGAGCTTCACAAGCGGCTGGGGAGACTGGAACTGGGCTCGCGCCGAGCCCAGCTGACGATGGGATCCCAAGGAGGGCAGATGGGTTTTGGGTGTTGGCCCATCGCCTCTGGGGGTCCCGGAAGCAGCCGGATGAAACTCGCCCATCACACTAGCCACCATTTTCGCTGTCCGGACGCTGGGAAACTGCCTCATGACCAGATCAACAGAGCAAAACCAGTTCGAGCCCAGGTAGGCGGCTCCCAGAAGCGGGAATCACTGGGAATTCGTTAGATGGAGTCAGGGTTCGGCCATTCCCCTCTCCATTTTATCGAGCCTGGTGGCCCCCGCCCAGGAGCTGCCCGCGGGGGCCACCATGCAGAGCTTCACAAGCGGCTGGGGAGACTGGAACTGGGCTCGCGCCGAGCCCAGCTGGCGATGGGATCCCGAGGAGGGCAGATGGGTTTTGGATGTTGGCCCATCGCCTCTGGGGGTCCCGGAAGCAGCCGATGAAACTCGCCCATCACACTAGCCACCATTTTCGCTGTCGGATGCTGGGAAACTGCCTCACGACCAGATCAACAGAGCAAAACCAGTTCGAGCCCAGGTAGGAGGCTCCCAGAAGCGGGAATCACTGGGAATTCGTCAGATGGAGTCAGGGTTCGGCCCTTCCCCCCTCTCCATTTTGTCGAGCCTGGTGGCCCCGCCCAGGAGCTGCCCGCGGGCCAGCATGCAGAGCTTCACAAGTGGCTGGGGAGACTGCAACTGGGCTCACGCCGAGCCCAGCTGACGATGGGATCCCGAGGAGGGCAGATGGGTTTTGGGTGTTGGCCCATCGTCTCTGGGGGGTCCCAGAAGCAGCCGATGAAACTTCGCCCATCACACTAGCCACCATTTTCGCTGTCCGGCGCTGGGGAAACTGCCTCATGACCAGATCAACAGAGCAAAACCAGTTTGAGCCCAGGTACGCGGCCGCGTGGTCCACTAAAATAGTGAAACAGTAATGTCTTTTAATGCACTGTATTCCACGAAGAGCAGGAAAGTTTGGTGGGAGGGAGATATAAAGAGGGGAAAGAAATGACCTAGAGAATCTGCCAAATAGTTGAGATGCGGGAGGGGGAGGGAGGTGGGGACATTGGTGATGGGAGATGGGTTTGGGTGGAGGGATGCGTGTTGGAACACTGTAGAACCAAAACTCTACATGAGCATCTTTCAATTGTATGTCTAAAATGGTGTAATAATATTTGGGGGGGAAAATAATAAAATTAAATTAAAAAAAAAAAAAAAAAAAAAAAAGATCCTTCGTGAGGTGTATTACAGATTCACCACGAGGGATCTCCCCATTCTACAAAGAAATGATCATTGATGTCAAAAGAGAGGTTTGACAGGGTGATACCATTTCACCAAAACTCTTCAGTGCCACCCTTGAGAACATCATGAGACCATTAGAATGAGAAGGAATGGGAATGAAGATAGATGGTCGGCAACTACACCACCTCCGCTTCGCTGATGACATCGTTCTAATAACACCAAACATTAGCCAAGCGGCACAAATGCTGGCTGACTTGGCGACCGAGAATGTGAAAAGATAGGTCTACAGCTGAATCTGAAGAAAACTATGTTCATGAAAAATGAACAAGTTCCTGAGGCCCCATTCATTCTCAATGGAACAAACATCTCTGAATGCAGCAGTTATGTGTACCCCTAGGTCGAGAAGTCAACATGATGAACGACCTAAAACCTGAGCTGCGCAGGAGGAAGGGAGAAGCATGGAATGCCTTCAAAGGCATCGAAGAAATAGCTAAAAGGACAAAGAACCTCCGGCTCCGGGGCACATCTCTTTGACTCCGCCATTCTCCCTGCATTAACATACGCCTCAGAGACCTGGGCCCTATGAAAGCAGGATGAGAATGCTATTCGGGTCTCCCAGAGAGGAATCGAAAGAGCTATGCTTGGAATATCACGCCTCACTCAAGTGAGAGAAGGAATCCGGAGTTCTGACCTCCATCGCTATTCCAGAATCAGGGATGCTGTCTCGTTTGCCAAGTCATCGAAAATCAGATGGGCTGGACATGTAGCGCATTTGGAGACAACCGCTGGACTAGAGCCATTACCGACTGGATTCCTTGTCAAGACCCTGAAGGAACGGTTTGAGGCTCTTCATATTCCTGAATCAACCAGATGCCACTGGGCTACATTGGCATGTGATAGGGTCCAATGGAAATGTTACTGGCACCCGCTCAGCAAATCGATGAATAACAGGATTCAAGTGATCAAGTGATCAAGTGATGATTAAAGATAAAGAGCACTTTTTCATATGCCTTTTGGCCATTCGAATTTCTTCTTTTTTGGAAGCTTCTATTCATTTATTCTCCCCATTATATATACCCAAGATATATACTCCCTGGGAATATACCTGAGACCGAAAAACACATAGCAGAAACACTATCTGTACTTCTTTATTCATCTCTGCTATTCACTATAGCTAGAATCTGGAAACAACCTAAATGCCCGAGAACAGAGGACTGGCTAAAGAAACTGTGCTTCATCTACACTATGGAATTCTATGCAGCTGTCAGAAAAGACAAAATTATGAAATTTACCTGCAAATATATGGACATGGAGACTATCATGCTGAGTGAAATTAGTCAGAAGGAAAAGGATAGATATAGAATGACTGCATTCATTAATAGGATATAAATAGATACCAGTGTTTTACTAAGTGTGGGAAATGGTAATGGCAGATAAAAACTCACCATTGAATACACACAAACAGACTTAAGTGATAAACTCTAAATATCTGCAGGGCTAGCTACAATGTGAAAAAGAAAAGGAGAGAGATGCAGAGACAGAGAGAAAGAGAGGAAACAGGGCTACCTGCTATTGAGGCAGCCTGGGGTGGGTAGGAGGGGGTGGGGGTACATTGGTGGTAGAAATGGGGCACTGGTGGAGGGATGGGTGCTGGAATACTGTATGACCAAGAAATAATTATGAACACCTTTGTAATTGTATGTCTCACGATGGTATAATAAAAAATTTTAAAAATAAACTTTTTTAACAAAAAAATAAAAATCTCTGCACATCTACACAATGGAATACTGTGCATTGCCATGATAAATTAAGTCATGAAATTTGTTTATAAATAAATGGATGGACATGTAGAGTGCCATCACCTGAATGAAATGAGTCAGAGGGAGAGAGACAGACATAAAATGACTGTGCTCATTTGCAGGATATAAAAAAAAGTAGGCGTCTAATACCCAAAGGTAGTAGAAATGGGTCAGGAAGTCTGGTCCATGGTTGGAAGCTTACCACAAATGGTTGGGAGGAAGCACTTAGGACAGAGAGGGGACCACTGTGACAGTGATAGTTGAAAGTGATCACTAATAAAAATGGTGACATCACAACAGAAACCAAAGAAATCCAAATGATCATCAGAGATTACTTTGAGAGCCTGTATGCCGTGAAACATGAGAATCTAGGAAGAAATGGATAAATTCCTGAAGTCCTATAACCTCCCACAGCTGAAACAAGAAGACCTGCAATACCTGAATAAGCCTATCACCATCGGGAAATTGAAACAGTAATTAAAAGTCTGCCCAAACACAAAAGCCCAGGTCCAGATAGATTCACTAGTGAACTCTACCAAACCTTTAAGGAGGACCTACTGCCAGTCCTTTTCAAGCTCTTCCAGGAAATAGAAGAAACAGAAACACTCCCAAACAGCTTCTATGAGGCACATATCACCCTGATACCCAAAACAGGGAGAGACAACACAAAGAAAGAAAACTACAGACCAATCTCCCTGATGAACATGGATGCTAAGATCTTCAACAAAATACTAGCAAACAGAATCCAAAGACTCATCAATAAGATTATACATCATGACCAAGTAGGATTCACCCGGGAATGCAAGGATGGTTCAACATTCGCAAGTCAATCAACATAATAAATCATATCAATAAGAGAAAAAATAAAACCATATGATCCTATCAATAGAGCGCAGAGAAAGCATTTGACAAGATCCAGCACCCGTTCATGATTAAAACCCTCCAGAAAATGGGAATTGAAGGGACTTTCCTCAAGATAGTTACAGCCATCTACCAAAAGCCCACAGCGAGCATCATTCTAAGTGGGGAAATATTGAAAGTCTTGTCCCTGATTTCACCTCTTTTATTCAATATAGTACTGGAAGTACTTGCCATAGCGATCAGAGAAGAAAAGGACATCAAGGGCATCCAGATAGGCAAGGAAGAAGTCAAGCTATCATTATTTGCAGATGACATGATATTATACCTAGAGAACCCTAAACTCTCTACCAAAAAAAACTCCTAGAAACAATAGACACATATAGTAGAGTGGCAGGATACAAAATCAACACCCAAAAGTCGGTGGCTTTCCTATATACAAATAATGAAAGAAAAGAAAGGGATATTAAGGAAATGATTCCATTCACAATTGTGCCACAGAAAATCAAATACCTAGGAATTAACTTAACCAAGTGTGTAAAGGACCTGTACAAAGAAAACTACAAGGCACTGCTCCAAGAGATAAAAGAGGACACAAGGAAATGGAAACATATTCCCAGCTCATGGATGGGGAGAATCAACATTGTCAAAATGGTAATACTCCCTAGAGCTCTGTACAGATTCAATGCAGTTCCTATAAGGATACCCATGACATTCTTCAAAAGAAATTGACCAAACACTCCTGAAATTTGTATGGAACAAAAAACCCCCAAGGATAGCTAAAGCAATCCTCGGGAAAAAGAAGATGGGAGGCATCACCTTTCCCAACTTCAAATTGTACTACAAAGCAGTAGTAATTAAAACAGCATGGTATTGGAATAAAAACAGACCTGTGGACCTATGGAATAGAATTGAGTATCCTGGACACCCAACCCCAAACACATGATCATTTAATCTTTGATAAAGGTGCAAGGAGTCCAAAATGGAGTAAGGAAAGCCTCTTCAACAAGTGGTGTTGGGAAAACTGGGCAGCGACATGTTAAAAAAATGAATTTGGACCTGTGTCTAACACCATGCACAAAAATCAGATCAAATGGATTAAAGATCTCAATATCAGACTTGAATCCATAAAGTACATTGAAGAAAATATAGGGAAAACCCTCCACGACATTGAAGCTAAAGGCATCTTCAAAGGTGAAACATCACTAACAAAGCAACTAGAAGAAAAGATAAACATATGGGACTACATGAAACTAAAAAGCTTCTGCACCTCAAAAGAAACAGTGACCAAGATACAAAGACAGTCCACAGAATGGGAAAGAATATTCACCCAATACCCATCTGATAAGGGGTTAATATCCAGGATATATCAGGCACTGGTAGAACTTTACAAGAAGAAAACAAACAACCCCATCAAAAAATGGGGAGAAGAAATGCACAGAAACTTCAACAAGGAAGAAATTCGAATGGCCAAAAAAACATATGAAAAAATGCTCATCATCACTAATCATCAGAGAGATGCAAATCAAAACAACAATGAGATATCATTTTACACCACAGAGACTGGCACATATTCAAAAGAGCAAGAACAACAAGTGCTGGCGTGGATGTGGGGAAAAGGGGACACTCATCCATTGTTGGTGGGAATGCCGGCTGGTACAGCCATTCTGGAAAACAATATGGACATTCCTCCAAAGACTAGAAATTGAACTCCCATTTGACCCAGCCATACCACTCCTGGGAATCTACTCTGGGAAGCCAAAAATATGCAGTGGAAACACCATCCCTACTTTTATGTTCATAGCAGCATTATTCACAATAGCCAGAATCTGGAAACAACCAGAGTGCCCGAGAATCGATGACTGGATAAAAAGCTTTGGTACATCTACACAATGGAATACTATGCAGCTGTTAGGAAAAATGAAGTTATAAAATTTGCCTATAAATGGATGGACATGGAGAAGATTATGTTGAGTGAAATTAGCCAGAAGGAGAGAGACAGATACAGAATGACTGCATTTATTTGCATGACATAAAATATATGTACATATTATGATACCAATATCCAAGGTCAAGTGAAACATGTATCAGGAGGTCTCATCAAAGGTGGAAATTATCACAAACGTGTGGGAGTCAGAGGCTAGGTAAAACAGAAAATGGAACGGTGTGCTAACAATTGTCGAAAGTACTAATACCAACCTAGAACTGAGCATTAAATACAGGCAAAAAGATACACATGACAACCCTTTAATGTATGTTCTGTAATCCATAGTCTGGAAGGGAAGGAAAAGAGAAGAGAGAGAAAGGGAAAGAAATAAAGAACCTGCCATGGAGGTGGGCTAGGGGGGGGGGAGGGAATCGGGGATGTTGGTGGTGGGGGAGATGGGCACTGGTGGAGGGATGGGTGCTGGAACACTATATGACCAAAACCCAAATAAGAACTTTTTAATTGTATATTTTGTAATTGTATATCTCACGGTGGTATAATAAAATACTTTAAAAAATAAATAAATAAAAGCTAAAAAAATAGAAAGTGATCACTGAACAAGAATTGAGTGCTGGAAGGAGGTAAAGTGATATATATGATAAGATTTCAGCACCTGTATTGCAAACTACAATGCTTAAAAGGAAAGAAAGAGAGAGAAAAAAAGAAAAGAAAAGTTTCTGCCATAGAGCGCAAGCCAGGAAGTGGGGTGGCAGGAGGGAAACGAGGGACACTGGTGAAGGGACAGGTGTTAGAACACTATACGATCCCATTCATGAACAACTCTGTAACTGTGTGTCTCATGGAGGTTCAATTTAAAAACTACCATCAACTTCCATTTTATATTTCACTTGACATAAAAGGTTTCATTAGGAACATGGTATCACCCATTATGCAAATAAAGAAAATCAAAATTACTTAGAAAATACAAACCGTTATTTTGTTCTGTGCTTTCTTCATCATTTTGGATACAAATGAAAGTAAGTATGTGAAGAATCAGGTGTTAAAATACTATGCCAACAGACTGTAGACTTTCCTGCACTTAAATATGATTACCACCCAGCTTAAAATGTGATAAGATAAAAATATAT